>CM073002.1:4280000-4435000 GCA_037038555.1 Rhynchonycteris naso | reverse complement strand
TATTTTTAATCCTCTTCCTTCTGTTTGCTGTCTTCTTACTCCAATATAAGAATCCATTACAGAGGAAGTCAGTCTATTGATACATATGTACCTACATTATGTTCTCTGGTTATGATCCGCTGGTACGTGTCTCCAGGTTGAAAGTGATAGGCCTCCTATTTTGTGAGAGGGGCTCTCCTTCCCCGTGGGAGGGATTCCACTACCTCTTTTATTCTCTTGAAGGCAAGGGGTGGTGATTTCAAGGCACTTTCAGGTAACAGGCGCTCCGAGATCTGTAGGAGCGTATTGTTTTAGATGAAATTCATAGGTTGGAATAGGTGAAGATATAATTTGATTTTCATAGGCTCTGAGGCTGGTATGAGGCCCACTCAAGGCCACTTTTGTGTCTTGGTGGGTACTTGAAAATATCATCGTTTAATCAGAATGAAGAGTCGCTATGACATCCTCACAGAATTGTCATCCTTATCTAGCTGGCAAACAGATACTCAGAATACCGGATATGCAGAGTGTCTCTGAACTCGCCTCTAGTTTTCCTGACCTCGCATACCTCATTTACCTGTCTGCGTTCAGGTTGCCAGGTATGCGCGTGTTGACCGAGATGACCGTCAGGGAACATAGGGGAACACAGAAGTGAGTTCAGTTGCTCGTGAGGTAAGATGTTCAGGATTTTCTGAACGAAGAGATGTAGAATAACTCTCATGACATAAACCTCACTTTATTATCCCCTTTAAATGGCAGCTGGTGCCCTGATGGGTTGGCTCAGTGATAGAGCATCAGTACGGTCCTGGGTTTGATTTCCCATCAGGGCACACAGGAGAAGCAACCATCTGCTTCTCCACTCTTCACCCTTCTCTCTCCCTCTCCTCTCTCTCCTTTTTCTCCCCAAACATGGCTCAAATCGTTTGAGCAAGTTGGCCCCGGCTATTGAGGATGGCACCATGGCCGGCCTCAGGCACTAAATTAATAGCTCGGTTGCCAAGCAACAGAGCAACGCCTTGGATGGGCAGAGCATCGCCCCTAATGGGCTTGCGGATGGATCTCAGGTTGGGACGTATGCAGGAGTCTGTCTCTGCCTCTCCGCCTCTCACTTAGTAATAACAACAACAACATTAATAATAATAGTGATAATAAATAAAAATAAACAGCAGCTACTTCTGGTATACAGCTCGGAAATTGCTGCGATTGCAGTGCTTGTCAATAGGTTTTACAAACCTATATGGAGTTTATCCATATACATAACTTTTATTCCTTCAAGTGTTGAATATGCACGGCTCATCCAGGGCTCGCTGACTGACTTGCTCTAAGTTGTAGCTGACTCGCTCTGCGCATCGCAGTTCCATGTGGTGATTGGAAACAATTACCCACTCCAGTCACTTACCCACCGGTGGACACTTTGACATTGTGTGTGCATTAAAAACTTCAGGAGCTTCTCATTTGTAAATACATTAGATAACAAACTTTGAGTGATATGTAGTCAGATTCATTATAATTCTTGGCCAAGCACTGGATTTTTATCTGTACTTTAATGGAAACTGCACAGGGTGACACCTTCATCACACATCACACTTCTGAAAAGGGTGTCACATGGAATGCAGTTTTATTATAGCTCTTTGTTTATTAGGGAGAGGATCTCTACTTAACTTTTTATGCACATTTTATAGTTTGATTTAAGATAAATAAGTGGAAGCTATTTTTATGTTTCAAAAAATATGTGCTTGATTCCACCAGGCTTAGTAGAGGGAGAAAATAAGACATTATTTAAAATTTAACTCTTCCTGGTGTCTTAATTGTATTGATAAAGGGCTGACTACCCAAATCTGTGTGACACACAGGGTGGGGCAAAAGTAGGTTTATAGTTGTTTGTATGGAAAAATAACATAATCATTAATAAATAAGAACATGAGAATAAACTGTTTCATGTATTTACACCTGTAAACCTTCTTTTGCCCAGCCATGTATATATGTGTATGTGTGTGTATACACACACACACACAAAGGTATTATATTTATATACATTTGAAAAATCTAGAAACATTGCTATACCAGGGGAATCTAAACTTTGTTAAGTGGTAGGCGAGAATCATTCATATTTTGTTAAATGGGATAAATTGGTTAAGGTACAGGCCCAGTCAGAAAAATTCTAAAGCATCAAACAAAACACATGGTGAAGAGTAGGGAGTTGGTGTGCAAATAGAGAGATTGAGACCTGGGATACTGTAGACAGAGCAAACAGGAAGCAAGATTAAAAAAAAAACAAAAACCAGAGCTGGACATTGGAATCAGATTGTCAGGTCAAAGTCGGACTTACCACAGAGAGAAGCCAGGCCGGTGACTGAGGTCAGGAATCCTGGAGGTCAGAGCCGGGAGGGCAGTGGGAAGCACCATGGTTCAAACACTCAGACTGGGACAAGGTGCGGACAGAGGCTGATCACCAACTGAGAGGTGCTGCCTGAAGTTCTCTAACATCTGGTTACCCTGCTGACTTCAATCCCTTTTTCCCCTACTCATAGCTTAACCCCTGCATGCCCTGGGTGTTTATTTCCTGCTGAGCTCCAATATTTAATTTCAATATAAAGTTGAGCTACATCAAAGCAAGCTCCTGCCCTCTGTTTCGGTAACCTCTGGTTTGTGCGTTATTACTGATAGAGCACTAAGGATCACCTCCCTGTCTACTGTGTCCTAAAAAAAGTGATTTCCAGAAACAAAAGGCAAACATCTAAATAAGGGCTAGTTCTTTGCAAATGCCTGGCATGTGGGAAATGCATACATATTTAAATCAAAGAATGCCGGGGGAGCCTTTGAAAAGGCTGACCATCGTAAATGAATTTTAATTCTAGTTAAAACCACATGTGGCCATTACTTGATGCATTCTACAGAGGTGCTGTCACTAAATTAAGAGAAAAAGAAAAGGAAGAACAAGTCTATTGTGATTTATATATGTGATTTATGTATATATATATATATATATATATGTGTGTGTGTGTGTGTGTGTGTGTGTGTGTGTGATTTGTGTATATATGAACTTCATTTTGATCATTTAACTTCTTTGACCACAAGAGACTCTCCAGTGGAGACTGAAATATGCCCTGACATTTGTTTCTACAATGCTTTCAGTGTTTATGCTAAAGTATTTTGTTATATTTAGACATACCCTGTACAAATGCTTCCATTTAATTTACATATGACACACCATTCTCACATTAGCTCAGTCTACTGCATCGTGAACCCAAAGAGAAGGGATGAAACATATCAATAGAACTGCGTTGAGATACTTCTCAAATATTTTTTTTGCTAATTTTTTCAACTTTTAATAGGGTTATCTTCACCAACTCTCCTTATAGTCAAATGTTCCAGCACCCAAACTCAATAAGTAATCCAAATTAATTCCTGAGACATTAATAGAGGCGTCTTTCTGGGTTTGTAGACATAGTCATGTGATCACCTAACGCAACGGAGTAATAAAAGCGATAATTCCATTCTACAGACTGAGAGCCTACAAACCAGTAAATAATCTGTGCTGTGCCTACTACATTTGTCTCGATTCATCTAATGAAATAAAAAGTGCTGTTTGAAATAAAAGTGAAGGATTGCTTTGTGAAATATTAAATTCTAGGAGATTAAAGAAATACAATTTCCTCTCCACTTGGTCTTCCCTTTATCCTATCGTCTGGCATTCTTGGAAATCACTATTGTATTGTTTATTTTTTAAATTAAAATGCTGGAACAACTGCAGCGTTTTTGCACTGTATGAATATTTTATTGCATGATGAAAAAGAATGATCGTAGAAGCCTTAAAAGCTTATTTTTTTTTCATTTAAATATTTTACAAGGAAAACCCTACTGAGATCCATCTACTTTTCATGGGTGCCCTGGTGGGTCTCACAGAAAGGAGACACAATATATATATAGTTCTACAACTCAGTGCATTTATTTGTTTTTATTTATTTATTTTATAGTTTATAAAACGGGGGGGGGGCAAAGATGGCTTGTGTTTGTAGAGGAATACTACCATCATAGCTGGGTCACATCTCAAACGCGAGGTTTCTCTCCTTCCCTGTTGGTGAAAAATGACTTACTTGATCCCTCCTCAAGATGCCTCAGACCCTCTTCTTTAAAGCGGTTATATCAGGCAGAATGATAACGGACCACGCAGTGTGTTTTCGCACATAGGAAGGCTTGATTTATATTATCTTTTATGTCTGCATACTTCTTTGTGAAGAAATAAATATATATCACAGATGAGGCACCCATGTTCACGTCACTTTTATAATCATTGAGTAAGTCGGCAATGTTATTTTTCTATCAACTTCAAAGATATGAAGAAACCCACCATGGAAAATGACATAATTAAACTCAGTTTTTAACTATTTTCTTCCCTTATATTATCATGGGTTTTTTTTTTCATATGTTTGAATTTAATAATAATATTTACAGTCATGATGCAATAATGGTGTTTTATAGGTGTGAAGTACAGATAGGTTTAAAATGTGTTTAATGCAATAGTAGCTTTTGATGGGAAAGTCTTTTTATAAATTTCAATATTATTTTTCCATGGAAAATTAACTTTTAAATGTTTATTTTATTGATTTTAGAGGGAGAGGATGGGAGAAAGAGAGTGCGAGAGAGATAGAGGAAGAGAGAGAGGTAGAGGAACATTAATCAGTCCTGTATGTGCCCTGAGCAAGACCAAACCGCAGCCTCTATGCTTGGGGATGATGCTGTCACTGACCAAGCTATCCGGCCAGGGTTTGGAGAAATTAATTTTACTTAAAAGTGGAAGCATATCATATTTTGGACTTTGGGATAAAATACCAAGAATTTCACAGGATTAAAATAATGGATACGTCCAAGTGGCATATGGTGTTAAGAACAAATTCATTTCTGCATCTTTCAGCTTCGTGGCTGAGCACTAATAGTGCCCTTTGTTTCACTTTTGTATTAACTGTTTTGTTCTAAGCTTAGGGAGGAAGCACACTCTTTTCCATGGCATCGTTGAAATGTGTGACTTGTTTCTGTATTAAAACATGCTGGCACTTGTTTAAAAAAAATGGATACGATGGGAAACCGGTTAAATAAGCAAAAAAACCCCCAAACCCTTTGACCTGTTACTTGGGGAGAACACTAATTAAAAAGTTAGTGCCTTTTGACTTTACTATTTATTAAAATAGCTCTTATTATCATGAAATATTAGTAAAACTGAATGTGTTTGAATTTTAGTAGCATGACAACAGAAATAAATGAAGAAGATTGCTAGTTTTTTCAGTGATTACTTTTATGTTGGAGAAAATGTTTAAGTTTTATTATTTGTGCTAGTGTATTAATAGAACTGCAGAGACTCAATTGCTTGAGTTAGTTCAGTCAAGACATAAGTCGGAATATTTAGCAGCCTCACTTCTTCCTGCAAGCTACCAAAGTTTCAACTACCATCACCACCGTGATCACTGTCACCACCACCACAATCACTATCATCATCACCACCATCATCATCATCAACATCACCACCACCAACATCACCACCACCACCACCATCACCACCTTCACCACCATTACCATCACCAGCATCACCAGCATCACCACCATCATCACCATCATCACCACCACCACCTTCACCACCATCACCATCACCAGCATCATCACCATCACCATCATCACCTCCACTACCACCATCATCACCATCACCACCACCATCACCACCTTCACCACCATCACCATCACCAGCATCATCACCATGACCACCATGACCACCACCACCACTACCACCACCACCACCATCACCATCGCCAGTCACCACCATCATGATCACCAGCATCATTACCATCACTACCACCATCATCACCATTACCACCATCATCACCACTATTACTACCACCACTGTCACCACCATCAGCTTCATCACCACCACTGTCACCACCATCAGCTTCACCACCACCACTGTCACCACCATCACCACCATCACTATTACCACCATCACCACCATCACCACCACCATCATCACCATTACCACCACCATCACCACCACCAAAGATACTGTAGGCACTCTGAGACTACAGTCAATCATATGAAGAGGGTTGACATTATGTAGCAAAATGTCACTTTTTGTATCACTAACTCTGCTTTTCTAAATTTTAATCTCAAAGTACATATTGCATCTTAGTACCTTTTAGTACGATTATAGGAATGGTATTTTTCTATTTTAGTGTAGTCTTCAGTCTTGTGAGTTTTTGTTTGCTCAAGAAATTTAAAACAAAGTCAATTAACTTCTGCCAATACTCATTCAAATCCACCAATTTCATGACATTATTTTCTTATTAGAATAAAGATTTTGTACTGCATGAAAGACAAAATTTACCTTTGTCTGCTGACCTCGGGATGTTCTTTGGCCAAGCAATTTGCCATTGCCACATGGCTGTTTTAGAATTGTGAGGTATTTCATCCTTCTAGAGTTCTGTCTGATGCCAGAACCCAAAGGAGCCTTTGTACTCAAGATCATCTGTAAAAAGGCATTATCCAGGTATTTTTGCAAAGAACTTAAAAGTTTTCTAACCAATTAATACAGCCAGTAGGCATTGCATTGGATGAGATTTTTAGATCCAGCATGCTTGTTTTACTGGCTTATAAGCAAGAATACAATAGCACAGCAACCTATGCAAATCGGCCAAGGACAAAGTGTATTCCTTACATCTCCTCTTTGTGGATCTTGTCTTACCTGTGCTTGGGAACCTATCACCTGCACAGGCCTCTTCATACGGCAATATGTCCTTCTTTCTAATGGCCCTGAACGTTCATCAGGAAACAAGACTTTCCAAACTTTGACGTGCATACACATCTCTTACCCCTGGGCCTATGGGAGCAGCCCATTCTGATTGAAAAAGGCTGGAGGGCTGGAATTCTGCTAACAAGCTCCCAGGTGAGGCCAGTTTCACTGGCCTCTGTCTCCAGGGCAGTACTTCTGGTCTAGGAAGAGTTAGGGAGATAATGCGGCTCTCCATAAAACTGAGACCTCCGCTGACTTTGGTTTCACAGTCTGGCTGGCTTAAGAGGAATTGGCGGGCGCTGTGAAGTATCGATGACCATACGCTTGTGGCGAGTGTCTTCTGTGGACTTTTCCCAGCGTCGCACTCCTCTTTGCCTTCAATAATCCTCCGGGATTCCTAAGAGCAGGGGAGGCGAGACGGGCAGTCCACCGCGTCATCAAGCTCAGACTGTGGTTAGAGTGAGAAAGGGAGGAGTGTAAGGTCAAGACCACACGGTGTGCCTGACGTAGGAGTGGAGAACTGTCCTTGCAGCCCCGCTTGCCCTCCTGCTGGAAGACAAGAACTACCTAAAATGCAGGTGCATTACGTACCGTGTGGCCCAGTGCACATAAGCCGTTGAGTATATTTAGATCTAAGTTTTGGATTTCTTGAGTTTCCCGTTTAACAGGTGAGTAACCATGGGCAAGCCACTGCCCTCTCAGATACAACTTGCTTGTTAGTTAGCCAGAGACTATAACTATTTTATAGGACACACAGATACAGGAATCCGACACTAACGGTCAATAGCCAAGGGACTTAAAAAAAAAAAAAAACCCAACCAGATGATGGCACATTTAATGTTTGTTGGATGAGTTTGCTTTGGAACTTCCAAACAGTCTCTGGGACCAACCAAGTTTGCCACTGGCAATTGCTACAATTAACTGTTAGTCTTTGCCTGAGCAGGTGGTGAGAGCCTGGCCTGGGATGCTAAGGTTCCTAGTTCAGAACCTGAGGCTGCTGGGTTGAGTTTGGGATTATAAACACGACCCCATGGCCTCTGGCTTGAGCCCAAGGTTACTGGTTTGTACAAAGGGTCCCTGGCTCAGCTGGAGCCCCCTGGTCAAGGCACATATGAGAAAGCAATCAATGAACGACTAAGGTGCCACAACTATGAGTTGATGTTTTTTATCTCTCTCCTTTCCTGTCTCTAGTCTTTGTTTTGAAGTCTATTTTGTCTGGTATAAATGTTTCTATCCCACTTTATTAAAAAATGTTGTTCCTATTTTCATGAGATATCTCTTTTCCGTCCCTTTATTTTCAATCTGCGCATATCTTTTGATCTAAAGTGAGAATATTGTAGGCAAAACCAAAACAAAACAATCAAAGCAAATCCATGCAACCACCCTTTGCCTTTTGTGGGAGCATTTAATCAATGTGCATGTAAGGTATTTCTATTTTATTATTTATATCTTTGATCTTATTTTTTTCCTTCTTCTTAAAGAAGTGTCTTTAACATTTCATGGAATACTGGTGTAGTGATGATGAACTCCTTTAGCACTTTCATGTCTGGGAACTCACTTTCTGTCCTTCAATTCTAAGTGATAGCTTAGCTGGGTAGAGTAATCTTGGTTGTAGGTCCTTGCTTTTCATCACTTTGAATATTTCTTACTTATCTCTTCTCGCCTGAAAAATTTCTATTAAGAAATCAGCTGACAGTCTTGTGGGAGATCCTTTGTAGGTAACTAACTGTTTTACTCTTTCTGCTTTCAAGATTTTCTCTTTGTCTTTATCCTTTGGAATCTTAATTATAATGTGTCTTGGTGTGGGCCTCTTTGGGTTCATCTTGTTTGAGACTCTCTATGCTTCTTTGGCTTGTGTGTCTATTTTTATTGCCAAGTTAGGGAAGATTTTGTCATTACTTCATCAAATAGACTTTTATCTCCTTGTTCTCTTTCTTCTTTTTTTGTTACCCTTATTGTGGGAATGTTGGTAACTTTGAAGTTGCTGAGGCCCCTTAAAATATCTTATTTTTTGGACTCTTCTTTTGTTGTTTGTTTTTCTGTTTCTAACTGGGTATTTTATTTTTTAGCATCTTTGTCTTCCAAATAGTTTGTACTTTATCTAATCTACTTTTGATTTCATATAATGTACTCTTAATTTTAGTTAATTGCATTCTTCATGTATGAAGAATGGTCATTTTTTGTGTTTCCTATCTCTAGTTTTATGTTTTCTATCTCTGATAAAGTTCTCACTGAGATCACTGAGCATCCTTATAACTAGTGTTTTCAACTCTGCATCTGGTTGATCTCTCATCTCCTTTTCATTTACTTCTTTTTCCGGAGTTTTGTTCTCTTCTTTCATTTGGGATATACTTCTTTGTCTCCTTCTTTTGGCTACTACCCTGTATTTGTTTTTATATATTAAGTAGAGCTGCTACATCTCTTCGTCTAGGTAGAATGGCCTTATGTAGTAGATGTTCTATGGGTCCCTGTGGCTCCGGTTACCTGGTCACATGAACCTCAAGCTGGTGCTCCAGGTGTATCCCTTGTGTGGGTTGTGTGTCTTCCTGTTGTAGTTGGTGCATCAATACTGAGTCTGGTTCCTGAGTGTATTGATACTGAAACCTCTTGGAAGGTGCAGGCCAGGGTCAGCCATGGCCTGTGACCTGCACGAAACCATATAACTAAGCCTGGGGTTGTCGCTTTAAACCATATGATTGATTACATGAGTTCATTTGTCTAATGGGAGAGAAAAGATACACACCAGAATGTGTTCTCTTTCTTTGGTGGAAACTCTGTAATGTGCCCTAAATTTTACATGATTCATTCTGCTATTTTCTTATAGTCGGTCTGATAACTCCATAGGGCAATCTTGTTAATTCAAAAAATTTAAATGTTTACTATTTCTGAATTATACCATTCATTTGCCAGAGGTCATTCAAATAAGAACACATTTATGATATTAGCAAATTCAGTGATATATGACATTCTAAATTTTCTATTCTTACTCTAGTCTTGGAATCGACTTTACTTTTTGGACAGAACAATTATTCTGAAGGCATTGTTTTTTATTTTGCTATTTATCACTGGTTTTTACTATTTTGTAAGTAAACGAATGTGACACAATTTAGTTACTCTCAGATTTTAAATATAACGTATCATGCTTTGGGGAGCTCTTAAATGAGCCTATCAGTAAAAATCTCTATTGCTAAATTTTAGAATTAATTTCATTTTCATTTAGTGTGATTGGACAGTAAAAATCTGTTTCCTTTCTTTGTATTAAGAGAAGGGAAAACCCATAAGACATAGCTGACTTTTTCTTGCCAATCGCTTGGGGAAAAATTTGTAATAAACAGCCCAAGTGCTGTGTGCAATGGTTGAAAGCCAATCGCTTTGTAGAAAAATAGATTGTAGTTGTGAGTACCCTCAACCATAAGGCCTCCCTTATCAGAATTCAGCCTCTGAAATATAACTTCCTTTCCTCCCCCTCCCTTTCCTTTTTTTCCTGGATGAACAGCCTAATGTTCCATGCACTGTACTAGAAGTAGCATTTTATGCAACATTGAAAGAGCCAATTAATTTGCATAATTTCATGAGTATTACCATGACTTTAAGGTAGGCTAGCTGGTTCAGGAGACTCATCTGCCAAATACTTTTTTTTTCTATTTTGACAAATTAATCATTTTTTAAGAACAATTAATTATACTTATGACAAACTGAATGTTATACCCAAGGGTTCTAAATTTTTACAGCAGGAATATAATGTGAGTAGGAATAAAATCAGTGGTTTAGGGAGGGCTGTTAGATCAACAATGCCTTAGGCTTGAACAAAATTAATATTTTGTTTCCCATCTGGAGGCTTCAAGTAAAATTAATGAGGAAGGGGGACTTAGCGTAATATAGAATAAATACAGAATTACTCTTTTCAGAGTGGGCACTCTGTTTACATCGGAGCTCAGATATTTTGTGCGCTTTCCACTGGAGTCTGTTGGCCGCATCTGTTCTCCTGAAAAAAAAAAAAAGGCACTCATTACTTCTCACACCTTGCCCCTATTGGCTCATCAAAGACATGGACTCAGATGATATATCTAGTGATTAACATCATTTTTTAAAAGGTAAAGTTGCAAATACACCTGGTCTTCAATAGTTTTAAAAAATGAAATGAAACATTGCACTTTTAAATATGAATTGCATAGATGAATAAATATGCTAACATAAGAAACAATCTGAAGTTTGTTCTGAGTGTATCCAAAGGATTCTTATCGCTACATGGGGATATTTCCTGAAAACAACTGACATTTTTTTGTGTGACTTGTACACGTTGGGATAGACGTGGAGATGTTCCTAAGACTGTCCTGGACTAAGTTAATGTTATGAATTTAGTATAAAACAATAAGGTAAATCTCTTCAAGCACAACTGCTGGATAACTTCTCTAATACACTAAAATCAAGTTTGAAGCATAGGTTTCATTTCAGCCCGGGAGAAAACAACGGCTTATATTTGTGTACACTTCTAAGAAATTTTTTTAAAAAATTAAAAAAATTTTAATTTTTAGAATTATTTCTCTCTGGTCATATTGACATTGAGTCACGTTGGTAAAGTTGCATTTTTAATTTTTTTATCTGAGTTTTCAGCTTCTAAAAACTGTTGGTAAGTTCATCGTTATGCAAGTGCACTGCGTACATATGAATCCTCAATATGGCATTAGCGGTGTGTATGCACATGGGCACTTTTTCTTATATCAAAATAATAGACAAAAAAACACTTATGGCATCTAAAGCAATTGTCACTGTCCCTGAAGAAGTAGTTGAGCTGAACTCGGTGATTCAACCATGCAATGGTTTTGCCACTACATTCATGGCAAATTGTCTTTGTTTGGGTAGTTGATACATGTTTCAATGTAAATGATCAACCGCTTAGTAAATTACTAGAGTTTACACAGTATTGCTTTTTTATTTTTGTATAACTAAATATGACAGCCTATAAAAAAAAGACAGCCTATAGATTTCATATTTTGTAAGCAAAAGTTTTCTTCTAAACCTTAAAAATATAAAAGAGCATCACCAGTTCGTGTAAATCTGCATTATGAATTCATTGTAAAATAGACCCAGTTGGAGTACTTGTGTTTGCATTAAATTAAGCCTCTGATGTTCTTTAATGCCTTGATTTAGCCTCTAATTTGTCAGGGCACCAATGTAACGGCAGCTGTTGAGAATATCACTTTTGCAGGACTGTTCCTGGCCAATACATCCCAACAAGCCATTTTCCTACCTGGCCGCACAAAATAGCATTGAAAAAGTAGCCATTGCTTTGAAGTATCACTCCAATGACAGGTTTTAACCCCACAGGTCACCCTTAGATTATTTTATACAATGCCACTATAATTCTGTCTCCATTTCTGTGGGTCCAGAGCGTTCACCAGCTCCACCGGAGGAAATTTCCATTGACTGCGGGGAGAGTGCTGACCTGAGTTTGACAGGGTTAGCTAGCACTGGGCTGATTCCTGTGTATTTTGTGTATTAACTTTCTCAAACACATTGAGTGGCAGAAGCAAACTACACCCGGATTACCTTTTTTTTTCTTTCTGAATCAAAGGACTGAGATGACTTTTCATCACATGGTAACACTGATTCCATCAGCTACATCACATATACACACACAGATGTATGCTTCGGCCACTTGCCAGTAAAATATCTTATTTGATAACTCTTAATAATCTGGAGATCGTTCATTGTTTAAGTTTAGTTGTGTGTCTCCTTAGACGCGAGTTACGTGCCGGTGTTGATATTTGACAGCACAAATGGACAAACCCACCATCCTGGTTAAATTGTCTAAATTGATTGTATTAGACATTTCCTGGCAAATGCATCTCCCAGCAGGAAATGGAAATGCCACTTTTGCACCAAAGCCGCTGGCTCTGCCATTTCTGTTTTTTTTTTTAATTTTTATAATATTCTGATCTACCTTTGTATCTAAAAGGATTGCAATAGAAGAGCATGTTTTTCATCAGTCCTTGTACTGACAACCAACAATTAGAAAATAATTCACAGGATCAAGAGAAAAAACAGAAAAAAAAAATCACCTGTCCGAGGAAACAGAATATGATCTTTATCCTTTATGATTTTGAGTCACAAATTCCTGCTCATGGAAAGCTTTCCGAGGTGACAAATGATCACAGTAGGTTGTTTTAGAATCTGCTAAATATATGAAGTCCTCTGATCTTACCGATGAACTAGAAAGAATACATTTTCTTTCCTGTTTTTCCCACCTCCTTCTTTTTTAAAAGCGACACGTACGTCAAAGGGAACAATTTTTACACTTTTGCTTACTTTGCAAAATTACGTGATTTAGGGTTGTGGGTTGGGTTTTCCCTCATCTACTGATAAACTCCGTCTATGTAGAGAATTTTGAGGTATTGAGAAAATAAAAACCTTACTGGTCATTCAAGTTGTGTATTCTCACGTATAGAATTGCAGATCGCGTGATTTTGAAGACCCAGAGAGGATGTCTGCATACTTAAGACAAAAAAGAACAAGAAGCAAAAGCAAGTCAACTCCTTGGACTTCGCCCCACCCCCACCCCCTTATATTACTCGTTAGTAACACATAGCGTTCACATTACTTTAAAACCGATGTCGTAAAATGGACCTGAATAAATAATACATCGCGGTCCTGACCAGAAGACGTTTGCTTACGCATATAAAGTAATTTGCTGCTTAGCACAGCGGGGTTCTTTTTTTGCAAGTGTTTTATTTTTTATGAAGTAAAGAGAACTCATTTATTATTATTATTATTATTATTATTATTATTATTTATATATTTTTGTAAACCAATGTTTTAATCTAATTGATGACAAGTCAATGGCCTAGCATAGCCATGGCTGCCTCCAAGCACCTTGCAATTTGCACATTTTAGGGCCTACTAAGCTGGGGAACTGAAGCATGAGGCAAATGAAAAAAATATAAAGTTCATAATCTAGGGAGACCTGCATGAACACAGCCATAAAGCCACCACTGCCAGCTCAGGTGGAAAAATGTTGAAGTGAGAAATGTATTCAATAAATAGGAAACACAGCATGGAGCTGAAAAGCGCGCACGAGAAACGGGTTAGGAGACGCGAGTAATGGAAAAGGAAGTAGATGGGGCATGAGTGTTCATTAAACTCATGTGCGTCGCTGGCGACATCAAGTATTCCTCCGGGAGTCTAATTCTTAACTATCTTCAAACTCATTCCATTTAAAACATCATGGTCTTGTTATCATCCAATTTCGCAGAAACTTTATTGAAAATATCATCGTGATGGACTGCGTTTTCAGAGTGGAAATATGCTTACTGATGAAAAGACACGAGATCCGGAAAGTTGGTAACTCGATATGGCTCTAACTTTCCTTGATCAAGTTCTGCTTGCCTCGTGGGAGGGACGCAATTTCAGTGCCCAAGCTTGCGTCTGTCTTTGGACATCTAGGATCTCAAAGGCAGGCGTAGGACAGGGTGCCTGTACATAAAAGAAGAAGTTGTAGGCTCTTATGGATAGGTTTAAAATACACCTCCCACTGTAGATGACACATGTCAGAACTTTCAGGATGAAGTTTTGATTCTATAAAATGAAATAAGGAAGGAGATGGGTATTGTCTGTGTTTTCAAAACTGCAGAGATTTTGTTACTTTCACAAAAAAAAAAAAAAATGAGAATTTTTATTCTGAGTTCTTTCGGTTCACCCATGTGGTTTTTGTAATGAGGATATATATTCTGAGACAGTTGACCTCTACTGAGCCTTCTCATGCCAAAGTTTAGTCTCGGTTACGTTTAATAAGCCACGATAGATTTTCATGAGTCCGTTTTGTACACTGTGTTTTTGAATCTCACTGTATTTTATCTACATTCTTCTGAGCAATGAGTCACATGTTATATTTTGCTTTCAGCGGAAGCAATATTTTTCATTTGTCCCAAGTGCATTTTTCTATAGAGCACCAGAAATCACAGCTAAGTGTATATTTACACCTAGCTGTTGTGACTTTATAGCTTGAAACCATGTTGTATTTCTTCTCATGCTCAGGCATTTTATGCTAAAAAGGTGTTTTGTTTTTTTTTTTTAATTTTTTGCCTTTCCCCATGCTTCTCCCCCTTCTTTCCAGCTGTGTTCGTTTCTTGCGACGATGTCCCATAATACTTTCCATTCATTTCTGACACCTTCACAAGCTGAAAAATTAAGTGCCTTGCAATTTGCTTTCTTCCCTGTGCAGAATCAAGCAAAATAAATATGACCATGCTAGGCATAGAGAGTGATAAAACAGCAAACATTCGTTTTCCCGCCCTTTAGCTGACCAGCAGTTGCTGCTCTTCTCTTTTATACATGTCCTTAATCCTTTACAACAACCACCAAATATCTCGTGGATTTTTACTTTTGCCTAGCATGCCACTTTTACTCAACAAACAGCTCTGTAACCCCTGACCTTTGGTTTCTGCCATCATGAAAACAACCAGACCCAAGCCTCTTGATTGCAACCTGCCAACGTCCTTCCCTCAATTTTTTTTTCCTCTTGGATTCTTGGCTCTTTCCCTACTTATCATTGTTTTGTTTCTTTGCTTCTGTCCTTCGGCTGCTGCAATTCTTTCTTTCTTCTGTCTCGGCCTCTTCCCTCAGCTCTCCCCCTGGCCCACCCGCCTTCTCATTGGCCCCCAAGACTCTTCGTCCCCCCCGTCAGAGAAGCTCAGGGCACCTGTTCACAGCATCCCTTGGGTAGTCACTCCTTTTAAGGCTTTACCAATCTCCCCCTGCACTGACTCCTTGCAAATTTCCGAATACAGCTTGTTTATTGAGCACCTTTAATAGGGCAGTCATTTTCTCAGCCTTAATCTACTTCTCAAGGCATAAAAGTTTTGCTTTAGAGATTTTTTTATACCTTTTATTTTTATTTACTTATTTATTTGAGTGGGTGAGAGATGAGACAGGAAGGGAGACAAGAAGCATCAACTCGTAGTTGCGTCACTTTAATTGTTCATTAATTGCTTCTCATATGTTCCTCAACCTGGGGGGTGGGGGGACTCTAGCCAAGCCAGTGACCCCTTGCTCAAGCCGGCGACCATGGGATGATGTCGATGATCCCACGCTCTTGCTGACAATCTCGTGCTCAAGCTGGCGAGCCCTCACCCAAGCCACTGACCTCAGGCTTTGGAACCTGGGACCTCAGTGTCCCTGGAGGGTGCTCTACCCACTGCTCCGCCACCGGTCAGGCCCTTTATATCATTTTTAAAAACGTGTCTCCTTTTCCTTCATTTCCTCTTTCTATCACTAACACTCCCATTTTTCTAATTACTTTGAGTAGAGACGGTATTGCTATCGTCTTTCCCTCCTCATGCTGTGCCAGTCGTTCACCAAGTTCTGCTGATGCTTCTCTTTGCTGCATCACAGTTTTCCCCTTACAATTCCTGGTAGATAATCAATCTAACACCGAATGCCAAGCTTATTGCAAAATTCTTTGCACTGATCTTTATTATTTTTAATTTGCGTAAGATCCCAAGACTTAATGTTTTTTCCTCTGCCTGATACTTTGCTGATCAAAGACTTGCACTACTGTCCCATTGTTTTCAGCAGTGTTTCCCAGTGTGGAACATTAACTCCAAAAGGTGCTCCGTGGACCAAAAGTTTGATAGAAAAGAACCAAAACAGCCCGGCCTGTGGTGGTGCTGTGGCTGAAGCGTCGACCTGGAATGCTGAGGTTACCAGTTCAAAACCCCGGGCTTGCTCGGTCAAGGCACTCATGGGAGTTGATGCTTCCTGCTCCTCCCACTCTTTCTCTCTCTAGAGACAAAGACACCAAAGCAACAGTTTTATACATGCAACCTCAAAATTCGTGCCTGTTGGAGGTGGGCAGAGCGGGTGGAAATAGGGACAGGAAGAGACTTTGTTGGGGAGGCAGACCCACAAAGCGGTGTGTAAATGGCATTTTGTTGAGTTGTACACTTGAAACCTGTATGCTTTTGTGTTTCAATGTCCACCCATAAATTCAATTAATAATAATAATAAAAGACTTAAGCCAAAAAAAGTGCAAAGTATAAAAGAATTACTTACATAATATATGCAAGAAGTGTAAAAGATCTGAAGACTATCGTAGATTTAGAGTAAAATAGGAAAATTGTAAAGCCAGTAGTCGAGGCCGCCATCACAGCAGCCCGACCCATGCAGGTTCATATTAGATTCGAACAGTCGGTAACAAAACACAGGAGCCACGAACTGGTGAGCCATCAGCTTTAATTCTAGCTTGTACCCGGCGGGCAAGCAAAAACACACACTGAGCTCCAAAACCCACACATTCAGTGCTCACAAAGCTACTGACTTATCCGAGTTTCCTAGAATCAAAGGTTTCTAGCTCACCAGACTTATTCACCTCTGTTCCCCATCTCCTCCAGCACAAACTCTTAACAAACTGGCTTCTCCCTCAGCACTGTGCCATCTTGGCTGCTTCTCCTGGCCTTCATGTGGCCTTAATCTGCTCTCCTTTCTCATACTAACCTCCGGAACTCAGGAACCATGAGAGAGAGCAAGCTCCCGGACTGCCCCAGTTTATAGCATAGAAAATCCAAACCCTTAATCCAATCCACAGACAAGAAAGTCTCTGATACAAAGCCACCCATCTGAGGCATAATGGGATTCCTCAGGAGAGTGCACCACCCTACATCATCCAATCAGTCAAGGGTGTAGGGAAGAGCTTACTCTTAAACTAAGCCTTAGGCTATGACGACCCAGCCTGCCCACAGCCTGTTCCAGAACACACATTAATATCAACAAACTTCCATGTGGGCAGCGCCATCTTTAACAAAGTGAGCATAATATATTTTATCTGCCCAACAAAAATCTTCTCTTTTGGTTCACCTACCCCACCCCCCTGAATTTAATCTATTCTCTAGCGTTAATCACTGTCAAGTTCGCTGAGTGTCTTTTTAAATTTTAACCCAGCCCTTCACCTGCTTTTAGATCTAAATCTACACACCCTAAATCCTACAGCTTGGTCTATGCACGCTATTCAAACAAATTAGGCTATGACTTCACATGACCTAAGAATATTATGATTCTTTATTATTAGAGGGCAAGGTGGCTCTTATACCCAGTTCTTCAAACAAAGAAATAAACACACTTCCTACGAATATCCCCGCAGACATCTTTCTCTCTCAGTTCAGAGTTTCCCCTGCAACCCTGACAACAATCCTAGCCTTTATCTTGCTCTCTGATGTCTCTAACTTCTCCTTTTCTTCTCTTCTCTCCCTTCCCCCCACCCCAGGTCAGGTCACCTGCAGGCACTCCTGACCCTGAGGGAGTTTTTCTTGCTGTTTTTCTCTTCAGAATCAGGTCACTACCTGTAAATTTTACCTAGCTTTGTACATCTGCTGGAATAAAGCCTTTCCCTGCCTTCTCTTCTGAATTTGAAACTCAGTGTTTATTGTTCTTATTTTCCTTGTACCTATTGATTTGTCTTTCGTTTTTATCTTTCATCCTGCCGAAGTTTTCTTTATTGTGTAGTTCTTCCGTACTCACCCCTGGTTTTAGGATCAATTCTATTTTTTCTTTGTATTTTTATCATCATTGATTTATCTTCTACTCATACCAGTGATTTACTCCACATTGTTTGACCCTAGCTTCTTTATTTTCTCCTGTCCCTATAATTATTTTAGCCCTAAAAATTTCTTCAAATATCAGCTTGGCTTCCTATAGTCAACATATTTAAAAGACATTGCTGTTATCGTCATTCATTCATAATTTAAGTCTAATTTTAGTTCTTTTCTCTTCAATGAAAGAAAAAAGATATAACTGTATATAGTTTGTATGACTTCATTTTTTTGAAATTTGTCAAGTCTTTTTGTTGTGACAGAGACAAAGAGACAGAGAGAGGGACAAATAAGGACAGACAGACAGGAAGGGAGAGAGTTGAGAAGTATCAATTCTTTGTTGTGGCACCTTAGTTGTTCACCGATTGCTTTCTCATACGTGCCTTGAGCAGGGGGTTACAGCAGACCAAGTGACCTCTTGCTTAAGCCAGCGACCTTGGGCTCAAGCTGGTGAGCCTTGATCCAACCAAATGAGCTTGTGCTCAAGCTGGCGAGCTCGGGATCTCGAACCTAGGTCCTCTGCATCTCAGTCCATCACTCTATCCACTGCGCCACTGTCTGATCAGACAAAAAACAAAAACAAAAACCACCCTGTTTTAAAACTCTGCTTTTGCCATTGGATTGAATCGGTTATGTCTGGTAGCAGCCCAAGTTTAATGAAGACATTTGAGAAGGCACGTGTTGACTATCTTTCCTCTTCTGAAGGGAGACGTTCCCAGTTATTCATATTCTGAGTATTTTTGGATTGTATACAATATATGTTGAATATGTTATGAGACGCTGGGTCTGCAATTAAAAGTAGTGATTTAATGATTTATGTGTGTTAAAAGTAAAAGGAAGTGGAGGTAGTTTATTAGTATCAGGGAAAGTAGATTTCATTGCAAAGAAAATTAGCAGCAATAACTAGAGAGATTGGATAAATATAACAATGTCATATTTTCTTGTTGAATTTACGATAGTAAGTGTGAACTTACCAAACAGCAGTACTTCTAAATACATTAAGCAAATATTCACAGAATTGGAGGAAAAGAAACCTACAACTAACATTTGAGATTTTAACATTTTTCTCTCAGACAGAAAACTGACACATATGAAGAAATAAAAAATGCCACAATATGCATTTTTTAATAGAAAGTGTAACATTTTTTCTTCCAATTTTATTTAGTTATAATGAATAAAAGTTGTATATATTTAGGCTATACCAATTAATGTTTTGATATCCACAGGAGGTTGTAACACAAATAGATAATTAAATAATTAATAAATAGTAATATTAATAAGTAGTAATAAACAGTAAACTGTTTTCCATACTCATAACTGTAAACCTATTTTTCCCCATTTGCATATTGTGAAATTGTCACCACGATCCAGTTAACATATCTGTCCCCTCACATACTTACTATTTGTGTGCGTGTCTATGTGGGTGAGAACACTTCAGATCCATCCTGCTAGCAGATTTCAAATACACAAGACTGTTAACTATAGTCATTATGCTGCATGTCAGTCCTCCAGGACTTGCATTAAAATAAGATTTTGTACCCTTTGATCAACATCTTCCAGTTCCCTTCCCCTTAGCCTCTGGCACTGACCATTCCGTTCTCAGCTTCAATGAATTTGACTATTTTAGAGAATGTGAATTCTTCTTAACAAACGGACACTCATTAATATAGACTATACCTAAATCGTACGGCAAACCTTAACAAAATTTAAAAAAATTGAGTTAAACAAATTATGTCCTCTGACAATATGGAATTCCTAGATGCCAATAAGAGAATGGTAACAGGAAAATGTCAAAATACTTGGAAATTCAATATATGTCTATAAAATCTGTAATTTAACAAGGAAGACAGAAAGAAGACACAAAATACCAATAGCAAGAATGAAAAGAAATAATTCTAGAGACCCAACAGACATGAAAAGGATGTTGAAGAAAAATGACAGGCAATTTTGACAGTGTATGAAATGGACCACTCTATGAAAATTGAGTGTTTTCAACAAATGTTGTGAAAATGTGACTTCCATATGCAATAAAATGAACCCTTAACCTAAACCTCACATCTTATGCAAAACTTAACTAAAAAAGGAATCATAGGTCTAAAAGTAAAATAAATGACATTACAACTTTTTTTTTTTTTTACAGGGACAGAGAGAGTCAGAGAGAGGAATGGATAGAGATAGACAGACAGAAACAGAGAGAGGTGAGAAGCATCAGTCATTAGTTTTTCGTTGCCATTGTGACACCATAGTTGTTCACTGATTGCTTTCTCACATGTGCCTTGACCGCGGGCCTTCAGCAGACCGAGCCACCCCTTTCTGGAGCCAGCGACCTTGGGTCCAAGCTGGCGAGCTTTTGCTCAAGCCAGACGGGCCCGCGCTCAAGCTGGCGAGCTCGGGGTCTCCAACCTGGGTCTTCCGCATCCCAGTCTGATGCTCTATCCACTGCGCCACCGCCTAGTCAGGCACTTTACAACTTTTTGAAGAAACCTTGATAGAAAAATCTTCATGAAGATTCTTGACAAGACACCTAGAGCAGGAGCTATATTTAAAAAGTCAGTAACTTGTACTTTATCAAAATTAAAGACTTTTGTTCTGCAAAAGGCAGTGTTGAAAGAATGTAAAGAAAAGCTATGGACTGGAAAAAAAATTTTTCTAGTCACATATCTGACAAAGGACTTACACCCAGTGTATGTAAAAATCTCTCAAAGTTCACCAGTATGAAATCAAACAACCCATTTTTAAAAATTTGCCTGACCTGTGGTGGCGCAGTGGATAAAGCGTCGACCTGGGAACACTGAGGTCGCCAGTTCAAAACCCTGCACTGGTCTGGTCAAGGCACATATGGGAGTTGATGCTTCTAGCTCCTCCCCCCTTTCTCTCTTTTTTTTTTTCTGTCTCTCTCTCTCACTCTGTGTCTCCTCTCTAAAATGAATAAAATAAAATAAAATAATAATTTTAAAAATATGCTTTAAAAATGAGGAATTTATTTGAACAAACTATACTCTAAAGAGACAATGTGGGAGGTGAATAAACCCATGAAAAATGCCCCGCAGCATTTATCATTAGAAAATGACAAATGGAAACCACAGTGAGATACTACTGTGTGCATAATATAATAGTTAAATAAAATCGAACTACTCCCGGGATTGGCAAGGAGGCGGAGCTGTGGGAACTCTTCCACAGTCCTGGTGAGAATGCAGAATGGTGTAGCCACTCTAGAGAACAGTTTGGCAGCCTTCTGTCACACTGAACTCATATTTACCCATAACCTATAGAAGTGGCGCTCCTAGACATTTCCCCTAAAGAAATGGAAACTTAAACTCACAGAAAACATGTGCACAAATTTTTGTTTATTTTTACTTTTATTTTTTGAGAGAAGAAGGAATAGAGAAGTAAAAGGAGAGACATAGAGAGAGGGAGAGAGAGAGAGAGAGAGTGAGAAGCATCAACTCAGAGTTGATTTGCTTTAGTTTTTTAAAATTTTATATTTTATTGATTGCTTCTCATACATGCTTCGAGTGGGGGTGCTCAAGCTGAGGCAGCAACTTCTTGTTCAAGCCGGTGACCTTGGGATCATGTTGATGAGCTCTCACTCAAGCCAAGGAGCCTGTGCTTAAGCCAGCAAACTGGGGACCTCAGCACCCCGGGTCGATGCTCTATCCACTGTGCCACCACTGGTAAGATCTGTGCACACATTTATTTTAATAGCAAATGTACTCCTATTTGCCAATGCTGGAAATAAGTTAAATGTCCTTCAGTGGGCAGTGATGTGTAAAAGAAACCGTAGTGCGTTCACACAGCGGAATATTGCTGAGCAACAAAAATGAACGAATTATTCACGTCTGTATTAACTTGGATGGATCGCAAAGGCATTTTGCTGAGTAACAAAGTTAATTGCAAAACGTTATATCTGGGATAATTCCATTTATAAGACATTTTGAGAGAGACAGCATGAGGACAGAATAAACCAGTGGTTGCCCAGGGTTGAGGGAGAGTGTAAAGAGGTGACCCGAGGGAGTTTTGGGGGTTGATGAGATGTTCTGTATCCATATGATTGTAGTGGTTATACAGATATAAACATGTACAATTCAGAGAACTGTACAAAACACTGATTTTTATTGTATGTTAATTAAAAAAACCACACAACAAGAGAGGTTTTAGGTGTAATATCTGCTCTTTCAGAAAAGCTATCTTTAATTCCTATAGCATAGGTTTGACACATTTTTTTTTATTAAAACCAAGATGGTACCTATCTGACTTTTGGAAAACTTGAAGATTGACTTTCATTCGCTACAGTACTTATTTTTAATTCACCAGAAATCAATGTCATACGTGCTATAGAAATATGTGAAGAACCATATTGATAGCAGTAGAATTCAGAAATCCTATGTGCCAGCTAATGCTTCCGCTAAGTAAGTATACCTTCAACAACTTATTTTACCTCTTTCCATACCAGTTTTGCCACTTTTAAATTTATAGTAAAGTATATAAACTGTTGTCCCTTTAACCTACAAACAGACATCTAAATCTATGCTAACAACTAAAATCTGGTTTGAAAATATGGCCCTGGATGGTTGGCTCAGTGCTAGAGCGTTGGCCCAGTGTGTGGATGTCCCAGGTTCGATTCCTGGTCAGGGCACACAGGAGAAGCACCCATCTGCTTCTCCACCCTTACCCCTCCCTCCCACTTCTTCTTCTCTCTCTCTCTCTCCCACCCCTCCCTCAACCATGGCTTGGTTGGTTCAAATGCATGGGCCCCGGGCACTGAGGATGGCTCTGTGGAACCTCTGCCTCAGGTGCTAAAAATAGTTTGGTTGCAAGCCCGGCCCCAGATGGGCAGAGCATCGTCCCCAGATGGGGTTGCCAGGTAGATCGCGGTCAGGGTGCATGTGGGACTCTATCTCTATCTCCTCTTGGAAGAGAAGGTAAAGAAAAAGGAATGAAAGTATCAAAGAAAAGAATTAAAGTTTTTACAATGTGAAAATTGAAGCTACTATCTACTAAAAAGCAGAAAAGAAAAAGACAGATATATTAGTGCTGCTATGAGTTGGACCTTAAAGATAAAGGGCAATAATAATTAGATCTATAAGAAAATGTTAAAAGATTCCGTGTCTGACTGCAGGGGTTTTGGTAAAGACCCTAACATTCTGAGTCCCTTTAATAGTCAAATTCTCGGAGAGCTGCTTCAAAGATGAATTGCTTACATTTTCTGTAAGTCTTTCTCCTGGTTAGTTCCCTCTCCTTTGTCTTCATAATCCTACTGGTGGTGGTCTATTTCTCGCAAGGCACTTAACACTTTATGAAGTTCAGTGATAACATGGGCACAGGAGAGATTTTACTACAGCCATTGCAGATGATGCTGGCATATGGCAGAGAATCTGTTTCTGTACCTCCTCACAGTTTTCAGAATTGTCATCGTATTTATAGTTTGAAACATACTTGTAAAAAGGGGAGGATGCCCCCCCCCCCCATTTTGGATCTGAACAGTGAGGCGTAGAGAGCTTTAATGCCTTGCTTCTTATGGTTCAACTTCTGAAAATGAAAACCAAACACAGAAATTCTGCTTCCCAGGTGTGTGCCCCATCCTGGATAATGTGACTTCTCCTGACAGTGATTGGCAGGAGGTGTGAGTAAATGATCATTCTGTCCTATTTGTTTTTCACCTTTGGGTGGGGCACGTGCCACACACGCCCTGTCCTATACAATCCCATTTTGATTTTGTCTTAATTTTGACCCATTAGTATTTGACGAGCTACTGGTTTTGAAAGAATGCTGCATTTTCTTGTGTTCCTGTAATGCCAGTAGAAGAGCTAATAGCCAATAAACAGCAAATCCTTAGGCGGCCTTTGCCGTATGCTGCTTAATCCTCACAACTGTCTGTGAAAGACTTACTGTTACCATTCAGTAGATGGAAAAACCGAGGCAGAGAGAAGTGCCTATCTCGAAGTTACTATTCATAATCATACAGAGCTTTCTATGTGAGATAAAAATGTATACGATTTTAAAAGTAAAGTCACGGTTTTCTAGCATGTGTCTTTTCCTCGGACGATGTGCTCAAGGCCAGCGACCTCCAGGGGACAGGAGCTGCTGGCCGGAGCAGCCTCAGGGCCCCCTTACTTTAATTAAGAAAACACTTTCAAAATCATTCCACAGTTTTTACATTAGATACAGCGAGCAACACTTTGAATTTGGCAGGATGTGGGATCAAACAAAACTACATGCCGCTTCTTTTATTTGAGACAAAAAGAAAAAAAATATTGTTGTGACTTCCTAGACTGTTGAAAAACCGTTTTTTTCCCCTCAGAACCCCCATTTGTTTTTCTTTCTATAAAATGTATGCGTATCAGAATGCTCTCTGGGAAGTATCTTTCTTGCTCCTCTTGACCGCATCCTCAAACTTCTATTTTTAGTGACACCCTGTCAATCTCCATGACAACACAAATGCTTTTCTTTGTGCCACCAGCGCTACAGAATAATTAATCAGGAGTCACCACCGGACAAGGACCATGGCATTCTGGGTTGGTTTGTAACACAGTCGTGGGTGAGAGGCCTCTCAGCAGGCCCGGCCACATTACCTGTAATTTTTCACATGCGTGTACTTCATCACTGGTGACAGTCTGGCTCTCAGATCCGTCATCTCTCAGGACTTAAAATTGATATATCAGTCTCAAGATAAAATGCTATCATTCTGTAAGGCCAACTGTTTACCGGAGTAAAACTCCTCCTGCGTCTCATTTCATCACGCGGTTCCACGCGGTGAGGTTTCAGTGGGAAATGGGCTTTCTTCACGCTGAGCCTCTGAGTAGGAAAAAGGACAGAGAGGCACATGGATGATAAATGACGAAGACTCCGTGATGATCCCGGCGGAGCGATACAGTGTGGAAGCCTTAAACTTGCCTCGGTCGCCTAACACGGAAAGGTGGCTTCTCGGCTTTTTTTTTTTTTTTTTCTCTGTGCAGCTTATTTTGGTTATTTGATCTTATTTTTAAATAGAAACTTTTTTTTTTTTATGTTTCAAATACAGTTGCTGTACAATATGATATGAGGTTTCAGGTGAACAGCCCAGTGGCCAAAACGCTTATATAACTTGAGAAGTGACCAGCCTAAAAACACTAGTGCCCATCTGACAGCACACATAGTTATTAACAATATTCTTTTTTTTTAAATTTCTTTTTATTTATTCATTTTAGAGAGGAGACACAGAGTGTATGTGTGTGTGTGTGTGTGTGTGTGTATGTTAGAGAGAGAGAGAGAGAGAGAGAGAGAGAGAAAGGGGGGAGAAGCTGGAAGCATCAACTCCCATATGTGCCTTGACCAGACCAGTGCAGGGTTTTGAACTGGCGACCTCAGTGTTCCCAGGTCGACGCTTTATCCACTGTGCCACCACAGGTCAGGCAACAATATTCTTGATGATATTTTCTAGGCTATACTTCACATCCGTATGACTGTTCTATATCTGCCAATCTGTACTGCCTTTTTTTTTTAAAAAAAAATGGAATTTATTGGGGTGGCCAAATACTGTGTAAGGGGCAGTGAGGGGAAAATCAAACCAGTTTGCTGCAAATGACTTGATCTTTCAATTTATTTAGAAATTAGCAAAATACCGCTGCTGCTGGGTTGCAATGGTGGAATATTTGTGGAGGCTGAAATTAGTAAGAAATAAAATTACCATCGTGTTTTTCAATTGTACATATATTTATTTAAGGTTCTGTTAGAGGGAGACTTGATTTAAAATTTCATAAAATCCCATGTCTTCGATGTGAAGCTCAGGACCAAATCCTGGCTTTCAATAACAACAATAGCATTTAGGGAAAACATCTTGTTTAATTCCCTGATTGTTGTCCAAAAGACACTGTTCGTCTGGAAGCCTAGAGGTAGCCGGTTCGATCCCGGGTCAGGGCACATACAGGAACAGCTTGATGTTGCTGTCGCTCTCTCCCTGCCAAAAAAAAAAAAAAAAAAGGAAAAAACGACAGTGTAGAGTTTGTATCTTTGGCCATAGAGCATATTATGACATGAGCATCCTAGTGCCTACTAGGGTTGATTCCACTGATTTGGCTGCCTGCGCTGGGATTTATAGACTTCACTCACAACCTTAAGAGCTGCGCGTTGATGGAGGAAGATGACGTCGCTGGGAAGACCAGAACCAATTAACTTCTGTCTAAATGGAAATGATGTTATGCTGTTGTTAAGTGATGTTTTGTCTTGATTCATCCCGTGACTAAAGGTCTGATGGATTACTTTAAAATAAAAGCTAAAATAGGGTTGAAATTATGTTTTTAATTTGATGCACCACTGTACATACTCAGTATTTTCTCTGAGAAAACATTTTAGCTTCAACTTTTCATTCTTGACGATCTGTTATGAAAAATTTATAGTTTTGCTTTTTAGACTATTGTGATAAAAGCTACAATTTGCCTTAAGGTATTGGCGAATTATTAAGCTACAGCCAGTAGTTGTGCAATAAATTATTAATGAAAAATGAATGAATCCAGCGATCCCAAAGAACTATAGAAAATAAATTATAAGAAATATTTTGACAGTGAGATATATTTTTAGGAAAATAATTTAACTAACAAAGTGATTATTTTTGTCCTTCAGAAAAGTTTAAAAGTTAGCAATAATGAATTTGGCTTGACTATGTTTCTCCTGTGTGTGTATGTGCATACACATGCAAGAAAATAAATAATACTAAAATTATTTCATAACTGACCTTGATTTCTTGGGGGTTAAAATTATATTGATTAATTTATTCTGTTAGTGGATGAAGTATTTAGAAAATTTTCAGTAGTAAAAGAAGTTTAATAAAAATTGACCTGTTTCATTAAAAAAAAAGGCATTAAGAGACTATTTAGAGCAGTATATTTTTCACAGAAAAACTGAGCAGAAAGTACAGAGCCCTCACATATACCCACTCCCCAACACACCCACAGCTCCCCACTATCAACACCCTTAAACCTCGTTACCAGGCATTGGTGCAGTGGATAGAGTGTCTGCCTGGGACACTGAGGACGCAGGTTCAAAACCCGAGGTCCAGCTTGAGCATGGGCTCACAGACATGACCCCGTGGTCATTGGCTTGAGCCCAAAGATCTCTGGCTTGAGCAAGGGGTCACTAGCTCTACTGTAGCCCCCCAGTCAAGGCACGTAAGAGAAAGCAACCAATAAACAACTAAGATGCTGCAACTATGTGTTGATATTTCTTATCTCCCTCCCTTCTTATGTGTCTGTATTTGTCTGTCTCTCTCTCTAAAAAAATAAAAACAAGTCCCAAACCAGGTGGTACATTCGATGCTACAATCAGTGAGTCAAATAGCTGCATTTCTGATTTTGAAGTGGATAAATGAATGAATGGGTTGATTATTTAACGGCCTTTGTGAGACGTTATTAAGCCATCTCAGGGATTTTCAAAATAATCTTGGGGAAATTTAAACAATTTAAAAATCTGTCAAGTCCAACTAAAACAACTCCAATGAGTATTCCTAGATATTTAAAATATTTATTCAGTGCTAGTATAAATCAATATGCAATTAGTAATATGAGGGAGAATAAAAGGAAAGCTCAGTTCTTTGCTTTGGGTCACAAAAATATGCACAGAGGCAGTTGGTATGTGAGCGGTTTTGAAGACAGCACATGGTAGTATTATGAAGGGTGCAGGCAGATTCTGGGGGTCAACACAGGAGGGTGCAATAAGCCCCCGGTCAAAGCTTCAGAGCGGAAAGAGTGTTCAAGTCGCGCCTTGGACACACAGATTCAGGTGTGATAAGATTGCCAGGGAAAATACAAGCTGCTTATTTAAATGTGAATTTCATGAAAATCTGGGACATCCTTAACACCCTTCCCCCCCAAAAAAATTATTCATTGTTTATCTGAGACACAGTATTCCCAGTTAAAGTTGCATTATTTGCTAACGATGGCCATTCTAGGCAAGGGGTACATTCCATCCAAAGAAAAAAAGTGTTCAAAGGTCCAGAGGGGAAAAAAAAATTCACGGTGGGTACATATAGAAATGAATGAGTCATTGATTAGACTGAATGTGGGGAATGGCTTGCGTTGTGTGAAATGAAGTGTATTAATAATTATACTGGGGCACTTGGCATAAATTGCAGGGGCTCTGGGAAGAGAGGGGGTCACAGTTTGCCGAGTCCTTGAAGGCTGGTGGGACCGTAGCACAGGGCTACCAAAAGAGAAGGGGTATTTGGGTGTAGGGGGGATCACTACTGAGCTCGTGTGCAAGAGTTGCCCATGACAACAGGAGAATAGGATAATTTTGGGACTACCAAAGGCATCTAGTTTTTGAATTTTCTTCTTCCCTCTGTGCAAATACTTTTGCAATGACTGTGGCTTTAGCCGTGCATTTGGGAGCGTGACAACCGAGAGTATATGCCAGGCTAACTGGGGAGATGCACCTCACTGTTGAATGTTGACTGTATTCTGACTAAGGCTAGGGACTGCACTCCTGAGACCCTGCGCGCACAGGGTGTGAACAGGGCATTGCAGAGTTCACGGGAGGTTCTCACGCTATCCTTGTTTATGAAAACTGAGTGGGGCGTGAATTCACAGGATCCTCCACTACGTCTAGAAAAACTCTGAGTTAGCCATAGAATGTAGCGAAAGGAGAAGAGTTTAAAGAAAAGTTCTTTTCCATGGTATATATGTACCAAAGCTTTTTAATCCACATATATACTATGGAATACTACTTGGCCATAAGAAATGATGACATCGGATCATTTACAACAAAATGGTTGTACCTTGATAACATTATACGAAGTGAAATAAGTAAATCAGAAAAAAAAAACTGAGAACAGCATGAATTCATACATAGGTGGGACATAAAAGTGAGACTATGAGACATGGACAAGAGAGTGGTGGTTACAGGGTGGGGGGTGAGAGGGGAGGGGTGGGATAGGGAGGAAGGGAGGGGCACAAGGAAAACCAGATAGAAGGTGACAGAGGACAATTTGACTTTGGGTGATGGGTATGCAACATAATTGAATGATAAGATAATCTGGAGATGTTTCACCTGATTTATTGGTGTCACCACATTAAAGTTAATAAAAAAAAAAAAGAAAAAAAGAAAAGTTCTTTTCCATGATATAAGATGATTATGTTGATGTATGCTAGATCTGTATTGACATTGAAAATACGTGATATTGAATCAGCAGTTAAAACCTTGCCATAAAAATCTTCAAACATACACAAAGGCAGACAGAAAGGTGCAAGGAACTCCCTTATACCCAAGACTCAGTTTTATCAATGATGAAGATTTTTCTAATTTGTTTAACTAGCTGGTTCCTCTTTCCTTTCTTTTGTTTGAAATAGAAAACAAAGTACGCAGTTGACACATTAGATTTCCAATAACAAATTGACAGGGGTTTAGAAATGGTATTGCAAATAAAAGTGATTTGCTTGTATTTTGTTGCATAGATATTTGTCTCAGCCTGGAAAAAGTATATTGACATATTGAAAGAATAATGTTTTACTTGAATTAAATCCATGAGTTTCTGAGAAAGACTGAATTACTAATCTTTAAATAATTTTTTTTTTCTTAAGTGAGACATGGGGAGACAGAGAGGCAGACTCCCACATGTGCCCTGACTGAGATCCACCCTGCAAGCCCCCTACTCATTGATGCTCTGCCCATCTGAGGCATTGCTCTGTTGTTCGGCAACTGACCTATTTTAGTGCCTGAGGTGAGGCCATGGAGCCATCCTCAGTGCTCGGGGCAAATTGCTCTAACTGATCCATGGCTGCAAGAGAGGAAGAGAGAGAGATAGAGAGAGAAGGGAGAGGTTGAGGGGTGAAGAAACAGATGGTGACTTCTTCTGTGTGCTCTGACCAGTAATAAAACCAGGGATATCCACATGTCTGGCCAATGCTCTACATCGGAGGTAACTGGCCAGGGCCCGATCTTTACATTTGAATACAGTTTAACTGTACTTTCAAAATCTTGCCTTATTAGCACTATTATGTACACAAAGCTTTAACAACTTTAGGTCAATTTTTACCCTGTTTATAGTGGTTTAAAAAAAGTCAGTGATTCGCCTGTCTATATACAGTGCTACAGCCTGTAGAAGAAAAGTGGTTTTGAGCCTATTATTAATCAGCCCCATAAAATGGTCTTAATTTGTAGGAAATATTTATCCAGATGATTAAATAGTAGGTAAACTTGGCATTTCATCCAGGTGGGTGAGAAGTGAACTTCAGCAAAATAGATTTTATGGATCAGCAAAATAAAGATAAAAGAGCAATATATATGAACGTAGGTATTGTTGTTAGAACCATAAAAAATGGATTTACTCATATATCCTCAGGCCACCACAGTCTGGTCTAAAAAAAAAAAATGAGGTCACTTTTATAGAAATCCCCTGTAATTTGGAAGCTTTTATGTCTATCGGTGAATGGCTGGTCCCAGCTCTTTGTAGAATCTGCCCCAACCATTTCTGAAAGTGTCCAAGCTATTAATCCAACTTGCTCACCATCAAATCTGACGTGCTACCAAAGGGCCACTGCCTGGCATCCCTGCTACTTCGGCTGGTTCTCCTCCTTACCCCCATTCTGGTCAGACCATCTGTCTGTACCGGGTGCTGCCACTAGTTACACTGGGAATATCTGTGTTGGCCAGAGACTTCTCTTACTCCGTTGGATGAGGCAAAGCCTGCCACACATGCTGTGGACCACGCTGCTCTGTGGCCTCTTGCCTGGTCTTACCCTCAACTTTTAATCGACAGTTTTTATGTAAGTCTGGATCTAGGTTATATACCTCCTCAACCACCAATTTGTTTGATCACATTGAAAATTAAGTTTTTTTTTTCCTGAATTACAAATGTATCTTATAAAATTTGGAGCAGGCTTAGAAATAACTAAAGACAAAAACTGTAAAACGTCCCAAATCAATGACCACTATTAGCATTTGGGTGGCTATTTTTCATATTCTCTTTTTCTACAAAAAACGTTTTGCATACAACATGTCTCAGTATATATTTTGCTCTACTTGGTATATTCTGCACTTTCTTTTCTGTACATACATTTACTCTAAAGAGTAGGAATTGTATTATATTATTTAGATATCAAATTACTTCTTTGATCTTTTTATTACAAGAGATTACTTTATATTTTAGATCTTTACTATTAAAAGTAACAAATTCTAATGAACATTTATACACATAGAAACACACACATATTTGCTGAAATCTCTGGGGTTTTTTTAAGTATAGATTTTTTTGAAGAAGAATTGCTGAGTAGAAAAATTTAGTATATATTTTTTATTCTTGTCAAAATACCCTTCAGAAAAAATGTGGCAATTCTCACATACACTGGTGGACAAAGGTATGGCCACTTTTATCTTTGCAAATCGATAGTATAAAGAAGGCATCTCATAGTTAAATTTTTATATATTTTCAAGTAGTAAATAACAAAATATTTGCACATATATTTTTAAACATTTGGCTATCCTTTATGAATTATTTTTGTCCTTTGTCCAAATTTCTAATAATTTTCTTGTTGGCGCATAAGAGTTTATAGAAACACCTTTGGTATTAAGGATACTTGTACTGCATCATCCATACTGTAAGTAAATTTTAACTTTAATTCGAAATGTTTACCATGCAGAAATTTCAAAATTTTATATTGTCATTGGATCATTCTGGGAGTTCTCAGAAAACTGAACTATTTTCTCCTTTTCTGGTATTTACGAAGGTCCTTCTTCACTCGCTGGGTTATCCAAATATTCATCCGATTTATATTTGCATGCTTTACCTTAAATTAATAATTTTACCCATTGAAAGTATTTGCACTGACTGACATAAGGTAATAATTTTCTGGGCGTGTTCTCAGGAAGAGGGTAAACATAGCAATGCTATCTTTGCCCTACTGTCTTAGAGAGGTTGTCTTTTTTCTTTTAATCTTTACAATAATTTTACTGTGTTTTCCTTCCAACTAGGTCTTAGTGGTTTCTGATTCTCTTCTCTTCTCTTCCTGGGACTCAAGCAAAAGTACGTGGGGCCTCGGCCAAGAGCCTGTGATATAACTGTGCTGTCTTCAGATCCCTTCCTCATCACAGCTGCAATCCTGATTTGGGACCCAGATTGACTTCAGAATGAGTTGTTTTCCAACATGTCTCTTCTTAGGTCCTCGTGTAATGAGAGCCCTCGCAATTTTCTCCATAACCTTCTAATTTCTTTAGGTCCCTGGGCTCATCCAACGTCTCTAAATCCCAGCTTGGCCTGAAACGGGAGCTTTGCTACATTTGGAAGTTTTCTAGTCAAATTAAAAATTTGGGAGCAGTCTACTGATTTTGACTCAAAGCAGGTAGTACCTGCTGAGGGAAAAGTATGAGATAGAAAACGTCGGAGAAAAGATTTCCATATATTCAATATCAGATGTACCCTGTGTGTGTGTGTCTATGTGTTGATATAGGTAAGGTGTCACAAATACATGTAATAAAAGGGGACAGAAATATAGGGTAAATGAATGAACTTGGATGGGAGAAAGCCATCAGAGTGCGGGGCTGTGTTGAACTATAAAATGTGAGCTCAGGCTAAAAAGGGTTTCAGCGCATTGTTTTCAAGCATAAAGGTTAGTTCAGTTTTCTGAGAACTCCCAGTACTTCATAAGAACCGGGAAATCCAGATTTAACATAAAATTCTGACTTTCAAAGACCGGCGACACCCTCAAAAGATTTTGAAATATTCTGAGAGTCAAACGGAATGTATTTATTGGCTGGCCCTGACCTGTGTGTGTTTGGCTTGTCTATTTTTGATTTGGTTCTAATCACACTTTTTCGTTGGCTCAGTGAAGACGATGTAAAATTACTTGCAAGATTACAACACTCAAGGAAAGACAGTACTTGTGAATTGCAAAATCAGGCACATAAAAATAAGATTTGCCACACTGAATAAAAATGGAATTCCAAAATTCAGATGACACTGCACTAAAAAGAGACTTGATCTCCATTCCCTTGAAACATTCAGCTTTGAACACTTCTCCCCCATGATTTGTAGAACGGAAGGGATGATGAATTGACGAAAGCAGCGAGGAAGGTCAAGAACGAGGAAGGCTGAGTGCAGAGGAGGATCAGCACATTCATTGTGGTCACGGGGCCCTGGGGTCTTCTCTCTGATGCCGTGACTCTGAAAGGGAATTTCCCTAATAAATAAGATTGAAACAGGCCCTCCTGCATGCGATCAACTCCATAGGGCGTCTCTCGAAACAGGATGCGAACAACTGGAATTAAAACAAAGGAACACTGGAAGGGTAATGTTAAAAGGGTCCTGCGTGCCCATTAATCTCATATTCAGAATACCTGAGGGGCTACCTCCCTCACTAAAGATCAGTCTTTTTAAGAAATTTATTGTACTCCGCTCTTGAAAACATAGACGAACTAAGGGAAGGCGAATAAAAGACAAGCAGAGAGCTTGGAGACAGACTCTGCAGTGCATATTAAATATATGTATTTAATATGAGCTAATATATTTAATATTACACACACACACACACACACACACACACACACACACACATGAGTGTTCATCACACAGATGTGTAAAAAGCCATCTTTAGAAGTTGCTTTGCCCTCCTTTCCATCTGTTTCTGTGTTAGTAACCTGGTCACTCCGGAAACGTGTGTCTCTTTGGAACTGGGCTTGTTTAGGGATTGAGGGATGATGGTACAGGAGTCTTCGTTCTAGATCCTCTTCTTTCTCTAACCTGCTGTTGATTCCTTCCAGTGTATTCTTTATTTCAGATATTGTGTTCTTTATTTCTGACTGCTTCTTTTTTTTTTTTTAATGAATTCTACCTTCTTTTTAGTGCTTACTATCTCTTTGTTTAAGTTCCTCCTGAGATCGCTCATTCTTCCCCTAAGGTCCTTGAGCATCCTATAATTGTTGTTTTATACTCTGCATCTGGTCTCTTCATGTTTTCATTTCATTTCATTCTTTTATATTCTGGGGATTTCTCTTGTTCTTTCATTTGGGGCAGATTTCTTTGTATTCCCACTAGTGTCTGCCTTTCTGTGTTTGTCTTTTATATTAAGCATATGTGCTATGACTTCTAAGTTTGATATGAGAACTTTCTGATGTAGGTGTCTTGTAGGTCTTGGTGACACAGTCTTCTGGATCACATGAGCTAGGTGCTCGGAAAGTGATTCTTATGTGGGTTATGGGTCCTCTTCCGTCGTAGTTGAGTCTCCAATGCTCTTGGTCCATTCACGGGTAGAGTTAACTCTCAGGCTGGCTGACTATAAAGATAGATCTCAATTAGCACATATGAATTCCTGTTCAGGGACTTCCCCCAAAATAGTCTTTCTCAGCAGGGTCTGGTTTCTGCCAGAGGCTCCCTTTGCTGTGCCATTTATAATGTGTCTAATTGGGTCAAGCTCATGTGTGATTTGAAGCCCACACCTGGTTGCGTAGAATTTGGGCCCCTTTGGCCAGGGGTCTGGTGCAGGCTGATGTCAGTTATTGTGTGTAACTGTTAGCCTCATTTTAAAGACATGTTAGATCACTGAAAATGTTCAGTGTGACAGTGACAAGTTCCAGGGTTTTTAAAATATTTTTGAAAACACAGTTTTGGTAGTTACTTCTCAAAATGGCCATTACCTGTCACTTTCATTCCTGGAGGTCAGTCTGTTTCATACGTGGGAAGTGGAATCTATAGTTCCTTGTGTTGAATCTGTGCTGGCCCCAGTTTTTGCTTTGACCAACAGGATGCAGCTGAACTGATGTTCTATAGGCTTTGAGGAAACAGTTGCCTTCTGTTCCCTCTTGGAAGCCAGACGTCATATAAATAGTCTCACTCTAACCTTATGCTAATTATGAGAAGACATCAGATAGAACCAAGCTGAGAGATACTCTACAAAATGACTGACTAGTATTTAGAAGGAATGTCAAGATCATAATAAACAAAGCAGATTAACTATTACAGATTGAAGAAGACTAAAGAGAAATAATAGCTAAAGACACTGTGGGATCCCGAACAGGATCTTGAGATAGGAAAAGATCATTAGTGGCTCAACTAGGGAACTCTAATACAGTTTGTGGGATCATGTATAATACTGTGCCATGTTAATCTCTTAGCTATAATAATGTAGTAAGGTTGTGTAAAAAGTTAACAGTAGGGAACCTGGTGATGGGTACACAAAAGCTACAGTGCTTTGTAACTTGTACGTGTCTAAAATCAGTTCATAAAAAAAGGTAAAATAAATAAAATTAATAAAATAAATGAAAAATATATCCACATTGTCTTATCTATTCTTCTCAGTTGTAGTGTCTTGAAGTAAAAACTTAAGGCTACTTAATAAACATGCTGAAAGTAAACAAAACAAAATAAAAATCCCACTCACTATATGAACTCTAGCACATTTAAAGATATTTAGAATATGACTAGCCTGTGTAAGAAATGAGGCACTGAGGAAACAACACATAATATTGAATATATGGCTCCTTAACTTTAAAGGCTCAATAATAAGAAATGGGTAATTAATTATGAAAACAAAAACATACACAAGGAAGTCAAATAAGAGAGCAATGGTAGCTGCATTGATTTCAGGAAGAGCTGGGATTACACTGAATCCTTAGGAGGCATAAAGTTCAATTAGCAAAGGTGTAGGTAGAGAAAGGTAAGTCTGAGCTGTATTTTTCGTAAGCAGATGTGTATGCACTGAAAACTATAGATATGGTGAGTAGAGTGTTTATCTCTCAGAGAGTATCATGAGATATGATTAAAAGAAAGGTTAGGGTATGGCTGTACATAGTCAAGAATGCCAGGTCAAGATGGGCGGTAATACATCAGTATAACTTTTCAATAGGAAAATATTTTGCAGAAAGAAATACACACAGAATGCCTATTATGTTAAGGCATTGCACTCAATACCAAGGGATGCAAAAACAAAAAAACTATGAGATGTGGTTTAAGTATAACTTCTCCTCATATGACAGGCAACTGTCTAGTCTTGCCCCTGGACATCATGCTCGCTATTCAAGGTCCAGCTCAAATGCTGTCTGTTGCAGAAGCTGTCTCTGCAGAAATGTGCTCACCAGTGTTCCTCCTTGTACTGCTACTGGCGCTCATGCTGTGGACTGTTCTGTCATAGACTGTGAGTACTTAGAATACAGATGTTGTTTTTGCTGAGGCATTTTCTAATGGCTCAATAAAGGAAAAAGAAAAACTGACTCACCTGAGGTAATAATGAGAGTTGTTAAGAAGACTGGGAGAAGAGTTATTGTTTTTGAGGTGATCTGTGGCATTTTCTACTCTTCTGTGTCAGATGCTGCTTCTAGTTATGTGGTCTGTGCGTGTATGTTTGTGGTGCCTGAGTTAGGCAGTCTGGATATGAGAAGAGAAACTGAAAAACGACTCAAGGATGTAACTCTTTTACCATCCTTGAACCTGCAGTCACTTAAGTTTGGATAATGTGTATTAAAGTTGGTAGATTCTTCATAGATTTTATTAATTTATGAACATTAGAAAGCAGCTGGCCCTGGCCAGTTGGTTCACTGGATAGACTGTTGGCCGGCATGTGGATGTCCCAGTTTGATCTCTGGTCAGGGCACACATGAGAAGCAAACATCTTCTTCTCTTTCACTCCGTCTCCCCCTTCTCTCTCTTTTCCCCTCTCACAGGCAGTGGCTCCATTGGTTCAAGTGTTGGCCTTAAATACTGAGGATAACTCAGCTGGTCCAAGCATCGACCCTAGACAGAGGTTGTCGGGTGGATCCTGGTCAGGGCACATGCAGGAGTCTGTCTCACGATCTCCCTTCCTCTCACATAAAAAAAGAAAGAAAGAAAGAAAGGAACTAATTCAGACTTTAGTTCACTTTCAATTGGTGTATGAGATGTGACTAGTCCCATTAACCTCAACTCCAAAGGCATTTCTTAACCACATTTAGAGATTTAGATCTTCTTTTTTCTCCTTTATGGAGCACCATGTTGCTTACTGGATTAATGATAGAAAAAAGGTTTTTCATAAATTCTTTCTAATCTCTGATGCTATTCTTCTTAGCACAAATTTCAGTTGTTTATGACTTTCTCTCTGTGCAGATGAAAGATGAGTAAATATGGTTATTTCAAGCTGCGTACCTGTCTCATGTAAAAAGCAATGAAGGCATTTTAAGCTATAAAACATGTAGACAACATTTATCAGTCCCGGAGTCAATTGATCTACTGCAAGTACAACCATGTTGGGGAAAGTAACGCAGAGATGATTGATCAATGGTTCTTAATGGTATTTTTGTTGATTTCCTGCTGATTTTCCTATTGTTTTTTGAGCTTTCTCTCCACCCCCACACCCATTTTTTTTCCTTTTTCATTTGCCCCTATTCACAGTCTGGCAAAAATTTGCAGAAAAAGTATCCAAGTGATGGGCTCACAGCAGGTGCTGGATCAAACGAGCCTTGTTCTCTTGCCCTTGGGAAGTCTGCATGGATCAGAGAAACCCAGGGGCTGCCCTTCGGATGACCTGTAGTAAAACTGCAGAAGACATGCCCAGTTTCTCTCCATGGATAAACAAAAAATGTAGATGAAATATTTTTGTTAGTTTGAACAGAGGAATTTATTTTACATGCACACACTGCCTGTCGCTTCGGTTGATTGAAAATGGCATGAAGTAAATCTTGACTAATGGAAGATACTTAGAGAAGAATATTATTTAAATATCAAACTGTGTAGAGGTCACTCCTTTACTTTTTGATCTTAGTAGGGATATACTGCTTTCAGCTGACTATGGGACAAAAAAAAAAAATCACAAGAAACGAGAAGTCTGTGTAGTGAAAAAGCACCCTCCTAACAACATGCAGTTTAAGAAGGTCATTGTAATCTTCAAGAGTCAGACAACAGTGCCATGTCTGTTTTGGATTCTTCTCATGGATTTTAACACTAGGAAGAACTAAGTACAATACCTGGTTGAGACCATCCTGTTACAAATCTTGACAGTTTGTGGAATGGCAAATAGTTTTTTTGTTTAATCTGATCTTTATGCAGTTTACACTTTGGCCAAAGTTTGTTGAATGTCTATTTCAAATGGCATTATTTTAGGTACTAGGAATGCAAAGGAGTATTGATGTAACCCTCTGTCTTCAAAGACGCTAATATTCAGACAATTAGTTAAAGTGAATGAAAATGAGAGAAATAGAGAATGGATTAAAAATGTATCTTACAGGAAAGATTAAAGTCAGAACAGTTTTGCTATTTGAAGAATCTCAGATCTTTTTATTTCTCAGCAAATTAAAAAGGACTATTTGATTTTCCTCTTGTCTAGTCATAAGATAGAGTTCTTCATATGACATATATAGGCAGAGTAAGGATTTCACTTTTATATGATTATATTAATTAAAAAACACGTTTAATTTAATTTTTTTTTTAATTTTTATGAAGTGAGAAGCAAGGAGGAAGACAGACTCCCACATGCACCCGACCAGGATCCACCCAGCGTGCCCACCAGGGGGTGATGCTCTGCCCATCTGGGGTGTTGCTCTGTTGCGACTGGAGCCATTCCAGCGCCTGAGGCGGAGGCCATGGAGCCATCCTCAGCGCTTGGGCCAACTTTGCTCCATTGGAGCCTTGGCTGTGGGAAGGGAGGAGAAAGATAAAGAGATATGAGAGGGAGAAGGGTGGAGAAGCAGATGGGTACTTCTCCTGTGTGCCCTGGCTGGGAATCAAACCCAGGTCTTCCACACATCAGGCCGACGCTCTACTGCTGAGCAGACCGGCCAGGGTCAATTTAATTTTTAATTTAATAGCATAAGTAATAAACACGTGGACCAATCTGAAGTTAATACAGTTAATCTTCTATATTGCATAATGATATAACTCTCAAAACTATGGAAATATTTATTGGGTTTATTTTCTTCAAATTAGAAGGGAGCTCATAATATTCTTATAGATATCGCTTAACGTTGATGGCTACAGAATTAAGCTCTAGGGAGATTATATTTTTGAAATCTCTACATAATTATGCAGCTCTATTTTTTCCCAATAAAGAACTTAAAATTAAAAATTCTACTATTCCAGATGTGCAAGAAGGCTGCGTTGCTCTTTAACCAGTTTTTCCCCTAAATAATTTGTGAAACTTCCCAAACTTCTTATAATACATTAGGAAATTGTTGACAATATATTAGTATCACTTACAAATCTGCAAGGTCATGCAGTTTATACAATTTGGTCATGCAGTCTCTGGTGATATAGGGGCAATAAAGATAAAAGCAGTTAAATCACAAGGGCAAGAGTGATACCTTGTGAGTGGCAGATGCAATTTGACTGAAAAAAATTTAAAATCTTTGCCTATTTATTCATGCCTTCTCGTTGAAGTCATGATGAAGTTTGGGTCATCATTCAAGCAAACCACTGGGTTTTCAGTTTGTAAGGCAAATACTTACTGGGAAGATTACACCTTGATTTTGCTGTGATATGTGTTTCTATGACTATTAAACTAGTTTAGAGTACAGTTTTCAAAGTGCTCATTGCTCCCGGTTATTCCTTCTCCTAGTGATACGTTTAGTCCATACCTAGGTAAGTATAACTACTGCCCTCCATAATTTTCAGTTCTACTGCTTTTATTTTGGTCAAAATAGTTTAGATATTTAAGCCACATGTTTTATAAAAATTTAAAATTTTCAGTCTTTCTTTCAAATTTTAAGTCTTTCTTTCAAACATTAAGTAAGTTTGGAGCTCAGTTTTGAGAACTTTAGCTAACAAAAACATTAAAATTTTAACAGAACATTTAAAAAAATCGAATTGTTTGCACAATGAAAAGAATTAATCCTTGAAATAACAAATTATCAAGTAATTTAAAAATAGAAACGTTTTAGCCTGACCAGGCAGTGGGGCAGGGGATAGAGTGTCAGACTGGGTTGTGGAGAACCCAGATTTGAAACCCCAGGTCACTGGGTTGAGCGCCAGCTCACCAGCTTGAGCGTGGAGTTGCTGGCTTGAACATGGGATCATAGACATGACCCCATGGTTGCTGACTTGAACCCAAGGTCACTGGCTTGAGCTAAGGGTCACTCACTCTGCTGTAGCACCCCGCCCCCAAGTCAAGGCACATGTGAGAAAGCAATCAATGAGCAACTAAGGTGCTACAATAAAAAATTGATGCTTTTTTCTCTTCCTTCCATTTCATGTGTCCCTATCTGTCTCTCTCTGTGACTCTCTGTCTCTGTCAAAAACAAAATGTTTTATCTCTCCTATTGAGAACTGCCTGTTAGTGAATTTTCTTACTAAGTACTTTGTGCACTTTCTCTCTCTCTCTCTCTCTCTCTTCCTGGGGCTCATGAAAACATTAAGAGAATGTATCCATTTCGCTAGTTCATTGTAAGGGATGTTTTACATGGGTGTGGCATTCATTCAGAGAGTACCCTATTTCCTTTCACTTTTTTTTCTGGAGCAGAAAACACATGTGTTAATTTCCTTGGTTTAGTCATTAATTCAGGCAAAAATTATTATATGATATTCACATCTATTCTCAAAACCATACAGAAATCTTAAATACTGATTAATTTTTTTTTTGAAAGGAAAAACCACAGAGTAGAGAACTGTTCAACGTATGTCCTTCCAGCTGTTTTGTGCACCCTCTGGATGGAGGCCATTTTAAGGTCTGTACTCTAAGAACACATTACACATTCATACAGCCGAGGACTAACTGAATTCTCCTAAGAACAGTGTTTGGCTTTTATGTTTGAGCATGTTCCGTGTTATGCCACTTTGGCAATGAGATATCAACAATGAGATCTCAGTAGAAGTAGAACCATGCATTTTACCCCATGGGTCACACAACTTAAGATGATGTTCTTTGGCTATGTTTAAAAGTTCCAGCTTAGGAAGATGATGAATAAGGCCAGTTGGAACTAATCTTAGAACACGTCATAGATTAAATATTTTCCTTTGGCTTGATTGGCACCTTATTCAGAAAACATCCCAGAAAAAAAAGAAGCTGTTTAGTCACAGTGCTTGACTATTAAAAATGTACACAGAATTCAAGAAATACTGCTAATGTGCCAACTAAAATTTGATTTATAAACATGAAGTAAAGACTGTTAGCTTTACAGTCTTAGAGTCAGTGAAAGTCTTTATGACATTGAAGTATGTTTGATTTGAAACTTTATTTTTTATTAGTTTTATATATTGACTTTCCTTTAAAAGTCGGAGAACTATATATAAAAATATCACTCAAACAGAGTATTTTGTGTAATACTATATGTTTTGGGGAACAGTAAGTGGGAGATCTAAAATGAGTAAGAGGTGAGAGGTGAAGTGGTTCTGAATAATTTTGGCTGGAGGTAGACAAATAATTAACACACCTTGTTCCAGGTCTGGTAAGTGAAAAATTGTCTACCTTAGTTGGAGCATGAGGGTTTACTCAGTATGAGTTTATTATGCTGGTGAACAGCTGGTCAGTCTGAAAGCAATGGATAAGTTATTTGGTTATTCAATGAAATTTGGTTTTTTAAAGACTAGTTGATGTGTTCCATGAGATAAAAACAGGTTGAAAATCACTGGCTTAGATGAAAGGAAAGCATTATTATAAAAAATTGTTTTTAGATTTTATTTATTGATTTTTGAGAGAGGAAGGAGAGAGAGAGAGAGAGAGAGAGAGAGAGAGAGAGAGAGAGAGAAAGTGGGGAGAAGCAGGAAGCATCAACACATAGCAGTTGCTTCTTATATGTGCCCTGACTGGGCAAGGCCAGGGTTTTGAACTAGCGACCTCAATGTTCCAGCTTGACGCTTTATCCACTGTGCCAGGTCAGGCCAGGAAAGCATTATTATAATGTTATCTGGAGGGCTTCACATATTCCAAGTGTAGGAGGACTTCAGAAAATATGTGAAAACAGAACTTTTCCTCCCAATCTTTGTTGAGTTTCCCATTTGCACATTTATTTTACTATTTTTTTTAAAAAAAATATTCTTTGCTTTTTAGTTCATACAATTGAATATTGTTTTCCCCTAGTTTATCAATTGACATACTACAAATTTAGACTCTAAATTAATTTTTCTTAGTTCTAATTACATATTCTGAAGAGACAGACCCTGACAGGTTCAGGTTAAAATAAGAATTTACCACTGTTCACTGCATTCTAGCCAGGGCACCAACTGTGACTGCCCAAAGTTTGGGTAAGAAGCACTTCTAAGAGCAGAGACTTGAGGCGGGCTCATCGAGAGACACCCATTACAAAGAAGAGAATCACATAGCAATCAGGAACCGGCAAAACCAAACCAAACAACCTAACAACTTTCCCCTTTCATAAAACCTAGCTCTGTGACATGATGATTACTATGAAGTAAAAGAACAGTATGTATACACTTTCCAATTATTAAAAAAATAGTAGAAAATGATAAGGCATGGTCATTAATATTTAAAAATTATTCATTTAGGCTTAGTAATTTAGTTGCAATCAATATCATATTGTAAAGTACTCATATTAAATCTAACAATGCCATCAATGAGGATAAATTACTTTGACATGGAATCCAGATTCTGATAACATATGAATGATCTCTCTACAGATCACTACTGTGACCTTGTCTCTACCTCACTTTGTTTACATGACACCACATATAAAACTGTCTCAATTATTAAAATAACCTAAAATTATCTAAATATATCTTATTAGAAATTATGATAAACATTTTTATGAAAAGTTCAACTTTGATAAACAACAAAAAGCTTGCAATAAAGAAATTAACTGGGAAAACATGAGAACATATTTAAGAAGTAAATTATACTTCAATGAAGCTAAGAATAAAATAAATAAAAAGTAAATCAGAAATATATGTAAAAATGTATAGATATTATGTAATATATATTATTATAAAATTATTATGTAATATATTATTATGTATAATTCTATATAGTTATAGTATATATGTATATATATACACATATATATACATACATACATATATATATATATGTATATATATCCTGTAATCAAAATGCTGCTGGAAGAATTTAGAAATCATTGGAATTCCAATAATAAAATCCCAAATGATTTATTATTTATCTTCATATTCCCAGCCTTTAGGCTAGATCTATTATGTAGAAGACACTTATTAAAGTGTTTTGAACAAATAAAAGAAGTTAAGTATTCATCATGATGATATCAGTAAGATGGAGACTAGAAAGCTTCCGGCCTTGTTCCCTCTACAGAACCTTGACTTTCCAATAACATACAGTCCAGAAAAGTCTTTATGAGAATCCAGACCCAGTTTAAAAGGCCTCATACCCTAGGCAAACTCAAAGCCAAAAAACAACCACATGAAAATGTTTAGGAAAATCTATTTTCTTCACATGCATCAGCTCTTCCAACAAACCAACATATGTTTTGGCTTTGCAGGCACTGCCCATAGAACTGGTATCTGTCTCACTTGATGCCCAACGATGAACAAAACATCATATTCTGGATCTCGGGGAGGCTACTCTGAGCTGTGTTAAGTGAGTTCAGAGATTTGTTGCAGTGCATAGAGCCTGCATTACTGCAAACAGACAACAGAGGGAGGAAGAGATTACAAACTCCTGAAAAAAAAGAATTCCTGCAAACCTCTCTAATAGGGGAATTACACACAAAACCCAGATAACATTTATTCCCAGGAAAGATTTGAGAGCCCCCCCTCAAACTCTAGCTGAGCTGATTAGTGATGTTTTCTTCTGTAGGTACTCATCACATATAGACTGAGAAACATGGCTGATTTTTCAAATGTGCACATCCTGGCAAGAAATAATAAGACATACCAAGAAAGGAGAAAACATGGCCCAATTAAAAGTATAACATAAATAAAAAAACTGACTCTAAAATGGAGATCTATGAGTTAACTGACAAAAATTTAAAATAATTCTATTAAAGAAGCTCAATGTGCTATTCAAGCACATTTAGGCAACTAAACAAAATCAGAAGATTGACGCATGAGCAAAATGAAAATACCGATCATGAAAAAGAAAACATAAAAATAACCAAATAAATTCTGGAGCTAGATAATAAAATTACTGAATTAAAACTTTTATTAAAGGGGTTTAATAACAGACTTGATTAAGCTGAAGAATAAGTCAGCAAACTTGGATAAATGTTATTTGAAATTATCAAATGAGAGGAAGAAAAGACAAAAGAAAAGAATGAAGAACTGTACAGAATGCCTAAGGTACTTATGGAACATCACAAAACAGATCAAAATACACATTATGGGAGTCCCGGAAGATACAATACAGCAGAGATTTTCAACTGCCAGTCCACAGACTGGTGCCAGTCTGCCCAAAATTTCCAGCCAGTCTGTGAAAGAGTTAATCACCCTGATATACAACATTTTAATGAATTTTAATTTATGGAGGAACAGTTAGAGGGAGTTGGCTAGGGAAATATGATTTAATAAATACATATCAAAATCCACTACCCTAGAGCCTAAATTTGAGAAAAGAAGAAACTAGGAGCTTTTGGTTAAAACTGAGCTGTTTAGAGTTGAAGTGCAGTAGGAATAAAACAAGAAAAACACAGTCATGTATGCAGCAGTCATGCAGGTAACAGGACTGTAGGGATCAGAGCAATCAGCAACAATAAGTCCAGGGTCAGGATCTGGGAAAAGAAGCCACAGATCAAAGCCACAGAGTGGAAGAGGGACTTGGGACCCATAAAAAAATCTTTACCACCTGACAGCAACTTCTCGTTTCTCTGTTTCCAAACTGGCTGTGTCCTAGGTGGTTTTGAATCCCAGGCATTGTTCAAAGTTATGTTCTGACTTTTCTTTAATATTTTTTTTAAAAAAATCCATTCCAAGGAAATACCTTGAATAAACTCCAAGTGTTTAGTTTAATATGAGCTATGGGGTGAATGATAAGCATCAAAGAAGGAAAGATAGGCTTGTTACTAGTCTATAGAGTACCTTTAATGTGGGTTATAAATAAGTTCCCTTTCCACCTTGACTAGTGAGCAGAGTGTATTCATCAGGGTCTTCCAAAGACACAGGACTAATAGGATGAATATATACAGACACATAAAGAGGTTTACTTTAAGGAACTAGCTCATAAGATTCGAGAGGCCTGGCAAGTTCAAAATTTGATGTGGAAAGCTAGTAGGCTGGAGACCCAGGGGAAGGCTGCAGTTCAAATCCAAAGGCAATGTGCCGGCAGAATTTCCTCCTTGGGGGTTTTCCATCTTTGCTCTACTAAGGGCTTCAACTGATTGGGTGAGGCTCCTTCTCATTATGCAAGGTAGCCCTGCTTTATTCAAAGTCTAATTTAAAGATTAATTTGAACTAAGAAAACACCTTCACAGAAATACCCAGAATAATCTTTAACCAACTCTCGGGGTATCACGGCTCAGTCAGCTTGATGTGTAAAATGAACCATCACACAGATCACGGGCTGGATTGCGGCTCACCTTCAACGTGTCCTTTCGGTGTCCACGGGCAGAGCCAGGACACACTCAGTGGGTGGCTTTATGGTAGCACCACTTCACGCCGTAGGCCAGTACCTACGAAGACCACAGCAAAATTATTGTGTAACTAAAAGACTGATCAGCAGTGGTCAGGGGTCTCTGCAGCGGGCCATAGCCAACCACGTTTTCCAGAGAGGGAGAGGACAGAATAAAGTGGGATGGTTACAGGATGCCGATAATGCTGGTTCTGCCATCAACATGCTATGGGAGGCAGGGTCCATCTTATTACTTTTCTGGATCTGGTTTTTGTTGCTTGAAAACTGTAGGTTTAGAATTTGAGAAGTCACTTCCATCTCTTACAAGATACACTATAAGCACCATGACCTTGATTTGGGTCCTTAACTGACATCAGCCATAACTAGGAAAAGATCCTTTTACTGAAATTAGATATAAATAAAGGCTTGTTTTCTTCTTTTTAAAAAAAAATTTATTGAGTTTATTGGGGAGACATTAGTGAATAAAACTATATAGGTTCCAGGTGTAAAATTCTATAACACATCATCTTTCTATTGTATAGTGTGTTCACCACCCCAATCAAACCTATTTCCATCACCATTTATCCCCCTTCACCCTCTTTGATCTCCTTCACCCCCTCCCCTTTCCTTCTGGTAACCACTATACTATTGTTTGTTTCTATGAGTTTATTTTATTTGCTTAATCCCTTCACTTTTTTTCACTCAGCCCCTTCAACCTCCCTTCCCTGTGAGCCCTGTCAGTCTGTTCTCTGTATCTGTGAGTCTCTTTCTATTTTGTTCATTAGATCTCACATATGAGTGAGATCACACGGCACTTGTCTTTCTCTGGGTGGCTTATTTCACTCAGCGGAATGCTCTCCCAGGTCCACCTGATATACTTCTTCACTTAAAGAAAACCTTACCAATGAGACTATCAGCAACTAATGTTGAAACGCCTAGGAGAAAGATGAAGAAACAAAAATCAACAAGGAACTATTTTGTATTTTAAAAAAAACTTAACGAAGCCCATCTCTTCCCTATGATAAAAAGTGTGATGCCCCCTTCCCTAGTTAGATCAGTATCAACGATGAGCTAAGGTTTCGCTCATAAAATTTTAAAAAGCTATGAAATAATACTTTGAAGTTTTAATATACGATCTATTTGAAGTACGTCAGAACATAAATAGTAAACAGGCAGAAGACCCTATTTTTCCTTTTTCCTCATGTGTAGATCTCACTTGGAAACCTTGCTTCCTGAGGTTCTCCTTGGTCCACTGATCCTTTTTCAGGGATCTTACTACATTTCCTTTGTAAATTACCTAAAATGTTTTACAGAAAATAATTATTTATACTCCTGATATTAAGTTCGATTAAAAAAATGAGTATATACTATTCTGCAACCTTGCCATAATATAACATGCTATCTGTTCGATGTACATAATTATATGAAAATCTTTGGAGCTTTAAACCATTTCAAATAAACTTTACGATGACTTTTTTTTCCCCATGGAATTTCAGAAAGATTAATTCCAAAAGGATTTCCTAAGATCTGACTGTGAAGACTGTATATATTTTTACAGACAAACAGTTAATACCCAAATGTGTGCTGCCCCGTTTTGCCCGGGACTCGGGAAGCAGATATGCTGGTGTCCACAGGGTTGCCACTGCTCAGAGCATCTTTGGAACTTCATTCATAGAACTGATTTTAGAGCTAGTTTGTAAACCACACAAAGAAATTAGTTTTATTACTTTAGTGTCACACCTCATATATTTCTATTCTCACATTCCTCACAGTTGGTTTTCTTCCCCATTTTGGACAGATTTTGTACGTTCCTCATTTCATACTGTCCTTGTAAATATGTCTCTGAAGGAATAAGTGTTTGCTATAGATACATATTCACGGCTCTATGCAAGTAGATAAAATATGGTACAAACTCAATAGAATACACGGTACATTACCTGGCAGAGTACTCTATTATACAGAATAGCTTCTCTAATTGAGGAGGACAGAAAATGTCATTTTTTCTAAGTTTAAAACCCATTGAAGATTTTGTATGCTAACATTGTTTTAACTTCTTGGCTTGAATGTCTGTTCTTGAGAAAAACCTAGCTTTCTCTAAAACACTAACCAATCCCTCCAAAAAAAATTTATTGTTGATTTAAGACATCATAGAAAATGTAGCTTTAAATATAAGTATCATAATTTCATTGTTAAAATGTAGGAAGAAGATGTTTTAATTGCAGGGTTAAAGAAGGAAGATAGGAAGATGAAGAAATAGGATTCTTTTTTTTTTACAAAATGGGAGATAATCTATAACAAAAGTTTTCTTATTCTAACTTTGATTTTCCTAGCGTCTTTTCCAAAAATCTCTTAGTCGCCTTATAAAGAAGAATCATCAGAGAAGGAAATGCCCACTGCTTCCGTTGACACATACCCGGGACCTGTATGACCCTGTCTTTTCTTCATTGAGGTAATAGCACAGCGTGAGCTCTGGGGAAAACAAATGAGATCACACAGAATACACCAACCTAGACTAGGTCAATTAAATAAAAAACTTATTAACACTCTGTTAAAGCTCAGTAGCTTTTTCCTTTGTATGAATTCGTGTGCGGTACTCAGTGGAGAGTTTAGGGTGTTGGGCCAATTCTTTCCCCCAGTGTCGTTTACTGGAAATGCCGGAGGAAGCTTGGAGAAAGATTGGAAGCCACCACACAAAATTTGTAAGTGCCCCTTGTATATAATAAGTGAATAGTTTTTTTTCCCATGGAAAGGAGCCCTCCTTCTATAATTAGTTAGAAGAAAAAGATTTTCTTATCAATGCACCAAAGCTAAGGCAACAACTAAAAATGGCTACTCAAAGGAGGACCCATTGGAGAACAGAACAAGTGCTAAAATAAAACCTTATGGATAATGAACGGATCCTGTAGTGAGCCTGGGTGGGGAAACTGTTGTCTTCTAGCAGTCTGTTTACTCCCGTGGAGCGAATTAACACTTCCTGGGCACCAGGGAAGTTTGCTGCATTGCAACACCTGATTTACTATGAGCAGGCTGATGCCCTTCTCTACCTGCATCTCTATAGCATCAGTCTGCTAAAATCATATGATGCCAAGAAGCCAGACCTTACCAACGTCAGTCAACAGTCCAGTTGAGTGGTAACAACTCATGGTAGTTAAATAAGTTTTTCTAGCCATAGCAGGAATTTTATCTTTAGTCTCTATAAAGCTAAAAAAAAAAAAAAAAAATCAGGGCAAGCAAATCATCCTTGATGCCACCCAAACCTTCCTTTTAAAGTGATATTTGCAAGCTTTATTCTTGTTCATGGTGAAGAAGGTCTCCAGTGAAAGTTAACACCTGATTAACACAATACTTACACATTTCTTTCTTTTCTTCTATTTTTTTTTTATCCTTGGTTACTTAAAAAAAATGTAGCCAGATTAGTTGCTTGCTGAAAAGGAAAGAAGGAAAGGTTCATAAAAATAAGGATAATAGGGCCTGACCTGTGGTGGCGCAGTGGATCAAACGTTTGCATGGAACGTTGAGGTCACAGGTTCAAAACCCTGGGCTTGCCCAGTCAAGGCACATATGGGAGTTGACGCTTCCTGCTCCTCCTCTCTCTTTCTCTCTCTCTCTCTCTTCTCTAAAATGAATGAATAAATAAAAATAATTAAAAAAATAAGGATAATAGCTTGAATTCACATGTCCACCTCCAACCTAAAAATTAACCAGAATGTGCTGTAACAAAACTGGCTATATTGGTAAATTAGTTTTTGGTATAGAGATAGATACATTTTTTTTTTGTAACAGGAGTTATATCATAATAGGTTAAATTAGTTATGAGAAAAGAAAATGCTTCTTTAATTGGCTGTTTGGATAGTTAAATAATATTGGTGCCATTTATGATTTTTATCCTTTTTCTTAAAACTAGAATTTAAATCTTACTGAGATATTAATTCTAAATACTTCCTAAAATGTTTTAACTAACTGGGAGTGAACCAACGTTCATCGGTAGTTTTGCTTATAAAAGCTAAGTTTATTTGAGTTTCAGAATTGACTACAAAGAAATACACAAACATATGTAATTTTTGCCCAGCAATTAGGTGTCCCCCAAATAGTTAGAATGCTCTGTTGGATCTGGGGACATTATATTAGCCTTAGTTTGCTTTCTAATCCTGGAAGCCTTTGTCCATTTAATTCCATGCTTTTATATCTGAAAAATTTAAATTGCTTTTTAGAGAAAGAGAGAGAGAAAGAGGAGGAAGAAGTAAGAAGCATCAACTCATGGCAGTTGCTTCCTGTATGTGCCTTGACTGGGTAAGCCCAGAGTTTCGAACCAGTGACCTCAAAGTTTCAGGTTGAGGCTTTATCCACTGCGCCACCACAGCTCAGGCTGTATGTGAATTTTCATGAATGTGAGGCTTATATCTTAAACTAAAACAGTATCCAAATTTGTCTCACAGTTAAATGATTCCTCTTTGAACAAGGAAAATCGACTCATTTATTCTGCTCACTCTTGAAATATAGTAGAAGCCACACTGTTACAAAATTATGTTGGCTGAAATACAAAATGAATATCTTAGGTTCTTTAGAGCTGGGACACATTAGAAATAATCACCTTGATTTTCTGCTCAGCACCCGCCTTGCTAATTTCTGCCATCAACAAATCTGATTAAATTCAAAGAGGGTAAACACTTTTTTTTCTAACTTGCAACATTCTTAATGTTTAGAAACTGAAAATTTGTCAATCAGAAAGGAGCTTTCCTAATATAACATAAAATTGTACATTAGAAAAACCCCATAGTAAAACAAAATGTATATTCTTACATTTCCTTTTATTTCCGGGCAAGGAAGGGTGTGGTGCTGATCCCATGCTTTTTATTTTGTGTTTTTGCTGCTCACGTGAAATGGCTGAGGCTCCTTACTCCCCAGGATAATTCCATCTCTCCCATCCAGATCATTTTAAGATCAAAAGCTAGTGCCAAAACATCTGGTCTGGAATATTAAAAAAATAAATAAATTCAGTCAGTTTAGTTTGCTTGTCAAACCTGAACAAATTGGCCAAATATTTGGTCTTAACGCTTGAAAATTAAAGTAACTTTTGCCATGTTTCAATCTGACGTGAAAAGAACACTTTATCCTCAAAATCAAAAATAGGTATTACTCGATTAATGTTCATCTAGTAAAGAATAAATTGAAGACATGTGCGTGGAAGACATCAACATGTGCTGATGTTCAGTCAAAAAGCCGCTGTGAAGAGTCCACTTGGTGCCTGGTTGTGAACCCCACAGTTTCTGGAACTAAATTATTTGGGACCCCTGGAGACTTGCTATCCCCCTGCAGTAGGCACAGAGAAGAAATCTCCCAATTAAATGTTCTCGGACGGTGCCTACCGATGATTTAATTTAGCTGTTTATATATGCCGTTGACACTCAAGCTCAGAGAGACTTCCCCACAGCTGACACGTATGCACATGCGAATGGCCAGAATGTGGAGTTCCACGCGGAGCTAAGATGAAACATTACCTTTAAAAATCCATCCTGAAAAATTAAGTTGGAGGCCATCTTCTAGTTTAGTTAAAAAAAAAAAAAAAAAGTCGTTGATCATTTCAGCATCAACACCAAAGCAGATGCCGCCTTCTCATAAAATAAACATGCAGCGAAAGGGTAACACATGCATTAGCCACAAACGGAGTCTGCAGCCAATGCAGGACGATGAGAAGGGGGTGCTCAGTATGGTGCGACGCGCCATCGAAGCCATTAGCCATATGGTGCAGCGTGGAGCAGGCCCCTGTGTCTGCATAACAGTCGTATGTTTTATGGTTTATTAAATAATTATGCAATGGCAAGCTACGCTTCTAGAATGACTGGCTGTTTGCAAGTACGTGTGTTCCTCGGGCTTCATTTTCCCAGGGCGAGGAGGACACCAATTCCACCAGGTCGCCAACGCTTCTTCCTGTCTGTCCGCTTTGCGTCAAGCATGGAAAACAGCTCCGGTCTTGAAGATGCGGGGCCCGTGTCTTGTGTCACCCCGTGTCTCATCAAGACAGGCTACGGGGTGTTTAGAAACAGAGCGGGGTGCTGCTTTTAGAGCTGCCTCGCCACCTGCCACCTGTCCGGGCAGAGGCTGCTGCGTGCGCTGGAGGGAACGTGCTATTTTTATGTCGTGTCTAGAGAAGGGGACAGGAAAGCGTGAAGGCATCCAAATGAAAAGCAGAACGTTGGATACACTACTGGGCTCCTTTTTTTTTTTTTTACATGATCCTAACTCGTGCCTATTGATACTGATTTTTCCTCCAAGTCCATTTGTCCTGCGCTCAATTTATCCAGTTCTGCTTCCAATCACTAGAGCTTCTTCGGTTGAATGAGACTTGATTAACCAGTCAGAACAGGCCGGCCGACCCTGGACAGTTCCTTTGATACAGTCTGCGGGTGCCGCAGGGTGTGGTCTTGGGAGGACTGGGGGCGATGTCACGGTTAAAGCAGAGGAAAGGCTGCGATTGTGCTGTGCCCGCCGTGGGGGCCTCGTGGCTCCCGCATCGTCACTTAGAGAGCTGTCGTAGTTCAAGGCAATGCCTCGGAGCAACAACAGCGCACTGCTTCTTGCGTGAGCCCGTCTTGGCTGAAAGTGGGCGGCTGCTATTAGGCACAGTGGTGCTGAAAAGACGTTTTAGACGTTTGGAAATTTAAAGCTGGAGAGGATCTTTGGATTGACAAGTCAAGCTAACCCAGGTTACAATACCGACATTGCAAATAATAGCCACGGGTCTGATGGCGAAGTGACTTCAGCCTTTCTCTCCGCCTGTGTACTTAGGGGCTTAAATAGCATCGTTATATTCTGAATAACTTTTATTAAAAAAATGATTTTATTCTTTTCGATAGGATGTCATTTATATATGCTCCCTTAGGCGAAGGCCTCTATTGTGCTCAAGAAGAAAAAAAAAAAATAAAAGGAAGTAAAGAAGGATAATCATTAAACCTGTTTGTCAGTATTTCAGTCCCCTCCTGTCAGACACATATGAGAAGGCATTTCCTTACAGCCTAGCTGTTTTACCCTTGCCCTGAGACCCGTGTCCGGTGACACTTGGGGCAGAAGTCTTCACTAACAGATCTGCGATTCACGGTGGCATCTTCCTGCTGACACCCTGACCAGGGGTCATGGCAGATGGAGGAAGCTCGTCCAGCCCCCGCGTGAGGATAACAAGGGGCAGGGGCGCTGGAGAAGGCCCCCGCCCCCGTGAACACGTGCAGCCCTGACCATAACTCCATGCCGTGCGAGACCACGACGACTCTTCAGGTTGTTTATTGTGTGCCACAGAATAATGAACACCAGCTGTTAGCGCGAAGAACAAGGTCACCTGCAAACATAATATTTAAAGTCATTTTAATCAATATCCAGCCAATCAGAGAATTTAGAGCCCCCTGCCCCATTGGCAAGGCTGTGGTGCTGTGACGAGTGACCTAGGCCCTCCTGAGTTCACAGGGGCCCTGGGGGCATTTAGCACCCTGGTGTTTCTCTCTTGCCTAGCTTCTGCTAGGGAGCAGCCTGGTGGGTGAACCAAAGTGACTCAAATATTGTCATTGGGTGGAACGAAGTTGGGGAAGCCCTGATGTATACAGGACCCGTGGTACGGCAAAAATCACGCCAATGATGTCAGTGGAGAACGAAAGTTCGGAAATCCTGATTAAACATAACATTAGAAGAGACAGTAATTGATCAGATTTACCCAACAATCGCTAGTTCCCCCTTTAGCTGTCTGGCATACACATTTGTTAACCCGTGCCTTCATCCAGGCAGCAACCAATCAAAAGTGTTTGAACGCCCACCGAGTGTAACCCGGGCTGTGTAAAATGGTGAGAGTAACAAAACGAACTGTTCCCTTCATGCTTCCAGTAACCACATATCCACGGGAAAGGAAGATATTTAATTGCAATAAAAATGTAATAAGCGTTATTACAGCTAAATATTCTGTTCCAGGCACTGTCCTGGGTATTTCATGTTGTCTATACTTGAAAGAAACTCAACGGGGTAGATCATTTTACTTTTTCTATATGTAGATTAAGGACATGGGTTATCAGAGAGCTTAAATAGTTTCTTTTTTAAAGTCCTAATACTGAAATGTATTAAAAAAATAGATTTGAATCCAGTATGTTAGAGAAAACCATGTGCCCCTGTAGAAAGACTACCTTTGTTGACACCATTATCAACATTTCCTGCAAGCTGGCATGTCCCTAATCTACCACCAGGCTGTGTGCATAGTGTTAGGGCTCAATCCATTGCTAGGATTCTCTGAGTTTCAGATCATATATTTAGCTTTCCTCCAAAATAATAAAATTTCCACCAAGGGAATGTGCACACACACACACACACAATATACACTGTTACACACACATGTACATATATACATACATACACGCACATATAATATTATGGGAGGCAACAAACTATTCTGATGCAGTACTTTGTCTTTGTTTAGATGGTACTAACTTCAGTAAAGGAGATCGAAATGTGAGTTGGTGATTCAAGGGAGTTTAGCTTTGTGTGAAATGTTTTGTTTATCATTAATAACATATTTAGATATTAATCATACCCTGGAGATTTAGCTTAAAAAAAAAAAAAGCTAGTCATGATTATCTAGACACCTTTATTTAGATGCTAAGCTTGACGCCCCAGCTTTTCAGGCGGTCAGATTGCTTCTGAGAATCCTGGGTGGAGGTCTGCTTAGCAACGGCTCTCTCCTGCCTGGCATCCCGGACCTCGGTCCTGTCTTCTCCCTTTGTGGAACGAGAGCAGGGGTGCACCAGATCACTTGTACGATCCTGGTGGCTCCGATGCTGTGTGATTCCTTTAGCTTTGGAACCAGTGGGGCTGCTCACGCGTCTGACGCTCATCACACTTTAGGGGCATGTCCATGGGAACTGGAAAATTTAAGGTTAAGGTCAAGGTCACATAGCCAATGACAAAATCACCAGCAGAATTGTATCTGTGTCTCTCTTCCGAAGTTTCCTTCCGCAATGCACCGAGTCATCTTTTACTTGTTAAAGGACTTGGAAGATACTTGGGTTTATTTCTGTGTCTGATGTATTATTTTCAATGATTTGAACGAGTGGCGCCTGGAATAAAGCACGGCGCTGAATATTTGTATTTATTACCAGATTATTTGCTGTGCTTGATTCCATACTTCATTTCTCCGTCTGAGATTTCGGCTTCTGTGTGTGTGTGTGTGTGTGTGTGTGCGCGCGCGTGTGGGCGTGTACACGCGCTGAGTGACAGAACACACTATGTGACAAGTGTTGTGGGATTTCCTCTCTCCCACTGTAAAGAAATAGAAACATTTTAAAACAACAGAACAACACAGCTAACCATGCACTTCTCTCTTGGCTAAATAAATAGTGAATGGCAGAGAAAGGAGACAAATAGTGCCATAGGGATGTTTATGTGAGCCCTGGGGGTAATAAATTAAGACTATACATTGCGTCTATATCTTACAGTTCCTAGAAGTAGTTTTTTTTAAAATTAACTTTAATGGGGTGACACCAATAAATCAGGGTACATATGTACAATGAAAACATCTCCAGATTATCTTATCATTCAATTATGTTGCATACCCATCACCCAAAGTCAAATTGTCCTCTGTCACCTTCTATCTGGTTTTCCCTGTGCCCCTCCCCTCCTCCCTATCCCACCCTCCCCTCCCTCCCCCCACCCCGTAACCACCACTCTCTTGTCCATGTCTCATAGTCTCACTTTTATGTCCCACCTATGTATGAAATCATGCTGTTCTCAGTTTTTTTTCTGATTTACTTATTTCACTCCGTATAATGTTATCAAGGTCCATCCATTTTGTTGTAAATGATCCGAAGTTTTACATGAGCATCCAAGCGTAATATTTGGTCTGACACACAAGGAGAGTGCCTTCATGGCACAAATATACACTTAAATATGAAACACAGAGAGGAGAAGCAAGTTCATGGAAGAAGGAGGCAGAAGTTCGTGACAAGTTCTGCAGAGCATCTCGCGATGGCAAACCTTTCCATTCTAAGCCTCTCTCCTCCGTAACAAACCACCCGACTTCCACGGAGGCAGGCTGCTGGCCGAGTCGGCTGAACCAGTTCTTGTGTTTAGAGAGACACCACTTTCATTTTTGCCAGCATCTGGAGTGTAAATGAGGAGCAGCCTGTCGAAAAAGAACTCGAAGAAGATGATCAAAGGAGGCAATCCACACGACCAAGCTAATATCACTCTGGGGTAATGTTTATTTTATTTTATTTTATTTTATTCATTTTTAGAGAGAAGACACAGAGTGAGAGAGAGAGAGAGAGAAAGAGAGAAAGGGGGGAGGAGTTGGAAGCATCAACTCCCATATGTGCCTTGACCAGACCAGTGCAGGGTTTTGAACCGGCAACCTCAGTGTTCCCAGGTCGACGCTTTATCCACTGCGCCACCACAGGTCAGGCTAATGTTTTTGATTATGGTTGATAATGTAATCAAGCCAGAAAACCCACCTAGAAGTTGGAGTTATAGCAAAATTACCACACGTAGCACAGGGCACCCCATCGGCAGTCACGTGGCAAGAAAGTTTTCGATGTATGAAAACAAGAGGCTCATAAAATACGTACCAAAGGGCTGTCTAGTTTGGATTAGAGCGCACTGTAGATTATCCTCAGAAAAACAAACCGGTGTTGCCAGTAAAGATTTAAAATCAAGGCAGGAAGAGCAAAAAGCACAGAAGAAGGAGAATCAAAACCAAAGAGTTCATTTTTGTTTTCTAAAAAAAATAAAATAAAATAAAACTTTGATTTTATTCTTTAAAGATCAATGACTTTTCTGTCCCCTGTGGGAGGAGGAAAAAACAAAAACAACAACATTCTTCTTCTTAATAGCAAAACCATCCTAAGACTTTTCTGATTTGCTTTATATTTAGCAGATTACAGCTTTAGTCATCTGTGGGAAAGAGCTTCACAAAGTGACAGATCTGAAATCATGCCCTTTGATTGCAATTGACAGAAAAAGCATTTAAGGTAAAGAAAAAAAAATTTTATTCATCTTTGATTACACTGTGATGTGATTTGGTGACATAATACAGCTGGGAACTGAGGCAAAAAACAAAAAAAAAAGGCAGTGATTTCTACTTGAGGGTTTGACATGATGGAGTCTTCCTCCCAATGCCTCCAGCTACAACAGTGTCCCTAATGACGCCCAGACAAATGGATACACAGTGTTCGAATTTAAAAGGCAAACAGCTCTAAAACACCATTTCTCAAGGCAAGGTATATCGGCAAGAAATGCTTCATAACTACACGTTTGGCTGGACCTAAAATTAAATCTATTCAATTTAAACATTGTATGGTACAAAAATACCCCCCCCCCCATTTACGCAACACTTTCTTAAAATAATGGGGAATAAACAGTCTAAAGAGATGCATTTCTTTCGGATATCAGTGGCTGAATGTACATTTCCATCCATTCATACAAATTGGGGTTTTATTGTAGTAGGTTATTTGATATTTCTCTTCACTCTCTTTCTTCTGACTCATTCGCTTTTCAGATGGGATGTTGCCATATATATTTAAAATGTAACAAAATAGGTACACGCAAATAGGAATGGTAAATAATGTCAGACAGTTGCTAAGGCCGCATGTAGAAAATAACATCTATTTCTATGACAAGTATTTGCTTTATTTAATAGATTTTTATTCTTGGATTTGAATAGTGGCCAAGCAGTTTGATTTAATCTCTTTCCTTTTTAGTGCCATATTAAAAATAACTTCACGAGTGACTTGTTAATATGCAGATTTCAAAAGGCCTAGTACATAAACTAATGAAAAGTATGTGTTTTGTGAGAAAATAAAATGGTTTTAGAAAATATGCCAAAGAAATCTATAAAATAAAATTAATTTCATGATTTTTTTTAGAGAATTGAAGAGTTATATTTATAGCTTGAAGTCATAGAAGATCCATAAGACCACTAGAATAGGAAACCCTATTGCTTAGCAATTTTTTTTAGTGATTAAGAAAAGATTTCCTGAATGTCACAGATGTGTGTGTGTAGCCATAGGAGAATTAAATGAATATCCACCGGAGAATAACTTATGATGAAGTTACATTTTCCAAAGGAAGATTATGAATTGTCAGTGCAGAATGATATTTATAAATGTAAATCAAGTATTTAAATCTGCAAGTTAATTGTGTCTAGAAATGTCAGACTAATTAGAAATTCATGCTGTATTTACCTGAATGCCCCCAAAGCTGTTTGAAACTAAAAATTTCAATTTATAGAAGGCTGTTTTAGTGATTACAAATAGAGTCTATTAATCATACCTTTAAGGGCAATGTAGATATCACTTACAGGTGAAAGCCAGAAAGTTGTTCAGTCTCCCATGGAAAACATGTCCAATGTTCCAGTTCAGCTTAGAGTTATTGATTACCTTGTTGCCAATGAGCTCCAAGAGCATATGCCTCATCAGAAGAATAATTTGAATTATTATCTAAAGAAGCTTATAAAAAAGTCCCAAGACAAATAATAATTATAGAAATCCTTACATATATTATTTTCTACCCTCATGGATATCAACTTATATTTCATTCTGTGCCAATACTTTTTTTTTTTGCTCTACATAAATAACCTTTGTATTCCTCCTTTCCTCTTTTTGGGAGATTTGTTTTCTCCAAAGTCTTATTTTGTTATGTTTCTTTTTCTACTTTGAGCCTTAAGAAACTTTCAAGACATAACCAACATGCATGTGACATCTGTTCATGTCCAACATTAGGTAGGCTCAATGCCTTTTGTCCTTTTACGTGAAAGGAGAATGCTAGTCGTATTGTTAGTGCTCATGTATATATATCTTGTGTGTATTTGTGTTTCCAAACATTATGGAAGCTAAAGGAATAGTGGCTTACGTTTTGGAAACCGAAACTTTCCTGTTAGCCTTCACTAACTTCTTTTTCATCAAGAATGGGAGATTCTCGTAAAACTATTTGAAGTTTCACTTTTCTTTTAATAAATTCATCTATATTTTTAGTTTTCAATTCCACGATGTTATACAATAAATTACACTGGGGAACAAAACTTTTGTTGCATCCACAAAAACACTTTTTCTTACCTAATTCGAGTGTGATGATCTCAAATCTGACATTAGTTTTTCTCTGTAAGCTAGAGTTTTCTTGCAATTCAAGATTTTAGGTTTTCATTTTATTGTAAAGTTTTCAACATTTAGTTTAACATAATGAAGTAGAATGCCTTCTTGGGCATGATCTTTGTGAAAATATAATAATTTATATAACAGAGTAAATATACGAATACACTAAAAGATATGATTGCATTAGAATTTGTCTACAATTTTAAAATAAAATATATTAAAACACTAATTTTAATCTTAAAATTGCGCAAAACTTATTTAAATTCTATTCAGGCAAAAATTTGCGTTTGTAGCTCTTGCGTTTGTGTATTTTTTGAGGACAATCTCGTTTGATGCTCCAGCAGTAGTCTGCTCATCACTAACAGCTCCAAGATTTTTGGGAAACATATCAAGGTGACTGTTCAGGAGGTAAATCTTAATGCTCATGTTACATCCAATGTTGTGGTAAGCCAACAGCATCCTTTGAACCAGAAGTTCATAGTTTCCTGCTTTTTTGTTGCTAAAGAAGTTCTTTGTAACTGCCACAAAAGATTGCCATGCTGCTTTTTCCTCCTTATTCATCTTCCTGGCAAATTCTTTGTCATGTATGAGGATTCGAATTTGAGGTCCATTGAATACACCTGCTTTTATCTTCTCGAAAGACAAGACAGGAAAAGCAGAAATAATATGTTGAAAGCATTCACTTTCTCTATACAAAGCCTGAACAAACTGCTTCATTAAGCCAAGTTTGATGTGAGGTGGGGGAAAAATGATCCTGTCTCGATTAACTACAGGTTCATTCACAATATTTTGCATCCCTACTTCCAGAGCTTCACGTTTTGGCCACTCCTTCTATGTCCAGTGTTTCTCCTGAGCTCAGCTGTCCCACAAACAGAGAAAGCAAAGATACTTCATGAAATCTCTCTGTTGTTCTAGCAGGAAACTTACCATTTTAAGATCCACACAAATGATCCAGTTATGCTCCTCATACTTCAGAAAGTCGAGGGCAATTTTTATGTCATTATAATCTTCTCGCAGATGAGTTGAATAACCAATCGGAACCACTGCATAAACATAACCATTGTGTAGGAGAACACATTTCAGACTCCATTTAGAGCTGTCAAGAAATAGCCGCCATTCTGTTGGACTGTAAGTGGTAACACCTCTCTGGCTGAGAAGACTACTGATATCATGACAGTAAACAAACTGTTTGTCTTTGGAAAAAAAGTTCACAAAAATTTGATCACACTATCTGAAATGGGATACTTTAGCTGACTGGTGAAGTACATTCTTTTCCTGAAGCCTGGAGGCTAATAATTCAGCTGCTTTCTTTGATAGGCCCAAATCTCTTACTAAGTCATTCAATTTGGGTTGGCTAAACTGCTGAGGGGTTAATGACTGTTTGGCATCAGAAGACCATTCAGATTCTACAACCATTTCCTCATGCATCTTATCAAAATACACTTGATCACCATGTTTATTTCTTCATCCTTAGAAGAAATAAAACCATTGAAAACTGGAACCGGGAGTGTCTCAGAGTGTGGGATAGGTCGTATTGCTGAAGGAATATCAGGATATGCGATCCTATGCCGTTTTTTCTTGCCGATGCCCTTTGTATGGATCAGACAGAAATAACAGTCACTGCTGTGGTCCTTAGGTTCACACCAAACCATGGTAATACCAAAAGGCATTCCTTTGCATTTTCCTTTTGTCCAGTCACGAAGCATTTCCTCACAATTATGACACACAATATGAGGAGCCCAATTCTTGTCTTGATCGCCAAGGGGAACTTGAAAATAAGCAATATATGCACGTGTCACAAATGATGAAATATTGCGCCTTTGACGTTGAGGTATGTAACAGCCACAGATATAACAGAAGGTGTCAGGACTATTCTTATATTGACATCTACTCGAAGAAGTCACGATTCAATCTTAAAACAAAATAAGATGGTGTTTTTTTATCAGATAATACTTTTTTACATTTAAAAGCAACTTCTATTATGCAAAAGTGATGTTTGTAAAACATTAATTGCCTTGTAGTTATGTTCAATGCAGGAGTGGTTGCCCTTTAACTCCAATTTAAAAACCAATGCATGCCATTAACTGTAACAAAAAAAATAAAATTGCATAAAAACTGGAGCATGCACCAAAGTACGGACTTCAAATTTGTAATCAGCCATGCAGAGATATATAGGTACAGTTCTAAAACCTCATGCAACCGAAGATGAAAGAAAAATTGTTCCCCAGTGTTATTTGACTAAGAGGGTAGTCCAGTGGCAACCTCTTTGCAGACCTTTCTGCCAGTGGCATTTTGGGAACTTGTTACTCCATGCACTTATACCAAACTTACACATCAGTTCGTCATCCACAAGGCAGTTATCTCTCGTGGGAAGAGAGTTTTGGGACAACCAAGGAGGTTTGCTGCTGAACCATTTTGTTTATTTATAGGAATCACAAAACTTCTTGTCTTCTTTTTCCAAATTCACTCATGTAAAAAAGAGTTTTTATATAAAATTTTATTCAGTATTATCATTTCCACATAGCAAAGATTGCATAGTCTAGCATAGGAAAATATCAAAGCTTTACTGAGTTATTTTCATAATTTCAAATATTTTTAAGGACATCTTTAACATTATGGGTGAAGAAATTTATCTTCTGTCATATATGAAATACTCAGTTATTCACCTTAATTTAATATTTAAGGTATGGAATATAATTCTAATTGTTTCATTATATTCATTGTGTTGTTTATAGGTAGGCAGTGTTTTTTTTTTTTTTCTGGAAAATCTCCAAGCTAGAACTTACACTTTTCAATAAGAATATTTAAAAATTGTTTTATATGACAGACAGATCTAACTATATCAGGAAATTAACCCTCATATGGATTAGTGAAGGCTTTTCCAAAAGATTTTTATGTTTCTAGAAACTTAAGCAGATATATTTTTCTTTATAAACATTAAATCTTGATGTGCACTCTTTGTTATTAAAGTTGTATAACTAAAAAGGCCCTTAGAAATGACCTCAGCTAATTATACATTGAAAATATTTTATTATTAATAAACTAAAATTAATTGAATGAAAAACTTTTGTCTTGAGATTTTTGTTTTAAATAACTACATTGGAAATAGAAAAGAAAATAACCTTAACAGTAATCATTTGAATTTGGTGTATTTGATTGCCTAAGATCTGTCCACAGAGACTGAAATGGCATGATTCCCAGAAACGCCAGGCCCTAAGGAGCATAAGGACGTTATCTGTCCACTAAATAGTTGGTTCCATTTACGTTGATGCAATTAAATGTATGCTGTCTTTGCCAAAGTATCAATAAAATTATTTTTTGAGAAATGAGATTCTCACATTAAAAACCAGATTATACTTTTAAGTAAATTGGAATCTATTACGTTACTGTTCCCGACGGCTTGGCACTCTTAAGTAACGACTTAAACATACATGGCATTTTCAATACATTGCGTAGTGTCTTCACTGTCCTTATGATTACATTTCAGGGGAAAAACATAAAGTGAAAAATGAAAATGATTTGAACTAATGCACTATCATGATTGGAAACACTTTGCACAGAATTGCTACTGAATATGACATTAAATATAGCTGAATACTCGCAAAAGTAGAGGAGCACTGTATTAGATAGAGGCAGATGATTTATTGCTTTGGATCAATGGATATAAGGATATATTTCCATCTGTCTGAACAATGATTCTGCTATTTTTCTCAGATGAACTCAATTTCATAGTGTTTTCTTTTCTTTGAAAATATATGATACTGCATAAGCTCCCTAACAAACTCAGTGCTCAGTGTCATTTTGACACAAAAGGCCATTTGTCCCACATCCATATCATCTTATATTAGTGTAATGCAGTGGTTCTTAACCTTTTTTGAGGTACCGAACCCACCAGTTTCATATGCGCATTCACCGAACCCTTCTTTAGTGATAAATAAAATAGGATCTTTTTTTCCAAATTCAAGACATACGTATATCTTTTTTTACTGGTGCACAAAATGAGCCGTGCATGAACATCCCCTTGCTCAGAGAACAAAACCAACAAAGTGCATGAACTCACAACAAATGACGGTATTACTTTATTCTGGCCCCCAAAAATATTTCGGCCCCATTAAAGAATTTCAGCCCCCCAAAATGTTTTTTTTTACTATTTTACTAATTAAAAATAAAAATATGCTCAACTTGGCATTGCATATCATGCAGATAGGACGCTGACTCCCATCCCGTTCCGTGATACATGTGAGTCCATGTTGTACATACTCGCCCAACCACTTTCTTTTTTTTGCTCGACATATTTAGTATGGATTAAAATATTCTAAAATATTAAGAAAGAAACCACACGACGTACAACTACGACAGCCGTTGACTACTGCGCGCACTAAATTCCCCGCGGCACTGGTTGGCCAAGCAATGTAACGTGATCCTCTGCAGCAAGTGATGGCCAAGCGGGGCGTGTCATCACGACTTTACACAAGTGTGTCTTTACTTCCGCGGCAGAGGCTTCTCCGAACCCCTGAGACCGACTCATCGAACCCCTAGGGTTCGATAGAACCCAGGTTAAGAACCACTGGTGTAATGTTTGTCATTCATAGTTGGGTCCAAAAGTGATACACTAGTGTAGATTTATACTTTAAAATTGTTATTAAGTTTACTATTCCGGGAGTGTATTTAAGTGTGTAATAAAAATATGTTCTTGAATTTTTTTTAAAGTTATGGCTACAAAAATTAAATTGTTAAAATTAACTTGTGAATGATAAGCAACTTGGGGAGTAATTCTAATTCATACTCCGTATTCAGTGCATTTTGATATATTGATAATTACTCCCAGTAAATATCCTTTAGTTGGGATTTTTGTAACAACATTAATAATTTATTGCAATATTAATTCCGTGGCACCATTTAACATTAAGTGAGAGGAAGGCGGTGTGAATTGATTTTGCTGCAGACCTCTGGTGCTCTAGAGTCTCCTATGTTCAACTATTAATTGGTTATTACCGGTCACTTTAGAACTTAGTTTAAAAATGGATTGTTGCAAGGTGCACTTAGGAGAAATAGTTGGATATTTTCAGCTCATGGGGTTTTATTTAAATTTAAAAAAATGGTAAAGTAATGCAATCATCTTTGGTTATAAAAGTGATGGATGAATTGAAAACATTTCTGAATCAGGTCAATGGTACTGATGATTAGTACATTGTTAATCAAGTTCTTCAGATTGCCATCAAATGCTTTAGCTCTTTGGTGAGAGGATCATGAATATTAAAGAGATTCAAATAGATGTGCTCTCATGTAATATGGAGTACCACAAATGAAAAGACTAAATGAGAACAGGCTCTGACTCTATGTACTGATATATCTTTTACATAGAGAGGAATGTCTAATCAATTTCTCTTCTCACATATAACCACCAAATTAAATTTCTTCCTCTCTTCCTTTTTTGAATATATATATATATATATCACCCACATTGACAAACCAGTGGAATAGGTACATAAAAATAATTTTTTTAAAGAAAGATTTACATAAGTGTTAACAAGGTGTGACTGGTAATAATTAAAATGTAAAAGATACTGATAAAAGATTCAAATATAATGCATTTATTTTTATATTGAAATGTGTTTTAGAGTCAAAGAAATGAGACTATGTTAAAGAATGTCTTCTTAAAAAATATAATGAAGTTCTTCATCTCTTTATTTAGCAACCATCTCCTTACACTTTTAAAACGTGTATTATTAGAAATATGATACTATATGGTTTTTGTTTGTTTGTTTGTTTGTTTTTACAGGGACAGAGAGAGACTCAGAGAGAGGGATAGACAGGGACAGACAGACAGGAATGGAGAGAGATGAGAAGCATCAATCATCAGTTTTTCGTTGCGACACCTTAGTTGTTCATTGATTGCTTTCTCACATGTGCCTTGACCGCGGGCCTTCAGCAGACCAAGTGACCCCTTGCTCAAGCCAGCAACCTTGGGTCCAAGCTGGTGAGCCTTTGCTGAAGCCAGATGGGCTTGCACTCAAGCTGGCGACCTCAGGGTCTTGACCCTGGGCCCTCCATGTCCCAGTCCAATGCTCTATCCACTGTGCCACTGCCTGGTCAGGCGAAATATGATACTATATGTTAAAAATTTATTGATTTGGCTGATTGCTAAAAGCAAAATTTAGTTCTTTAAATCAAAATGGAAGAAAAAGATTTTCTATTGACATCTCTAAGCATTTAATTTAGAAATTGAATTTTATTCAGTATAAGTTAGTGAGATATATTCATAAAATAGAAATAAAATAATACAAGATTTATAAATGACTAACTTTTAACAAAATCTAATAAAGTAGTGGTATGGCGTATTTCTGGAGTTTAAATTAACATAGTTTATTGTTGAAATTGAATATAAACAAATAAATATATTCCTCTAACAGAAACATTTTATTGGAAAAAAGTAACATATTTCTTTTAAAACTTACCAACTCAGCATAGAATAATTTAACATGTTAGCTGACTGTATATTTAGAAAGAAGATTCTTTGATTTATGACAGAATAAGAGTTTAAGAGAATAGACTCTAAGGAAAAAAATATGTTTCAGGTGAGAGAAGTCTGTCACTAATGAGCTTTTTAGAAAGATCCAGGCTTCCTGAGAGCATCTACATGACCCTGAAGAGTTTGAGGGTAAGGCAAGCATAAGGTATCTAGGACTAGCAGTTTAAAAATGGAGGAGATTAAATGAAGAAAATCAGGTGACTTTCAAATTGTCCTGGGTCCAGCTCTTAATATATTTATATCCATATCCTCATAGTCATGAAAAACTACTGACTATACCAGTATTGAGAATGTCCATATCTCAGGTTTTTATTAGTAGATCAAATAAAGTAGGAAAATGGTTGATTATTTCTTCAAGTTTTAGAATATTTAAAAGGATCACAGAATGGCAAAATTGCCATTTTCTCTAAACAAATTATTTTTTTCAGTAGAGAATAGTAAGATCTTGATCAATTAAGCATCCTATTCAAGTTAATTAATAGAAGGGTCAAGATTAAGGTTATATTATTCTGATTTGTAACCCAATCTAAGCTTTTCCTTTCTTATTTAACCACCATGACTTTAAAACAAAGCTAAATAAAAATATATATAATAAAATCATTTGGTACTCTGAGTGGTTAATTTCACTCAGCATAATGCTCTCCAGGTCCACCCATGCTATTGCAAAAGGTAAGATTTTACTCTTTTTATGGCTTTGTAGTATTCCATCATGTAAATGTACCACAACTGTTTTATCCACTCTTCTACTGATGGACACTTAGCCTGCTTTCAAATCTTGTCTATTGTTAATAATGCTACAATGAACATAAAGGTCCATATATTCTTTCAAATTAGTGTTTTGGGTTTCTTTGGGTAAATTCTCAGAAGTGAAATCACTGGTTCATAAGGTAGTTCTTTTTTTAATTGTTTGAGGTAACTCCATACTGCTTTCCTCAGTGTCTGCATGAGTCTGCATTCACACCAACAGTTCATGAGGGTTCCCTTTTCTCCACACTCTCTCCAACACTTGCTGTGTGTTGATTTATTGATGACAGTCAGTCTGAGAGGTATAGAAATGAACAGACAAAATGAACTAACAAGCAAACTAGAGACAGAATCATACATAGAGAACAGGCTGACAGCTGTTGAGGTGAATGGGTGAAGGGGTAGAATGCTTGAGCAGAGAAGGACAAAAAAGAGAAAGAAAAACTCGTGAACACAGACAGCAGTGGAGAGACTGAGGGGAGAGTTGGAGGAAGGTATGGCAGAATAAAATGGTGATGGACGAAGACTTAACTTGGATGGGTGAACACACAATATGGCGTGCAAAGAAGTGTTGTAGAATCGGGTACCTCAAACCCATTTAATTACGTTAAATAGTGTCACCCCAAAAAATTCAATTTTTAAAAAATCTGGGGAAAAATAAAAAAAGTATATATAGTAATTACAAACTACTGTACATGGTCTGAAGAAAATTGGATTATATAAGAGAATATAATAGAAGGGCTAATTTTATAAGGGTAGTGGTTCCATGATTAAAAAATACCTTGTTAAGAAAGTGACACTTAATTTGAAACTTGAAGATGTAAACCCAGGTCAACAGATGAAGTACAAAGAAAAAGAATGTCCCAGCATGTGGGAGTGGCTTGTTGAAGGATCCAATGTGGATGGTAATTTTAGGAAACTAAGAAGGCTTCAGAATATACTGAGCAAGTCTTGGAAATTGGTGAGAAATAGAATAATCAGAATTTTATTCCACATGCATTGGAAAGCGATTGAAAAGTGTTGAACCAGCCTTCTTAAATGTTCGGATATATTCTTCAAAATTTAAGCTTATGGTTGGAGAAAAAATTAATTGGAACTTCATAAAATGAAGAAAGCAAAGTCATTTAGCAAGGCTTTTTAGTCCTCCAAATAAGACATACTTGTGATTTGAACTAAGTTTGTGTCAGGGAACTGGTGTGATATGAATGGAATTAAAATATATATTAAAAGTTGAGGCAACATACCTTGGTACTTACTTAGTTCTGATAGATTGGAAAAAGTGCTAAGGAAAAATAAAGTCAGTATTTCCAAGATTGCTGGCATTAAAAGAAATCTAAGTGAATGGAACTTTAATTTATTTAGAAATCAAAGATATGAGAAAGAACAAAATAGAAAATCAGGAGTAAGTGAAGCATTAGATACACTGTTTTAGAAATATGAATCTTTGAATAGAAATGCCATCCATGTAGGTTAACGGAAAGATTGGTTTGAAGCTCAGAAGAGTATCTGGATAGAAATAAAAATTTGAGATCTTTTTCAAATTTTAAGATAGATTTGATTGCCGAAGAACTAATCATAGCGGAAGAAGATATGAGAGCACATAGTGGAACTCTGAAGTTCTCAAAAAATATAGATGTTGGGTAGAGAAAAAAAAATGAGCCCCTAAATTAGGCTAATGACTTGTTAGGGAGAAAATCAAGTAAGTTTAGTGTTTCAGAAGCCAAAAAAGACAAACATAATTTAAGATTAGTTTCCAATTTGTGGAATGTTGCTGAGAAGTAAGTGGAACCGTGTTCTCCAGAGAGTTATGTTCAAATCCCAACCTCCCTACACTTGTGAATATGAATGAGTCTTCTCGATGTACTCAAGTTAAGATGAGGTCGTACAGAATTTGAATGGGATTTAAATCCAATGACCTTCTAAGAAGAGTAGAGAACACACAAAAGTGCAGAGGGATGCTATGTGAAGACAGAGGCTGAGATTGGATCAATGCAAGTATACACATCAAAGAACACAGAGGATTTCTGGAAGCCAGAAGCTGGGATGGAGACATGGGATAGTTTCTCCCTCAGAGGCTCCATAAGCAGCCAACCTTGTGCCAACATCTTTATCTTGGATGTTTGGCCTCCTGAACTGTGGAAGGGTACGTTTCTATTATTTTTAGCTACCCAGTTTGTGGTAATTTGTTATGGCAACCTTAAGAAACTAATGCAGAAGTCAAATAAGTTGAGGACTGAAAAACACCTATAGGTTGATAACATAAAGACAATTTTCATCTTTAGCAAAAGGACAGTTCCATAAATTGTGAGTTGTGGACTTGACATTAGTGGAGCTAAAAAATGAGCAAAGGGTGATGAGGAAGAGATAGTGAATATAAATAGGGGTTGACTTTGAACACCTGTTTTTAAAGATGAAAAGAGAGGTAGAAAAATAGATGCAGATTTTTTTTTTATACTAAGCTATTCATGGATGCTAATGACAAGGACATAAAGATGAAGGAAAGAATTAAGAGTTGAAGATCTTTAGAGAGAAATGATGGACAAAAAGAGGGCTCTGCAATGACAGAAGGAAGGGGTTCAGGTTACACGTGCTCTCTCTGTTTTAATTAGAAGAGGGAGAGACACACTGAACAGGTACCTGTGTTTGTGTACTGGAGAGATGAAGGATGTTATATTCAGTAGCTTGTATTTTCTTGATTAAGAATGTTCATTGCAGCATTTACAGTAGCCAAGATCTGGAAGCAGCCCAAATGCCCATCAGTAGATGAGTGGATAAAAATGCTGTGGTACATTTACACAATGGAATACTAGTTATATTAAAGAAGGAAATCTTACCTTCTGTGACGGCATGGATGGACCTGCAGAGCATTATGCTGAGTAAAATAAGCCAGTCAGAGATAGACAAGTAGCACAGGATTTCACATACATGGGGAATCTAATGAACACAATACACTAAGAAAGAAAACAGGGATAGACACATAGATAGAGAGCAGACTGACAGCTGTCAGAGGAGAAGGTGCTGGGGGCCTGTGTGACACAACAATATGGTGGTTCTAAGAGTAAAAGGAGGCTGGGGAGGTAGAAGAGAGTGAAGGGAAGACAAATGGTGATGTAAAGAGATTTGACTTGGGTTGGTCAACACAGTGCAATGTACAGGTGATGCCTGATGGGGTTATAGACCTGAAACCTATATAATTTTATTAACCAATGTCACCCCAATAAATGCAACTTAAAAAAACGCTTTAAAAATTAAAAATAAAATTTCTATTTTCCAGTTAAAAAAAAAGAAAAGAAATGTAACAAGATCCCCTAAGTTAAGAGGGCAAAGGGAAGTGAGATGTTTCAGAATAATGAAGAAGGTGTGAAATGATATGTATGCAGAGGGGGAAAGCAAACCGGCTATGGAGTATGATTCGAGGAAAGTGGTCACGAGTTGAGAATGAAACCAACCTGCCCCTCTGGGATGCAAAACCTAAGATTGGAAGAGCTTTGGAGAGTCTGATGTCTTCTGCACATCTCCCTTTATGTTGAAGCAGATAGTTGCTTTGCTTCCCATTTGTGGATGATCACCTTGCAGTATCCTGGTTCTCTAAAACGACTCAAGTCAAGAGGCTGTGGGCACAGAGATCAAATAGAGAAAAATAGTCCGTATTTCTGTTCTCGCTCTTCTGTTGCCATAGGTTGAGCTCTCAAGAACCCAGCTTGCACTTATTAAAGTGGACTTGATACAGTCAATACCCAATAGCTACAGCTTAAGAGAAAATAACCCAGGCACTAAGGAATATTGAATACTAAGTTGTAACCATATCCCGAGTACTAACAGGGTGGTTCTTAGGTTAGTCTTGCCTTCCTTGGTTTTGTAAGTAGTCCAGCAGATACCTGAGACAGGATGGTGAAAACTAAGAAGCTCTGAAACTCCTTAAAAGTATTTGGAAAGTTAATATATTGAAACTCTTTCAACAGATGCAACTGAAAGTGGCTGTAAATTCTTGCCGGAGAAGTATAGGACTTCTGGGATGCAGTGCACCCCCACAATAATTTATACTGAAGGCTGCAATTCACTTTTGACACTTATCATTTGAAGCCTTGGATGCTTTCAACTGTAGAGTGGTTGGCTTTGAGCTACAAGGGGAGAGATCCTGAAAATATTACTTCCAAAGAGCAGTCAGAAGAGTACAAAGTACAATGTGTATGTAGCATGAGTTCAAGTCCAAAGCATCTGATGACATAAATCAGAGCAGCAATGTTTTATTAAAAATGTTATGCTCCTTGGGCTACAAATGAACAAGGGAAGAAAAAAGTTTTACATGAAAGAACTCTGAGGTTTCACTATGTTAAATGGTTTAGTGTCATGAGCCTTAGGTACACACTAGGGAACAAAAAAGAAGAGGAGAATAATAATAATAATAATTATAATAATAGGGAGAAAGGGAAGAAGAAATGACAGATGTAAACCTTTTGTCTTGAGTATTTAGGTAGCATTTAATAATGTTTCTAGGCTGTTTTAACTGAGTCTAGCGTGTAAATTTGCAACTTGGGATGGGGGTTCACAAACACAGAGATCTAAAGGATGTTCGTGTCACCTGTTCCTTAACTCACAGTATTATCCTCAAACAGCACTAAAGATTAAGGAGGGAATAAAGAGATTGAGATTTCATTTTCCTATTTTCAACATGATTATTTCTTGTATAACTGCATTTTACTATAGAAGGCCTTGGGGATTGCCTGTGTATTATTACTGCAGGTGATAGAGAAAAGGACCGGAATACTTAGTAGCAGATCAAGCCCCATGCGTGTCCCATTCCCAGAGATAGCTGATTGAATTTGGAAGATGTAGAATTAACATATGCTGCTTTGCCGGCAGGACTTCTGTGGAAGATAAGTTTTTAGAGCAATTCTGCAGAACAAAGGGCTTGTGACGTCTGCCTAACTAAAATGGGGAAGCCAAAATCGCGGAGGGGGGGCGATGTCACATGAGGATCCCTGATTAGGTCCTTGAATGTGTGTCCGGGTCTCTGGAGAGCAGCCCCCTCTCCCCACCACTACTGAGGCCAGGTTCCACGAGTTTGCACACCTCCGAGCGGCACCTGGAATGGAGCAGGTGACCCTAGTGTTTACCAGGCTGTGTGTTGGGTCGCTGTCTCCTCCAGATTTTAGGTAGAAGAAAAAGCAATGTGTTGAACCACCGAAAACTGAATATTCTATACAAGGTGTAAGGAAACTGGATCTGTTTAAGAAGAGATTTGTGAACCGATGAGAAAATTTAAAACGAGTACTGCTAAAGACATCTTTTTTTCCTGCAGGGCCAGGAGGTTAAAAGCTAGGGAGTGGGGGTGGGAGAGATGAAATGACGTGTAGTAGCGGGAGGAGGCGGGAGAAAGAGGTGAACGTGCAATGGAAAGTGTGTGTTTTGCGCAATTGGGTGGGGTGGGTTGGGGAGTAGGAATGCCAGGTAAGAAAGAGGGGAAAACAATTGAGAAGGAAATGAAGCCAAGAACAATGATCAACGCTTGGGCTGTCGACTTCCTGTTTAAAACCTTTTGTGTAAATAAACTTGAACCATACCATCTGTCGCGAACTCAAAGCCGGGCAGAAGGGTTTCCTAAAATTTAATACGGGTAGAGCTTAAAAAGTCTTCCTTCTGATAAAATAAATGCCTACCCTGTATAATATCTACCTCCTTTTTGTTCTAGATATGTCATATATATATATGTATATATATATAATTTTTGTGTTAAAAATAATGCACTAGGCTTTCAGATCTAACTTTTTAGTGGACCTACAAAAAAAGCCTCAGCTGATTAAGGAGTTTTTTTATTATTATAATTATTAATTTTAATGGGGTGACACCAATAAATCACGGTACATATGTACAATGAAAACACCTCCAGATTATCTTAGCATTCAATTGTGTTGCATACCCGTCACCCAAAGTCAAATTGTCCTCTGTCACCTTCTATCTGGTTTTCCCTGTGCCCCTCCCCTCCTCCCTATCCCACCCTCCCCTCCCTCGCCCACCCCGTAACCACCACTCTCTTGTCCATGTCTCATAGTCTCACTTTTATATCCCACCTATGTATGGAATCATGCTGTTCTCAGTTTTTCTTTTTTTCTGATTTACTTACTTCACTCCGTATAATGTTACCAAGGTCCATCCATTTTGTTATAAATGATCCGATGTCATCGTTTCTTATGGCTGAGTAGTATTCCATAGTATATATGTACCATAGCTTTTTAATCCACTCGTCTTCTGACGGACACTTGGGCTGGTTCCAGATCTTCGCTATTGTGAACAATGCTGCCACGAACATGGGGGCGCATTTCTTCTTTTCGAACAGTGCTATGGTGTTCTTAGGGTATATTCCTATAAGTGGGATAGCTGGGTCAAAAGGCAGTTCGACTTTTAATTTTCTGAGGAATCTCCAAACTGTTTTCCACAGTGGCTGCACCAGTCTGCATTCCCACCAGCAGTGCAGAAGGGTTCCCTTTTCTCCACATCCTCGCCAGCACTTATTCTGTGTTGTTTTGCTGATGAGTGCCATTCTGACTGGTGTGAGGTGAAATCTCATTGTGGTTTTAATTTGCATTTCTCTAATGATTAGTGATGTTGAGCATTTTTTCATATGCCTATTGGTCATCTGTATGTCCTCTTTGGAGAAATTTCTATTCATTTCTTTTGCCCATTTTTTGATTGGATTGTTTGTTTTCCTGGTGTTGAGTTTTATAAGTTCTTTATAAATTTTGGTTATTAACCCCTTATCACACGTGCTGTCGAATATGTTCTCCCATTGTGTGGTTTGTCTTTTTATTCTGTTCTTATTGTCTTTAGCTGTGCAGAAACTTTGTAGTTTGATATAGTCCCATTTGTTTATCTTGTCTTTTATTTCATTTGCCCGTAGAAATAAATCGGCAAATATACCGCTGCTACAGATGTCGGAGAGCTTGCTGCCTATGTTTTCTTCTAAGATGCTTATGGTTTCACGGCTTACATTTAAGTCTTTTATCCATTTTGAGTTTGTTTTTGTGAATGGTGTAAGTTGATGGTCTAGTTTCATTTTTTTGCAGGTAGCTGTCCAATTTTCCCAACACTATTTGTTAAAGAGGCTGTCTTTACTCCATTGTATGTTCTTTCCTCCTTTGTCAAATATCATTTGTCCATAAAGCTGTGGGTTTATTTCTGGGTTCTGTGTTCTGTTCCATTGATCCATGTGCCTGTTCTTATGCCAGTACCAGGCTGTCTTGAGTATAATGGCCTTGTAGTAAACCTTGATATCAGGAAGAGTGATACCTCCTGCTTTATTTTTTCTTTTTAAGATTGCTGAGGCTATTCGTGTTCTTTTTTGGCTTCATATAAATTTTTGGAATATGTGTTCTATATCTTTGAAGTATGTCATTGATATTTTAATTGGTATTGCATTGAATTTATAAATTGCTTTGGGTAATATAGACATTTTAATGATGTTTATTCTTCCTAGCCATGAGCACGGTATTTGCTTCCACTTGTTTGTATCTTCCTTGATTTCTTTTATCAATGTTTTATAATTTTCCGAGTACAAGTCCTTAACCTCCTTGGTTAAATTTACTCCTAGGTACTTTATTTTTTTGGCTGCAATAGTGAAGGGGATTGTTTCCTTAATTTCTTTTGCTGACAGTTCATTGTTGGTATATAGAAATGCCTCTGATTTCTGAGTATTAATTTTATATCCTGCCACCTTGCTGAATTCATTTATAAGGTTCAGTAGTTTTTTGACTGAGACTTTAGGGTTTTCAATATACAATATCATATCATCTGCAAATAATGACAATTTTACTTCTTCTTTTCCAATTTGGATGCCTTTTATTTCTTCTTCTTGTCTGATTGCTGTAGCTAGGACTTCCAGAACTATGTTGAATAAAAGTGGTGAAAGGGGGCAACCCTGCCTGGTTCCTGATCTTAAGGGGATTGCTTTTAATTTTTTTCCATTTAGTATGATGTTCGCTGTGGGTTTGTCGTAGATGGCCTTTATCATGTTAAGGAATGTTCCCTGTATTCTCACTTTACTGTGAGTTTTGAGTATGAATGGGTGCTGGATTTTATCAAATGCCTTTTCTGCATCTATTGAAATTATCATGTGATTTTTGTCCTTCCTTTTGTTTATGTGATGAATCACATTGATTGATTTGCGAATATTGAACCAGCCTTCCCTCTCCAGAATAAATCCCACTTGATCACGGTGTATGATTTTTTTCATATATTGCTGATTCTGGTTGGCTAATATTTTGTTGAGAATTTTAGCATCTAAATTTATCAGGGATATGGGCCTATAATTTTCTTTCTTTGTGTTGTCTTTGCCCGGTTTTGGGATAAGAATTATGCTCGCCTCATAAAAGAAGTTTGGAAGTCTTCCTTCCTCTTGAATTTTTTGAAATAGCTTGAGGAGGATAGGAGTTAGTTCTTCTTTAAATTTTTGATAGAATTCACTTGTGAAGCCATCAGGCCCAGGACTTTTCTTTTTCGGGAGTTTTTTGATAACTGTTTCGATCTCATTTGTTGTAATTGGTCTGTTTAGGTGTTCTGATTCTTCCAGATTGATTTTTGGAAGATTATATGATTCAAGAAATTTGTCCATTTCACCTAGGTTGTCTAATTTTTTGGCATATAGTTCTTCATAGTATTTTCTTACAATGCTTTGTATTTCTGTTGTGTCCGTTGTTATTTCTCCACTGTCCTTTCTAATTTTATTAATTTGTGTCCTCTCTCTTTTTTTCTTGGTGAGTCTAGTTAAAGGTTCATCAATCTTGTTTACCTTTTCAAAGAACCAGCTTCTGGTTTCATTGATCCTCTGTATTGTTTCCTTAGCCTCTATGTCATTTATTTCCACTCTGATCTTTATTATTTCCTTCCTTCTACTTGTCCTGGGTTTTATTTGTTGTTGTTTTTCTAGTTCTTTTAGATGCAGGATCAGGTTGCTTATTTGAGCTTTTCTAGCTTCTTATGATATGCCTGTAGTGCAATAAACTTCCCTCTCGGTACTGCTTTTGCTGTGTCCCATAAATTTTGAGTTGATATATGCTCATTATCATTTGTTTCTAGAAACTTTTTTATTTCTTCTTTGATCTCATTGTTAATCCATTCATTATTTAATATCATGCTATTTAGTTTCCAAGTGTTTGAGTATTTTTCAGTTTTTCTTTTGTGGTTACTTTCTAGTTTCATGGCATTGTGATCAGAGAAAATGCTTGATATGATTTCAACTTCTTAAATTTATTGAGACCATTTTTGTGTCCTAACATGTGGTCTATCCTAGAAAACGTACCATGAGCGCTTGAGAAGAATGTATATTCTACTGCTTTAGGGTGAAAAGTTCTGAAGATATTAAATCAAGTTGACCTATTGTATCCTTTAAGTCTGCTGTTTCTTTATTAATTTTCTTTCTTGAGGATCTATCCAGTGTTGTTAGTGGGGTATTGATCCCCTACTATGATAGTATTGCTGTGAATCTCGCCCTTTATATCCATCAAAGTCTGCTTTATGTATGTTGGGGCTCCTATATTTGGTGCATAGATATTTATAATAGTTATATCTTCCTGTTGAATTGTTCCCTTTATCATTATGTAGTGTCCTCCTTTATCTCTTACTACAGCCTTTGTTTTAAAGTCCATTTTGTCAGATATAAGTACTGCTATCCCGGCTTTTTTTCATTTCCATTTGCATGAAATATTTTTTTTCCATCCTTTTACCTTCAGTCTATGTGCATCTTCTGTTTTAAGGTGTGTCTCTTGTAGACAGCATATGTATGGGTCCTGTTTCTTTTTCCACGCAGCTACCCTATGTCTTTTGATTGGAATATTTAATCCATTTCCATTTAAGGTAATTATTGATATGTAGTTGTTTGTTGCCATTTTATTCTTTAAAGCTGTATTCTTCTTTGGCTATATTCTTTTCCCCCTTTAAACTGTTCACAACAGGCCCCTTAGTACCTCTTGCAGAATTGGTTTGGTTTTAATGAATTCCTTGAGGCTTTCTTTGTCTGGGAAGCTCTTTATTTCTCCTTCAATTTTAAACATTAGCCTTGCTGAATAGAGTAGTCTTGGTTGTAGGTTCTTGTTCTGCATTACTTTGATTATATTTTGCCATTCCCTTCTGGTCTCAAGTGTTTCTGTTGAGAAGTCTGATGTCATCTTTATGGGGGCTCCTTTGTAGGTGATAGCCTTTTTTTCTCTAGCAGCTTTAAAAATTTTTTTCTTTATCCATTAGCTTTGGTATTTTAACTATGATGTGTCTTGGTGTAGATCTTTTTGGGTTTCTCTTTAATGGAGTTCTGTGTGCTTCTTGAACGTGTGGAATGTTTCCCAGTCTTAATTTAGGAAAGTTTTCTGCTATGATTTGATTGAACAAAGTTTCCATTTCCTGTCCTCTTTCCTCTTCTTCAGGCACCCCTATGATGTGAATGTTGTTTCTCTTCATGTTGTCACAGAGCTCCCTTAGAGTTTCCTCACATTTTTTGAGTCTCTTTCCCTTTTTCTTCTCTGCTTCTGTGCCTTTGTTTATTGTGTCCTCTAACTCGCTGATTCGATCCTCAGCATGATTCATCCTGTTTTTAATTCCTCCCATTGTGTTCTTCAGTTCTGATACTGTATTTGTCATTTCTGTCTGATTCTTTTTTATTATTTCAATTTCATTTTTTATACTTGTTATCTCTTTATTTAGGTGTTCATAATGACTATCCATTGTTGCTCTAATTTCTTTGAACATCCTAACTATCATTATTCTAAATTCTGCTTCTGGTAATTTGGTTATATCTGGTTCATTCAGGTCCTTCTCTGGGGATTTCTCTTGATTCATTTGGTTTGCATTCCTCTGCCTGCCCATTTTGTCTGTGTATAAGCAAGTTGTGGCCACTTGAGTCCAGTAGGTGTTGCCTTTGTGTTCTCTAGGTGTGGTCTGTCTGCAGGCCTGCCACCCCCTCTGCCGCTGCCTACAGCGGTTGGGTATGGGCGTTGCCAGCGCCAGTCTACTGTGGCTATTGCTGTGATTTCTGCCTCTCCTCTGCGGGAGGGGCTGTCACTCAAGCCACAAGTCTTAGCACCAAGGGTAGAGGTGAGTACCTTTGCTCAGCTGTGGATTCAGCCTGTTTCCGGGCTTCGCCCAGCACCCGCGGTCTGAGCCTGCTTGCCACAGTTTCGTGGTTGGGCGGGGCTTTTGACGTGCTCTCAGCTGTGAGCCTTTGCTCCTCCGGAGCTTTAGCTCTGCCCTCAAGGCCAGGGCCCTCCTGCTCAGGGTCACAAACTGTGGTTTATTGGGCCAGGCGTGTTTGCTGGTGTGAGCTCAGCTGCGAGCTTCCACTCATCCCGGACTCTACCCAACCCCAGCATTCCGAGCCAACTGGTGCACACAGGATGGCAATTTCACGGTTTCTCTGGCCAGGCGGGGCTAGTAGCGTGAGCTCAGCCGTGAGCTTCTGCTCATTCCGGGCTCTACCCCGCCCTCATGTTAGGAGCCTGCTCACACAAGTAGGATAGCAAACCGCGGTTTTTCCGGCCGAGCAGGGCTAGTAAGTAGCGTGAGCTCAGCTGCGAGTCCCCGCCCGTCCCTGGTCCTAGCCCCGTCCCGCGGTCAGGGCCGGCTTGCACAGGGTTGGAGAGCAGATTTCTGCCTGTTCCTTGCCTCCCGCTTTTTCCCCGCAGGTGGGGTCACAGGTGGGCCCGCAGCTGCTGGACCGCTTTCGCACATCCCCTCCGCCACTCTGGGCTAGACCGAGCTCACACCGGCTTGGTCTCCACCCACGCCGACAGAACCGCGTTTCAGCATCCTGCCGCCCCATCCCTTCAGCAACCCTCAGCAGAGTAGGAAGGGACCTAATACTCCACACTGTAGACCTGGAAGCTCCCTCCCTCTAAGCAGCTCTGCTCTAATTGCTGCGGGAGAGCTTGTTTGGCTAGTGTCCTGTCTCCCCTTGCTGGTATTGCTAGTTCCAGGGGAAATATTCATTTTCGCTTAGGGAAATGACTTAGCCCAGGGGTCAGGATGGTTGTCCCTCAGAGTGTCCTCATGCCTTCAGTCCACTCTCTGTTCCTGCTGCTCTGTTCCTCTCCTCTGTTCCCATTCCCCGGAGCCCCGGGTGCGTGGTTGTGAGAGAGGGTTTCTGCACTGTCCCTTTGAAAAAATTCTTGGGTCTGAGAAAACTATCTCTTTTTCACAGACAGTATCCTCACTTCCTTCACAGCTCAATACTGTCCAAATGCTTCTTCTCGGCTCTGGGACTGTAGGCTGGGGCTTGGTTCCTGGGACCCAGGTCCCTCTCTCTCCGCCAAACTCTCCTCCCGCCACGCGGGTCTCTCCGGGCTGCCGTTTGCTCTGGGGAGCTGGGCAGCCCTCTTCACGTTTTTGCTATTCCTACCAGTCTCAATGTGGCTTCTTCTGTGTTCCTTGGTTGAAGAGTCCACTTAGTTTAGTTCAAAGTTGGTTTATCCAGATGATGGTTCTTAAAATTGAGTTATAATCCACTTTGGTTCTGGGAGTTGGAAGTTGGTACGTCCGCCTACTCCGTCGCCATCTTGCTCCTCTGATTAAGGAGTTTAATCATCAATTCAGGAGGAATATCCGCTGTGATAAGCTGTAACCTTTTCTGATGACTTTGCACATCTTTAATGTATTGAAAGGCTGCATTGTCTTCATTATGAAATGCATGCAGACTACAGAGGAGCCAACGGTGGGAGCATTTCACTAGAAGAGATTAGGACCCAATTTTGATTGAGGCACTTTATTCTCAGTTTTAAAATGCTTTCTAACCATCATCTTTGAGTTTAGGCAGTGCAATGATTCAATGGATGTTATCATGTGAAAGAAATGTCATTGATTGTTTAAATTAAAGAATGCTCTCCGTTTCTCTGACCTACATGTTCTCCTGACATGTGGGTTCTTTTACAGACTGGAACCACCTTGTTACCCAGCAATTCCACTTCTGGGAGGACATCTGAAGAAAACTGAAACACTCTCAACAAGAAGATATGAACCTCCATGTTCATTGCAGAGTTATTTACAATATTTGGAAGCTGTCCAGGTGTTCACCAGTAGATGAGTGGATACAGTACAGGTGATCCATGTACACAGTGGAATACTACTCAGCCACGAAAAAGAAGAAACTCTTCCCTTTAGCTGCAGCGTGGATGGACCTGGAGAGCATTATGCTGAGTGAAGTCAGTCAGTCAGAGAAAGATAGATACCACATGATCCCACTTACATGCCAAATCTAATGAACAAACAGAAGAGAAACAGGCTTATGGAAACAGGGAAGAGACTGACAGCTATCAGAGGGGATGGAGTTGGGAGGCTGTGGGGAAACGGTGAAGGGATTCAGCAGTACAACTTGGTAGTTGCAGAAAAGCCACAGAAAATGCAGTTGGTAGCATAGGGCATACAGTCAATAATGTTGGGATAATTGGGTATGGGGCCAGGTGTGGTCTGAGGGCAGCGAGGGAACCAGTGCCAAGTACAAGCTTTCTGGCCACTTGGCTGCACCTCTGGAACTGCAGCAGAATGGTATTGAATGTAAACTGGTTGAAAAAAAAAAAAAAGAACTGCACTTTATAAAAAATAAAAAAAAAAAACCCACCATATTAATTATGTTAAAATAAACCCAAATGTGTTATGGGAACAAAATATAAAACTAATTTATATGTTTTTCAATAATATGCAAGACTTCAAAGAAACATTGGGATCAGGACAGACATTGACTCTTCTCTGCGTTTAGGGATTCTTGTCCAAGATACTAAGAAAAAAGTACTACGTGGTCTAATAATTGAACGTATAAGTAAGTGAGTAAGTGCCTGCTAGGTAACTATATCGTACGGATACTCCGGAAGAGTTGTCCTCATTCAGGGACAAACATTTTCCAAATGCAAAAGAAGTCTGCAGTTGGTAACTCAGGTGAGTCGACTTCGAAAACCTAAAAATGTCCTCAGTACCATAAATAATACAGGCAGGCAGCTAACAGATTATTGTAACACTGTGCCCAGTGATTACTCTAAACCCCGCCCCTCAGTGTCTGCGTCCTCTGCTCTCTTATCCCCACGTGACTCAGGCAGACAGTACCGGGTGATAGGAAACGTGGTTATGTCACCTTGACATTTTTATTTTATTTTTATTTATTTATTTTTTACAGGGACAGAGAGAGAGTCAGAGAAAGGGATAGATAGGGACAGACAGACAGGAACGGAGAGAGGTGAGAAGCATCAATCATTAGTTTTTCATTGCCGTCGCAACACCTTAGTTGTTCATTGATTGCTTTCTCACATGTGCCTTGACCGCGGGCCTTCAGCAGACCAAGCAACCCCAAACTCAAGCTGGCGAGCTCGGGGTCTCGAACCTGGATCTCCCGCATCCCAGTCCGACGCTCTATCCACTGCGCCACCGCCTGGTCAGGCTTGCCTTGACATTTTTAACACATATAGTTTTCTAGCACTTTTTCATTTCACTGTGCACAGATAGAGTTTAAACAACAAAAGAATTCCATTGAAATTCCTAAAAGGAAATGATAATCATGTACAGAAACAAACAATAAATTTAGATTTTTGCAAAGGCAGTAGACACTCTATTGATCTTTCTTTTTTTCTTTCTTTCTTCCTTTTTTTTTTGCCTCTGCAATTATACTCTAAGTACATTGATGAAGAACAGGGAATAACAACCCTTTAAAATCTATCAAATGCTTGCAAATATTAAAAAAAAGTTTCTCTCTACACACCATTCTCTTTACCACATAAATGTAGTTCTTTTGTTATTTAAATATATTGAAAGAAAGTCAGTTCCTCGGAAAATTAATATTAGTTTCCTTTTTCTAAATATTGGGACTTCCTTAATCCCATCAAAAGGAAAGGCATTTAGACCTTTTTAAATGTAATAGGGTTATTATTTTTCATTGTAAGCAACTCGTGCAAGTAATCTTCAGCCTGACAAGCTGGCACCATTAAGGCCTGGTTAAAATCAAATAGTTTCGTGGCCTATAATTTCAAGAGCAGAATTCTAGTTCTGATTTACAAAGCCTTTCTCTCTCTCTCTCTCTCTCTCTCTCTCCCTCTCTCTCCCTCTCTCGCCTTCTAGGTAATTTTCGGCTCACAAAACCAATGTCGGTTCCTGTCACATCTTCTCTTTCGTATACAATCTCTCAGAATTAATGTATCCTCTGAACTAAGATCGGCTATTAAAGTGCTTTCTTCTTATTCCAAAGCATTATGTGGATGTTTCTGCTCTTATCCATTGGTGTTTGGAGGGTAAAGGGGGGTGTTTAGTCACGTGACGCACCCGTCCTTTCATATCCCACCCCCCCTTCTCTCTGAAGCGCAGAGGAATGTGAAATGATACTCAGCGGACATCTGCTCCCCATGCCTGCCCGCCTCCCGCTCCCCCGACCACATACACGCCTTTGTTCTTCCCCTAATTCCCGAGGACAGGAATTGAGAGCCTTCTCCCTCGTGCATTCGTCATCTATCTCTTTCATACGGATGTTTCCCCACCTTCCCCTCCCAACTTCAAAGCTACGCACTTATACCTTGTGCTGCTAGTTGCAGTAATGTTAACTAAAACTAAACGAGCTTTTTCTCTTTTTTTTTTTTCCTCTCCCTGTAAAAGACGTTGAATGAAGGTGCTATTTCTGGTGTGGAGACCAGACAGGGTTCTCTCATTTTTGGGTGTTTGTTGACGTAGATGAATGCCTCGCTGGTTAGAAGACATTGCATTGTCTTGTGCCTTCTTTTCAGTTAATTATTATTTTCTTTTTTTATCATACATCTTGGGGGAGCTATGATTCCCAAAGCCAGAAAGTTCTTAGGAGTCGAACGGGCTGTTTCAGGCTCTGGTCGGACTCTTGATTCAGTGAGATGCTCTATGCTTGTGTTTCCCTTATTCTAACGTGGCTTCTCTTCTTGCACTCAAATTGTTCCGGCGGAAGTGACTGGTGCCTTTTACCTGCGGCGAATGGCCTCTCCCTTGGGTGTTAACCTAACATTGACATTTCCACTTAAGAATATATATATATATGTACCGATTTTGGAGAGAGCTGGGAAGGGAGAGGAAAATAGGAAAAGAGACAGAGAGAAACATCGACTTGTTGTGCCACTGACCTGTGCACTCATTGGTTGATACCAGTATGTGCCCTGACGGAGGGTGGAACCCACAGCCTTGCCGTTTGGGGAAGATGCTCTAACAAACTAAGCTTTCCAACTTTGGTTTCCCTGTTCTCCTTCTTTCCTCCTTCCTTTTCTATTCTTTTTTTGCTTCTCTTCTGTCTTCTACCACTTAATGGAGAATTTTTCAAGGTTGTGTTCTTACCTTTATTTCTGTTGACTACATTTTTTTCTTGATTATTTTATCACGTTTGCCCCTTCATTTTGTCCTTATATAGTGTATTCCTAAATATAATTCTTGAATACTCTTTTTATTTTTTACACTTTTTAAAAAAAAAATTATTTTATTCATTTAGGAGAGGAGACAGAGAGAGAGAGAGAGAGAGAGAGAGAGAGAAAGAGAGAGAGAAAGGGGAGAGGAGCTGGAAGCATCAACTCCCATATGTGCCTTGACCAGACCAGTGCAGGGTTTTGAACTGGCGACCTCAGTGTTCCCAGGTCGACGCTTTATCCACTGCGCCACCACAGGTCAGGCTTGAATACTCTTTTAATTATATTTCTAATGGCTCTGAGAGACTTATTCATTGATATTATCCCGGCATCTTAAACCCAGAATATTTTCCAATTACCGAGTATCTAATTCTTAGACACCGTTCTTATTTATTGTTGCCAGGTTAGTCTTTGCAATGTGACTTCCCTTCTCCCAAACTAGTAGGCCTCCTGAAAGCCTCCTGGTGTGTCTCTTAACAGGCTCTACGTTTTGCTAACTTACTGCTTTGCTCCATTCTAGATCCTGTTACCCCAGTGCCTTCTCTCTTTCCAACTGCTTATGAAAATCTTGTTGTCACATGTCAGTGCGTACTTATCCATACTTATTCTATCCTTAATCTTCTCGATCAGATGCTATCGTTCTCCTAAAGCATGTTTTTTCTAAAATTATTCTTAGGATAGGTCTGATAACATAATATATGTGAAATCATGCTTCAATAAGCAGATTTTATTGATTCTAAGATGCACATTTTGATCATAATTTAATGTCCCTGAAATTAAGGTGCAAACGACAGTTAAAGGCATTTTTAGATTCGATAAAATACAGTATATAGTCTTCGTAGTAAATTGTCAAGACCCTTGGATATAGGATATAGATTTTCCTTTTCAGTAAAAAGCTGTTGAATTAATACATACCACATTGTCTCCGTGCTGACAGATCCAAATGAAGGTGAGAGAGCCGTCAGGTTCCATTCAAATGTCAAATTGAAGCAGATACAGCAGAAATCTGTGCCTTTCTCTCATTGTGAAATTATGTCTAGATTTTCACCATTTTTTTTCATTTTGTAATATGGTAGACTATATTAGTGTTTTCTGATATAAATCATCTTTGTTTATTGGAAATATATAGATAGATAGATAGGTAGATATAGATATACCCACATACATGTATTGATATGCACACATATATATGTACATGTATTTTAAGTAATCAATGCATTTGTTATTATTTCCTTTAGAAGTTTTGCATTTATAAGAACTGAGGTAGTCTGTGCAATTCTTTCCTTGCACGGTCATTTTGCAGATTTGTTATTAAGGGGGTACCAGGTTCTTCAAAGGCTTGCAGATACTCTGCTCCCTTAATATTCCCCGTAAATATTTGTTACTTAAACATTGAAGTTTAAAACTCAAATTATCGTGGAATCTCCTTTTCAAAAGCTGCCGTTCACTAATTTCTTTATTTCTTCCTCTGAGACCCAACCAGGAACTTCTAAAAACCTACAAACCTCTTTCTCCACACCCTCTTAGAACGGATGTGCTTTCACATGTGGTTGATTCTTCCTGAGTAATGCTTCTTAAAACTACCATTATTTTCTCCTCGGTACAACTCACTGCATCCCTGAGTTGCTGCATTGACTTAAAACTAATCCCCACTTTCAGTTCAGCACATAAGCAGTTACCACATTAGTCTTCCGGAATATCTCAAAGTCCCCATGCCCTGTCTTTACCCATGAAATTCAAGAACTCACTATCACCTATAGGATAATAATTTGTCTCCAGCTTCTTTCAGCACTTTCTTCCCTAATCAGCTGTGTTGGTTGTCTCTTATTATTATTATTGTTGCTGTTGTTAACCTTTCTGTTGCTGTGTCCCGGGAATTAACTTCCCCCAACTGATTGTGAGGACAGAGACTGTGCTTTTCACCATCTTTGTAGTCGCTCAAACTTCTGGCTGAGTGGTTGGCATGTGTTTGTTGCTCTTCGATCACGTACTGTTTGCTTGATGGATGGATCGCTCGTCTCTGCATGATTGGCTCAGTTGTTAAATGCAGGGTGCTAATGAAGCCAGGGTCATAGATCAAGCCCTATACGGAGCAATTAGGTTTGGCTAACTCCATAACCCCAGTGTGTCCTCTAGCCCAAATCCACAGTCCCAGAAAGCACGTGTTTGGACGCAGAGTGGGGAGCAGAGCAGAGGATGAGCATTAGGACAGCCCAGCACAATTTTCTCTCCGCTGCAAGAGGCATAAGGTCCTGAAAGAAAGGGTTCCGCCCCTTCTTTGTAGCCTCACTCTTGGTGGGGGCGGCTTCCTAGGTTGTGCTAACCCTCCCCACGCCGCTGCCCCTCTTACCTGTCTCCACCTGGGCTTTTTCTTCACAGTCACAGGTGTGGAGAAGCTGTTCTGCTCATTTGCAGATTGTTCTCTGAGACAGTTGCTTTATATTTCGTTGTAGTTTTTTTAAAATTTAATCTATTGTGTTTACATAGGTTCTAGGGTCGCCCCGAATGCATCCCCCCTCCCCTGTATTCCCCTCCACATCTCCCTTGCCCCCATTCTCACAGCGCCCTCCCCCCTTCCCTTCAGGTTTATCCCATCCTATCCTTCCCTTTCCCTCTGTCCTCTTTCCCTCTGGTCCCTTTGATCCCTCCTCTGTCTCAATCCCTTTCCTCAGTTCTCATTGTTCCTTGGATTTCTCAAATGAGTGAGGTCATATGACATTTTTCTTTCTCTGCCTGGCTTATTTCACTTAGCATGATAGTTTTCAGATCCATCCATGTTGTTGCAAAAGGTAATATTTCCTTCTTTTTCATGGCCCCATAGTATTCCATTGTATATATGTACCACTTCTCCAAAGAGGACATACAGATGGCCAATAGGCATATGAAAAAATGTTCAACATCACTAATCATTAGAGAAATGCAAATTAAAACCACAATGAGATATCACCTCACACCAGTCAGAATGGTGCTCATTAACAAAACAACACACAATAGGTGCTGGTGAGGATGTGGAGAAAAGGGAACCCTTCTGCATTGCTGGTGGGAATGCAGACTGGTGCAGCCACTGTGAAAAACAGTATGGAGATTCCTCAAAAAATTAAAAATGGATCTGCCTTTTGACCCAGCCATCCCACATTTAGAAATATATCCCAAGAACACCATAACACCGACTGAAAAAAGAATGCACCCCCATGTTTATGGCAGCATTGTTCATAATAACAAAGAGCTGGAAACAGCTCAAGTGTCCGTCAGTGGATGAGTGGCTTATTTAGTTGTAGTTTTAACGTAGCTGTGAGAGGGCGTGAGCTTGGCTTCTTCCTGCTCCAACATCTTAACTCCACCCATTAACAATTCTTTTTATTTTATTTTTATTTTTATGATTTATTTATTTACTTATTTAGAGAGTGAGGCAGGGAGAGAGAGAGACAGGAACATCGAGCTGCTCCTGTGTGTGCCCTGACCGGGGATCCGCGTTCTGGGATGGCACTCCAACCACTACGCTATCTGGCTAGGGATTGATTAGGTTTTGTTAAAATTTGTTTGTATTCATTGACAGAGACAGAGAAAGGAAGAAAGAGGAAAGGGGGAAGAGAATCATTCATTTGTTGTTTCCCTCAGCCTGCAATCGTGCCCTGACCGAGGATCAAACCCACAAACTTGTCATTTCGGGGTGACACTCTTAACTGACTGAGCTAACTGGCCAGGGCTACAATTCTTCTTAAAATTATCCTTTAACTCTTATTTATTCCTTTCTTACATTACAAAATTATTCTCCCGTTGATCTTCTTGTATCCAGTTCTTGATTTTCCTAGATCCCTTGGCCATATTGCAGCCTTAGTAACTTTTCTGTCCCTGAATAATAAATTGGATCACGTTATACTCTTGTTTAAAACTTTGCAATGATTTCTCCTAAAATCCACAATAAAATTATAATGTTCAAGTGCAACAAGCCAGACCGTTCCTCATGTGATTCCTACCACTTTTTTTAGGAAGCTTCCTCGGATTTGCCTTTATCCTTACGAACGCCCCTCCCGTAGTAAGAACTAAGGGTTTGTGTTTTATAGTTCTATACGTAGCATCACTCCCTGGGCCTGAGAGCACTCACCACGTGGCGTTGCCATTGTTACTATGTTTTACTGCCACTTACGTGTATAATTAATATTTATATCAGACAAGAGGAAAATTCCAAGATGTCCTAAATTAAATTAAAGCAGGCCAGAGGGTAGGAAGAAGAGACAAAGGAAATTAACAAGTTAATAGCCACGGCCAAAAAGCAAGAAAAGTCTGATCATTTTCCTGAATGTGTTGCCATTTTGAATCGACTTCTGAGGCAGCATTTTACTTACGCATGAACTTTCCAGACTTTCCTTCACAACCGGCTTACGAGTATAAAATACTTCTTGCTTACACCCTGTTCGCCTATACCCGTATTTTCTCTGCTTTGCCTTTTCCTGCTTCCCTTATCTATAGTGGATGTAAATAAATTCTTGCAAAACAACTCACTGTAGGGAAAAGCCCCATTAACCTCAGGAGGGCAGGAATGTTTGTGTTCTCCAGCTAGTACCGGCGGCTTGGGGTTTAGGCTGCACCTCCCAGAACCTGGTTTTTCTCAGAACTTGCTCTTTCATTGAGCATATGGTGCAGGAACCCCTTTTCCTTCAGGATACCTTTTGGTCTTAAAAGTTTGTGTTTAACATATCTCTTTGTCAGTGCCTGGATGTCAGTCCCTAGAACATTGGGATGTCTGTTAAACGCATGTGTGAAAGATTAAGGAGCGAAATGTTTTAAAATCCAAATTGAAGAATTTAGGCTTCTGAGTTGGAAAGTAGCAGGAAAATTATTGAAGAACGTCGGATGAATAAAAAGGTGAGGCCATGGAGACATATGTATAGATTGTGAGAAAACTGATAAACATAAGACTTTTTTTTTAAGAGTTGTGAAGTCAAAAGACTTAAAATGGTATGTTGGTGATAAGGAAAAAACTAAGGGTTCTTTTTACACTTAATTTATTGAAGCCCTAATATGCATTATGCCATTGGCCCCAGTAAGTATTAAAGAATCACCCTGCAATATTCTCAAAATGGTGTTATGCCAAATTCACATATAACAATGCATTGCATATATTATGATACATATAATTAACATCGGTATGTAAAGGAAACTAATAATACTTTAAGCGGTATCAATTTAATGTGATTGTAATTTGTTTAAAATGAGCTTCTTTCTTTTATGTTTTGATTTTTCCTATTTGGGTCTTTCTAGCTAGAAATGCCCAAAAGGCTTAAAGTTGCACGTTTGTTTTTTATCAGTGGTGTAAAGCAGATAAAACAATTTTTTTTCATGTATGTTTGCCAGACGTTCCCATAATTGCGCTTTCCAAATAAAACCCATTGCTTTTCTTAGTTGATTTCACATCACATTAGAATCGTTTGACTCCTTGCCTGACCAGGCGGTGGCGCAGTGGATAGAGCGTCGGACTAGGATGCGGAAGACCCAGGTTCGAGACCCGGAGGTCGCCAGGTTGAGTGCGGGCTCATCTGGCTTGAGCAAAAGCTCACCAGCTTGGACCCAAGGTCGCTGGCTCCAGCAAGGGGTGGCTCGGTCTGCTGAAGGCCCGCGGTCAAGGCATGTGTGAGAAAGCAATCAATGAACAACTAAGGTGTCCCAACGGCAACGAAAAACTGATGATTGATGCTTCTCACCTCTCTCCCTTCCTGTCTGTTTCTATCTGTCCCTCTCTCTGACTCTCTCTCTGTCCCTGTAAAAAAAATTTTTGTGTGACAGACTTCAGATACTAGTTAGGATATAGCAACAGAAAGTTATTGGGAGATACACCAACCAATTTGTGGTGAGGACAGACAGTCAAGGACACAAAACACGCAATGTGAGTGATGATGAGTTAGTGTTGAGAAGCCCAATGTCTTTTACTTTTTTGGTTTTTGTGATTCAATGAATCCTATTTACCACAAACAAATCCTAAGAAGTGTGGTGGGGATTTATATTAGATGCGATGTCAGCACATAGCCGAGGCTCTTATTTCTCTATTGTTGTAACCAAGGTCCAGAAAACTGAGGTGACTTCTCCAAGGTCGCACAGGTAGGGAGAGGCGTGATGAGCAGCTGAGAAATCTGAGTTTCCTTTTTAGTGCCCGGTTCTCAGCACCCCTCTGTCTCCTAAAGATGCTTCTAAAGACTCAGAACCCATCAGGTGAGGCGGTTGACATGCAGACAGGTAGAAATCGAGTCAGGTGAAAGGGTGGAGGACCGCACAAGTCCTCAGGAGACGGAGAGTAGCTCACCTCTTTAAAAGCATGAAGATTCACAGATTTAGCCTGACCTGTGGTGACGCAGTGGATAAAGTGTCGACCTGGGAACAGTGAGGTCGCCACTTCAAAACCCTGCACTGGTCTGGTCAAGGCACATATGGGAGTTGATGCTTCCAGCTCCTCCCCCCTTTCTCTCTCTCTCTCTCTCTCTCTCTCTCTCTCTCTCTCTCTGTCTCCTTTCTAAAATGAATAAAATAAAAATTAAAAAAAAAAATTCACAGATTTAAAGCATTAAAACCCCCAACTAAAGTGTGCCGTTTTGATACTCGAAAGGTATTTCTTTTCAGCCACTTCGATATATTCTGTATCAAAAATGGGTGCGTGTGGCGTGTTTCTAAATAGGACGACGATTTCAGTTAGAGGTCAGACATTTCATGCTGTGGAATAGTTGTAAATAAAGCGTTTTATGAAGAGTGCCGAGTAGTTGACAGGGTATTCATCATGGGTAGGATTTATCAATTCACTTTAACTAATAGTTTTGGAGGTATTTTAAGAAGCCTGTTTAATTCATTCAGTCCATCCGCCTTCTCAAGAGAGGACCGCTTTGCTGCCCTGGGCTGCTCGGCTGAGCGGTGAAGCTTCACATTTCTTGAGGTTGCAAAAAACAAAAAACCCCAAAGTTTTGACAAAAATATCACCTGCTACAGAGAACCTGCCTACAGGAAGTAAGTGATAGCTCTGAGTAGGCTTTGCTAGCTACTTTTTTAAAGTTAAATTTTCTATTCAACTACAAATAACTAAAAAGTACTAAGTACCATCATCAAAACCAACCCTCAATATATTTCATCTTTGTGCCAATACTTTAGAGCAGTAGTTCTTCACCTGGGTTCTATCGAACCCTAGGGGTTCGATGAGTCGGTCTCAGGGGTTCGGAGAAGCCTCTGCCGCGGAGGCCAGAATAAAGTAATACCGTCATTTGTTGTGAGTTCATGCGCTTTGTTGGTTTTGTTCTTTGAGCAAGGTGATGTTCATGCATGGCTCATTTTGTGCACCAGTAAAAAAACATATACCTATGTCTTGAATTTGTAAAAAAAAAAATCATATTTTATTTATCACTAAAGAAGGGTTCGGTGAACGCGCATATGAGACTGGTGGGTTCGGTACCTCAAAAAAGGTTAAGAACCACTGCTTTAGAGTTTGTCTAAATTGATTTCCATTATATGACATTTTCTTAATACACATTTAGCCTTTGTGCTGATGCCAAATCAGAAGTTTTATACCAGCTTTTGTTCCAGAATCAGCAAAAATGGAAATGAGGTAGGATAATTGTTTGGTGACTTGATGGACGAACATTCGCTATTCACTGATGTACAGACAAGACCTTGGAGATGCAAAGCAGTGTGTCCAAGGAGCTAAGACATGTACTCTTGGTTGGGGAGATGACATAAACTCACACAAAAAAACAGCAACAGATGTCCATGAGCTGAAAGTGTCAGGTGTGTGCTGTGGTTTTATGGGTATCAACACAATTGGGGAAAAAAAATTCTATCCTGGCAAAAGCTGGGGAGGGGAAGGTTTTAGGTAGAGAGAAGAAATTCAGGGTGAAAGGGGAAGGAGTTCTTATAAAGGCACAGCTGTGGGAAGCCGACGAGGCGACAAGATGCTTGAAAACATCTTTGTATCTAGAGGGTCATTAACCACTAAGGGTATTGTGTACAAATGCAAGCATGTTCTGTATCTACAATGGGCCCGGGAACTTTTCAAATCTTATTTAATTTCAAATACAGTGTGTCCATAAATTCATGGTGTACTTTTAACCGGTCATAGGTCAAAAGTGCATCATGACTTTACAGACACACTGTATGCTTCTCAGCACATGTAAAGACCTTCCTCATTCTATTGATCCAGGAAACTGAGTGAGGCTCGAAGGTGAGTATTTGTCTTGGGTTTTTGAGTCCTAGGTTAGTATTCTGTGTGTGGAAGCGTACCGGTCTTTCTTTGTGTGACTTTGGGCTGGAAATAGAGAACTCTCTGGTTTGATGGCTTCCTGCCTCTCCTGGTAGTGGGATTCCCACCCTAGGATCCCAGGGTGACTGAACACATGGCATTCAACACCAGACTGATAACACGGACAGCAGTTTATTAGCCGCATAAACTCACAGCATGGGGGAGAAGCCCGTCACACACCATGCATGGCTACATAGGGGTGACAGTCCCGGAAAGAGTGAACCAGCCTGGCCACGGGAGGCTGGCTCTGTAGTAATCAGTGGTCAGGTGCACCCTGGTTCCGGCCGGGGTAAGCTTGATTAGCTGCTGTGAATTATTTCAAGGGCTGGCAGGGAACTGAAACCTGCTCTACAGAGATAGCGGGAACAGTGCTTGGTCCCTCTGATGAGTATGGTAGCTGAGTCAGGGGACGTTATGTACAAGAGCAGAGTAGGCGGAAGAACTTGAGGGGAGGTCACTCTGGACTCTCCTGGGTTGAGAAGCACAAGGCAGCACCGAATGTCAATTTTAGGTCTTTCCCACACCTTAGTGAGGCTGTACCTTTCTAACTTTTACATGTTCCTCAAAATAAAGTTTTGTTTTTTGTGGTTTTTTTTTTTTTTTTTGGTAAAAGTAGTTGTTTATATTTTATATTTCTAGCCTTATCATTATCATTCTCTAGTTTATTTTCAGATGCTTTTTCTTTGGTAACTGGCTTTTCATCAAGATAAGGGACCTTATTAATAATTTTATTTATTTCTGTGTTCCCCGTACCTGTGATAGTCCCTGGCTCATAATAAATGCTCAATAAATTTTGTCAACTACTAGATTGTTCTGAATTCTAAGCATTGTTTTGAATTCTAGAACCAAAAGGATTTTATTTGGTGTGAAGGCTTTCCTCAGTCCAATGACTACACCAAACATTTATCAAGAATCTTTCCTGTACCAACTTCTGTTCTTAAAATACAGTTTCTACCACGAAATGTCTTATAGTCTTGAGAAAGAGATGAATCAATAAAAATGCAATTGTAGCCTGACCAGGTGGTGGCGCAGTGGATAGAGCGTCGGACTGGGATGCGGAAGACCCAGGTTAGAGACCCCGAGCTCATCAGCTTGGACCCAAGGTCGCTGGCTCCAGCAAGGGGTTGCTCCGTCTGCTGAAGGCCCGCGGTCAAGGCACATGTGAGAAAGCAATCAATGAACAACTAAGGTGTTGCGATGGCAACGAAAAACTAATGATTGATGCTTCTCACCTCTCGTCGTTCCTGTCTGTCTGTCCCTATCTATCCCTCTCTGATTCTCTCTCTCTGTCCCTGTAAAAAATAAAATAAAATAAAATGCAATTGTAATACTTGATGACAATAGCTATGAAGAAAAAAAAAAAACAAGGACAGGGATTTGGAGAGCTTAAGTTGACATTATATTTGAATAATCAGAAAGAAAGCCATGATTTTTTTTAAGCCTGATAAAGAAATTCCTCAGTTTAGGTACAAATTCCTGCTTTCTGTACTTCTTAAACTGAACATGTCAACAAAGACAGACCTTAAATACTTTCTGATGGAGTTTAAGATGAAAGATAAATGGCAAAGTTCAGTGTATTTTAGGCTTTGTACGCGTTTTGTCAACCTACCCCATGAAAATAAAATAATTAAAGTAAGTAATGAGATGCGTGTCTGCCATATGTAGACACCGTGTTTGCTAACTATTTCATTCATCGCGGTGGCGCACAGACAGATGGACTTGTTGGTCAGTCAGAACGGGTCCTACCGGGGTCCATGGCTTGCTAAGTGCAACTCCCTGACATCCCAGAGAGTCAAAAATCATTTCCCCAGTGTCTCTGTGCAATTTGCAGAGGTCTGTGTTTACAAGTAGAATGTGGAGTCTGAGATCCTGTTCAGTATCATTCTAATTCCCGTATGGCTCTTCTTATATCCTTCCGCAAGACAGACTGGTGCTGAACCATCTCCAAAAGGTGGGTGTATGTCCTCGTATGTATCCCTGCTTTCCCCTGTTTGAAAATTTAAGCAGGAAATTTATAAGATTTAAGTCCAAGTGCCCTCGAGGGAGTCCTAACAGTCTTCCTAGTGTGATGGAAACATATTGAGGCTGTGTTCCTTCTGTTTGAAGGGGCCCTCGGGGCTTTCCGGTTTTGTGAATGAAAGAAAGGGACTGATATTGTAAATTTATCTCGGAATTCAGTCAAGGTGAGAGCAATTGCTACAAAGGAGACACCCGATTTGAAAGAGGGTTTATATTGTTCTGAATTGTAAGCTGTAAATTCTGCCCCCCTACCCATAAGTTAAAAATACATGGCTAATTATACTCAAGACAGCCTGGTACTGGCATAAGAACAGGCACATAGATCAATGGAACAGAACATAGGACCCAGAAATAAACCCACAGCTTTATGGACAACTGATATTTGACAAAGGAGGAAACAACATACATTGGAGTAAAGACAGCCTCTTTAACAAATGGTGTTGGGAAAATTGGACATCTACCTGCAAAAAAATGAAACTAGACCATTAACTTACACCATTCACAAAAACAAACTCAAAATGGATAAAAGACTTAGACGTAAGCTGTGAAACCATAAGCATCTTAGAAGAAAACATAGGCAGCAAGCTCTCCGACATCTGTAGCAGCAATATATTTGCCGATTTATCTCCACGGGCAAATGAAATAAAAGGCAAGATAAACAAATGGGACTATATCAAACTAAAAAGTTTTTGCACAGCTAAAGACAATAAGAACAGAATAAAAAGACAAACCACACAATGGGAGAACATATTCGACAGCACATCTGATAAGGGGTTAATAACTAAAATTTATAAAGAACTTATAAAACTCAACACCAGGAAGACAAACAACCCAATCAAAAAATGGGCAAAAGAAATGAATAGGAATTTCTCCAAAGAGGACATACAGATGGCCAATAGGCATATGAAAAAATGCTCAACATCACTAATCATTAGAGAAATGCAAATTAAAACCACAATGAGATATCACCTCACACCAATCAGAATGGCACTCATCAGCAAAACAACACAGAATAAGTGCTGGCGAGGATGTGGAGAAAAGGGAACCCTTCTGCACTGCTGGTGGGAATGCAGACTGGTGCAGCCACTGTGGAAAACAGTTTGGAGATTCCTCAGAAAATTAAAAATCGAACTGCCTTTTGACCCAGCTATCCCACTTATAGGAATATACCCTAAGAACACCATAGCACTGTTCAAAAAGAAGAAATGCGCCCCCATGTTCGTGGCAGCATTGTTCACAATAGCGAAGATCTGGAACCAGCCAAGTGTCCGTCAGAAGACAAGTGGATTAAAAAGCTTTGGTACATATATACTATGCAATACTACTCAGCCATAAGAAACGATGACATCGGATCATTTATAACAAAATGGATGGACCTTGATAACATTATATGGAGTGAAATAAGTAAATCAGAAAAAAAGAAAAACTGAGAACAGCATGATTTCATACATAGGTGGGACATAAAAGTGAGACTATTAGACATGGACAAGAGAGTGGTGGTTACGGGGTGGGGGAAGGGAGGGAGGGTGGGATAGGGAGGAGGGGAGGGACACAGGGAAAACCAGATAGAAGGTGACAGAGGACAATTTGACTTTTGGTGACGGGTGTGCAACACAATTGAATGATAAGATAATCTGGAGGTGTTTTCATTGTACATATATACCCTGATTTATTGGTGTCACCCCATTAGAATTAATAATAATAAAATATATATATTAAAAATATACATGGCTAGATTGGTACCATATTAATTGATATTTTTATGTGGGTAAGGTGAAATAATATTTCTAGCTGGAAATGGGCGCATTCATCTTATACATTTTAAGCATGATTTTTATGAGTGGCGTATACATTTAAAATCCTTTATGACATCAGATGATATAAAGAATAGGAATATTTGGTTTCTTTTCCTCTGTTTGAGGTCCCTTTTCTCGTGCCTGAGTTTTTATTGTTATCACCCTTAGGTGAGAAAGACGTTGTGTGGGTAACCCAGAGAGAGGTCTGTTGGGACGGAGGTAGACTATGAAAGCCATGAAATAATTGATCCAGTGCTTTTTTCAAAGGGCGATATATTTCTGATTATTTTCTTTCATTCTGTTTTTTTTTTTTTTTTTGCCACATGTCATGAGTCAAAATTTGAGATCAGATTTTATCTCTCTCATCTTGTTTCTGTCTCCTTCCCCGACTACCCTTCTTACTTTTTCACCAAATACCCTGAGACATGCTAATAAATAAAAAGCTAATACTGAGAATATCAAACTAAACTTCTTACAGTTCTAGTTCTTTGCTTCTGTCTTCTAGATGCAAAACCTAATCAGCACCGTAATTTCTATAAAGACGGCACCTTCCATCAAAGCTTCTGACATGTCCATTATTTCTACTGTTTAATTTTTTGTAAATGTGTATGTCACAGCTAAGTGGGGGCTCTTTAGGGTTAGATTTGGGGCGTGTGATTTTGGTCTCCACAATTATTCTTTTATGCCCTCTAATGTCAGCCTAAAAAAACTCCTACTGGACACAATTTCAAGAAAATAAACTTAGAAAAATATAAACAAGTAGTAACCTAAAGATTTTAGTGTTAGTAACTTTCACACACCAAATATTTTTGCTGTGGGAAAAGACCATACATCGTTTACTAGACTTTGGAAACTAGACCTTGTGGTTGGTTTGTCACAGTTTTTCATGGAATTTCTTCATATGGATGGTTATTTTAAAAACTCGATTCCCAGTGGCTGAAATTCTTATGTAATTCTATTTGGGCGATAGATATTTTGCCACAGTGTTTATTTGCTTTGGAATCAGTGAGTGTACAGAAATGCTTATTTGTACCTGGATAAATGCTCCATCCTTAAAAGTTGGCTTTGTTATTATTATTATCATTATTTTCTGTATGAATGGCAATGAGGGAAGGGAAGATTCCAATGTTTTACTGTGGAGGCTGATGCCTTCTCTTTCAATGGTGGTATAAAATAAATACAGATTATTCTGGTAAAATACTAGAACTTTTTATTGCTTTAGCCCCGTGTGCTAGAGAACAGCTAGAGGAGGGGGTCTGAGTCTCAAACACCGTGGAGATTCTTACAGGAAATTCACGTCCAAGGTTAAAACCTTGAGGAAGAAGTTTACCACATCTGACAAATGTGCTTATATCAGCAGGTTCAAGCTATGTGTTATCAGCAAGTTATGTGTGTGTTTAAAAAAATTATTTTTCTTCTTGCTCCTCATTATTTTTTGTCTTGTTTTTCCAAGAATTTTTACCTTGTATCTACTTATAGCTGTTCTGCATCATATGATCCCAGAAATGTAGCTTTTGTTCGTGATGACGGGAGCCAACAGCCGGAGGTGTCGACCAACTGGTTGGAAAGTAACTTTTCCCCTTTATATCTTCTTTATGCGCCTTTCTCAGCTGCCCCAAATGAATGACACTGTTTTTGTCAAAATGCTTTTAGAAGAAACATTTTTTTTTTGCCTATAGTATAAACCTGGATGAAGATTTACAGGCATTAGAATAACTCTATATCATTAAACACAGAGTAAAGTATCCTTAAAACGATATATTCATAAAACTTTTGTCTCCTTATAAAATTTAAAAGATTGTGATACTAAACTGAAGCGAATATCAGTGTATTCTTTAGAATTATGTGTATACATAACATAGGCTGCACCTACGAAAGCTCGTCCAGCCAGGGATTGGAATGCTAATTATAACAGCTCTTGTTCATTGGACATTCACAGCGTGCCAAGCCCCACACAGCTTACGTCTAGCCTTCACCTCAATTCTGCAAGAAGAATGAACTGTTCTTTTTTGATTTACAAACACACACACAACAAAAACTGTGGCTTAAAGAGGTGATGCTTCTTTATCCAATCATCTATTGCAGGAAACTGGTTGTTTTTGTGTATTGACCACTGTGAATAATGCATGTATCTTTATGATAAAAGTTATTCGATTTTTTTTTTATTTTGCCTAGATACCAGTAGAAGAGTTGCTGGGTCATATAATAACTCTATCTTAATTTTTTTGAGGAAACTCCATACTGTTTTCCATTGCGGCTGTACCAGTTGACATTCCCATCAGCAGTGAATGAGGGTTCCCTTCTCTCCATAACCTCCCCAACACTTGTTCATACCTGTCTTGTTGATGACAGCCATCCTAACAGGTGCCCGGTGGTATCTCATTGTGGTTTTAATTTGCATTTCCTTGATAGCTAATAACATTGAGAATCTTTTTATATCTCTGTTAGCCATTTGTATGTTTCCTTGGCAGAAGTGCTTGTTCAGGTCCTGTGTCCATTTTTAATTCCATTGTTTTACTGTTGTTATTATTGTTGTTGAGTTGTATGAGATTTTTGCATACTTTGGATATTAACCTCTTATTGGGGTGTTGTTTGCAAATGTCTTCTCCCATTCGGTTGGCTGTCTTTTTTGTTGACAGTTTCTTTTGCTGTGCAGAAACTTTGTAGTTTGATACAGTTTCATTCATTTATTTTTGCTTTTACTTCTTTTGCCTTTAAGGTCAAATTTATAAAATCCCCTCTAAGATCAAAGTTCACACATTTAGCATCAATTTAGGTCTTATATTTAGGTCTTAGATCCATTTTGAGTAAATTTTTGTGTATGGTGACAAATAGCAGCCTAGTTTCATTCTTTGCATGTGGTTTCCCAATCTTTCCAGCACCATTTTTTGAAGAAGCTTTCTCTTCTCCATTACGTGTTTTTGGCTCCTTCATCAAAAATTATTTGCCCATAAATATGTGGTTTTATTCCTGGGCCCTTGAAATTGCCCTGTTGGTCTGTTTATCTGTGTACTGCGAATATCATACTGTTTATTATTGTTGCTTTGTAGTGTAATTTGAAGTCAGGTTGTGTGGTACCTCCAGCTCTTTAACAACATGTTTTAAATGCATTTGCCTTTCTGGTTCTAAAATGAAGTTTCTTCATCTGGTGGCTCTAAGGATTTGTACTAGTTTTGAACACATGGGAAGATGGAAGTGCTTTCCGAAATTAACTGAGGTGAGAAACCTTGGCAATAAAAGATGGAAGGTGCTAGATATTGTGCTGAACACTACAAATGTATTATCTTATTGGAAACCCACAACCATCCCAGTTGAGTAAGGATGATCACCCATTTCTACAGATGATAATCTGAGATTTAAGATCAACCGAATAACTTGCCTAAGGTCACACAGCTAATGAGAGACACAGCTAGGTCCTGACGAGGTAGCTCAGTTGATTAGAGCATCATCTTGATATGCCAAGGTTGAGGGGTGGGTCCCCAGTCAGGGCTCAGACAAAAATCAAACAATGAATGCATAAGTTAATGTCGCAACAAACTGGTGTTTCTTTCTCTCTCTTTTCCTTCCTTTCTCTCTGAAATCAATCATAAAAAAAAAAAAAAGAAAGGCAGCTAGATATCTCCCTCCAGAATCAAGTGCTTTCTGAAATTAATTGAGGAGAGAAAACTTGGCAAAGGAAGATGGAAGGGTGCTAGATATTGTGCTGAACACTCAATTGTAATTGAGAACCCCATGTGTTTCTTATTGTTTATCAAGCCATTTCCACTTTAAAAGTAACCACTCAGAAAAAAAAGTAGTAAAGTATAGAGGGGAACCCAGAGAACTGCCTCAATGGGACTTGTTTGAATGAACAAAAGAGGAACATCAACCTTAAACTTTCTAGTATTTTAGTATTTGGAAGACAGCTAACCTTCCAATACTCATGCTGCCTGGAAGAAAAAGAAACAGTCATTTCTCTGAAGCTATTGTCTTAAGTTAACAACCATTAGGTGACCGAGAATTAACAAACTGCAAAAGTGAATTATTTTCTCTTGCTAGACCCCGGGGGCACCTGGAATGATCACACTACTCTTTTGGGGAGGCTCGCATGTTGCGTTAGGGTAGGTCACCATATTGTGGCCCTCCTCTTTGGAATAAATTAAATTCTTCTTCATTTTATGTCTGCGTGGAGGAGTGATGGGTAGCTTACTGAGATATCCATTCTAAGGATGCAGCTGTTTTATTGATCCCTCCTGGAGGAACTTGCCGACTTCAATGGGTGACAGAAGAATAAAAGAATTTGGCTGTTCATGTTTCTTAAGGGCAGAGATATATGTCTTCTCTCTCTTCCAGCCATGCAGACCCCTGAGCATTTTTCATTATGCATCTGGTTTCTCTATTCGAGCCGTCCTCTTATCTTCAGATACCTCACAGCATAGCCCCAACGGGGCTGCCGTCTGCTGCCTCAGCAAGTTAACTGTTAAACTTAAAAAAAACTTTCCCGTTTCGTGGTGAGAGCCCATGAAGGTCTTTCTCCTAAGTGATGGATGTCCCTAGAGATGGCATTATGCTAATGTCTGCTACTAGTTAATAAAAAAAAAAAAAAGAATTAGAACAGAAAAAAATAATAATAAAAACAACCAGATCTTAGAATATACATTTCTCGGTTTCTATTTAAAACGTAAAGAATGAGTTTACTTATGTTTTAATCCAGGTTTTAGAAACATCATTATTTGCTTTGGGGGGGGTCTTGAGTAATCACGGGGGTGGGGGGGAACATAAAGACATGGAGTTTAGAAGTACCAGTTTGCAGCCTGGTTCTGCCGTTTGATCGTTTTTGGGGGGGGGGGGATTTAATCTGCCCCTCTACATCCTAGTTTCTTCATTTATACAACAGCAATAACAATGTTTATCTTTTTATCTCACAGGGTTCTTGTGATGGTCATAGAGCACTTTATGAATTACAGTTCTCAAAAGTATAAATTATTTCTTTTTTTTTTTTTTCCTGACAGCCATATATAGCTGATTTTAGAAATTACAGGAGCTTTATTATTCCTGGTTAGCAAGAAGAGTTTACAAACCTGCACTGAACGCTGTCAGCTGACGCAGGGCAGGGGTGGGGAGCGAGATCCCTAGGAAAGTTTCTCAAGTTTCTCAACCTCCCTGCTTTGAATTCACTGCCACCAGTGGACCGGACCTCCTGGCTGGTTCTGGGGTAGCTAGACACCTGGCCAGGAACAGCCACCCACACGGACTCAAACGTTCTTTGCAAATCCTATTATTTTTCTGTGTGTGCCGTGATGTAAGAAAATCGAGAGGCCCTGTCAGCGTGATTCGAAACCAAAAGCACGTGTAGACCCTGTCTTATTAGAAGTTTGTGATCAGGTAGGGCGGAAGGGTGGATACCCCAGGGCACGGTATTGAGTTTAGGGAGCTCCTGTTTGGGTCCCCTCGGTGGATAAGATGGATTGGCCAGTGCAGCTGTAAAAGCAGGCCTTGGGCATGAACAGAAGAGAGGAGGAGCTGCTTCTTGGCCAGAATTGGGGATAGGTAAAAAAAGACACAAAAAGCATGGTGCTGGTTACACTGCCGTTTGAATTTTTTTTTTTTAAATTATGTTTAGAGAGGCAAGGAGGGAGAGACAGAGAGACAGGAACAACAAGCTACTCCTGTATGTGCCCGGACCAGGAATCGAACCAACAACCTCTGTGTTCTGGGAAGACCTTCTAACCAACCTAGTTATCCAACCAGGGTTTTTTAAAAATTAGTTGATTCATTGATTTTTTCTTTTTTTTGAAAGACAGAGAGAGGAAGGGAGAGAGAGGGCCGGGGGGAGGGAAACACTTATTTGTTGTTTCACTCAGTCGCGCATTCATTGGTTGCTTCCTGTGTGTGCCCTGGATGGGGATCGAACCCATAATCTTGTCATTTCGGGAGGATGCTCTAAACCAACTGACCTAACTGGCCAGGGCCTAACTCGCCCCTTTAAATGGGTCAAGCTTGGTTACTGTGAGCGATACAGCCAAAGCGTGGCTTTGTCATCACTTGAGAGAAAGCTCTGACTCTTAAGCTGCCATGTCCATTTCCTGTTACTGCCGTAACCCATAACAGAGTTAGTGGCTTACAGAAGATGTCGATTTCCGATCTTACAGTTTTGGAAGTCGGACATCTAGCGTGGGTCGACAGGACAGGATTCCTTCTGGAGGTGCTAGGGGAGAGTTTATGTCCTTGACTTGTAAACTTCTAGAAGCTGCGCACATTCCTGGACGCGTGTTCCTTTCTGTGCAGGGCGCTGCCCTCTGCCCCTGGCCCTGTTGTGCTCCCACTCTGGCTGTGGCCCTCCTGTGGGTCCACACGAACCATCCAGGGCAATCTCCCAACCTCCAAATCTGCAATTTCACCCCACGGCCAAGTCCCTCATGCCATTTAAGGTAACAAATGTAAAGGATCTGAGAAATAGAATGTTAACATCTCTTTGGGGAAGTAAATAAATAGTTAATATGTAGTTGTGGGATTCTCCAAAGAAGTTGAGATGATTTTGTTTCTCGTGTATGGTATTTTATTTTTATAGCTGTGTGTGTGTGTGTGTCTGTGTGCGTGCGCGTGCATGTGTGCACGTGCGTGTGTGCCCGTGTGCGCCTGCTACTCATATGTGCATGCCCAGGCCCAGCAATGGTTGTCTTCAAAAAAAGTATTTTATGTCTGGCCAGTTATCCTGTAATATGTAAACATGGATTGTGTGAATCGATTGTATCTCCTTTACTCTTCATTGTATCCCCATTGCCTACTGAAATGTCAGGCCCATAGTAGGCTCACAGTAATTCAATAAAGTAGTATCGAACCAGCCTGACCAGGTGGTGGCACAGTCGATAGAGCATTGGACAGGGACTCAGAGGACCCAGGTTTGAAACCCTGAGGTTGCCGGCTTGAGCGCAGGGTCACTGGCTTGAGCATGGGATCATAGACATGATCTCATGGTTGCTGGCATGAGCCCAAAGGTTGCTGGCTTGAAGCCCAAGGTCACTGGCTTGAGCCCAAAGTTGCTGACTTAAGCAAGAGGTCACTCGCTCTGCTGTAGCCCCCCTCCCCCCGGTCAAGGCACATATGAGAAAGCAATCAATGAATAACTAAGGTGCTGCAACGAAGAATTGATGCTTCTCATCTCTCTCCCTTCCTATCTGTCTGTCTCTCTGTCTCTGTCACACACACACACAGAAAAGTAGTATCGGACCAGTAATTAGCCTCTTTATGCCAAGAAAAATGGAGCTTATCTACCAGCCCCAGAATAAATTCATTCTATTATATGAATAATGTATATGAATTATTTTAGGGACTAACCACTTGTGTAGATAGCTGGATGCCCATGACAGATGGAGTTCACCATCATCTGTCTTTTTCAGACCTTATCACACTGTCATGTTATCACTCGACAACCCCGAGCTTCCAAACGGCAAGCAACTGGGACTTAGCATTTCCTCATCCTTATCTCTAACCCTCTCCTCTTCCTCCTATCTTTCCTCTCCAGGGCCTAATAAAATCCTTAGTCCACGAGAGATATTTTCAATAGCCTTTCAATAAATCAGCATCAACCAATTATAAAACACAGTGGAAAAATATCTCATTTGTATTAGCAAAAGCATCCAGCAACAAACTTAACAGTGTATCTAAGAACCTTTTGTACACCGTATAAGACAAAGAAATTCTTAGTTAAAAAGTTTTAATAAAATTAATATCTTAGTCTTGTGGAAAATAATATACACATTGAAGGCATTTTCCAAACAGATTTTCAGTGAGATTAATTTTTTCATTTGGTGAATTGATTGAAAGGTTTATATGAAAGAATAAAAATATTAAAAGAACCAATTTTGCTTATGAATATATAAGAAGATACTTGTATCACCAGATATCAATAACAAGTATAGTGATATTAAAATAGTTTGGTCCTGGTGAGATAAAGATGTGGCGGAAAGGAGACCCCCAAAACCAATGTGTGTGAGTATGTTTATATTATAGATAGCATTTTGAATTACTATAGAAGAGCTAGATCATTTGGAAAATGTTGTGATAACTAGCTAATTATATAGAACAAATATGAGATTCCTACTTTTCACCATAAGAAAATAAAATGCAGAGGATCATATTTTGGAAATTAAAACACATGAGCTGGTGAATAATTAAATAATGTGAGACTCGAAAAAGCATTGTATTAGCAGACAATATTTACAGAAAATTACATTACAAAAGAGTAATGGATTTGATAATGGAATTGTAAAGGACAATACAAAAAATGATTAATTTGTAAATGTTTAGTTCAGGCCTCCTAGCCTTTTTTAGAGTGTCAAAGAAGATATCTTTGTAATTGTCGGGCCAGATAATTCATCACTTTTTTGCTTTTAAGGAAATTGTATATATGTGTGTGTGTGTGTGTGTGTGTGTGTGTGTGTGTGTGTGAGAAGTGGTCAGTATGCATAATAAACTTGAGAGAAAGAGTGAGAGAGCACATTCACTTGAAGGGAAGGGGAGAAGGAGAGAAACAGAAGGTGGGAGATGGGAGGACAGAGGAGGAAAAAGAACTCAAGTTCAAAAGTTGAAAGAAATACGCTGTCGAGGAGTATGTCCGGAAAGTTTGTAGGAAGTTTCACTAAGGCACTTTCTGACTTTGAATTTTTTTTTTTTTTTGAACAAAAGAACTAATTCCTGCGGGTGGGATACTGGGTGACAATCAATTCAGAGTCATTTACTTCAACGCCAGGGAGCAGATGCCTCAAGCTACTCATGATCTCTGGGTGTAAGGAAGAGGGAAAAGAGTGTGGGGGCTGTAAATCTCCCCTGAGAACCCCTTTATCACTTTCACCATCATCCAAGGGACTCAGCCTCCCAGCCACTCAACAGGAGGCACGCCCCCTCTCACCAGTTCTTTATAGCCATTTCCAACACTTTTCACTCGGGCGCAGCTATCATGGTAGCATAGAATAAGTTGTTCACAGGCCCAGACTTTTGGAGATGGTCCTATGGGTAAATTCTTCCTCTTAGATAGAATAACCACAGGTGGAACCGTGGTACGTCCTAGAAAGCTTCCTACATAGTGAGTTCTCCAGGGTTTGCTTTTCCGATGACAACTACAGGAACATGATCTACCACATGAAACGCGAAGGCTGGCATCTCATCTCAATGGAATCTGTGGTTTTGGACTCACGGAACATGTTTAAGGGAAACTTACTTTCCGCAGCTGTGCCTTAATCTTCCCACGGTGACGATCTTGACATCACTGCTTAATTTATCGCCATGGTCAGTGCTGTTGGCAAAGCAAAACATTAGGATAAAACCCATTACGCTATAGTTAAGTGACAATAAATCAAAAACGGTCCTTCCAAAGGCTGAATTTGAAAACATAGATGGAATATGAATAAGTGTGATGATGCTAAGTTTAGTGAATATTTAGAAGGAGGAATATTGAGGAAATACATTTTTTTTAAAAAAACAAACTCCTTAATAATGCCACTACTGGAAAAATAGCAGTGTCATCCTTTCATGTCTTACATCAATAGAAAATGTTACTAAAGGTCTGACCATAGACAAAGATGATATGCAAATTATAGGTAAATAGAATTAGAGCTACATTAGTGGATTGAAGAGTTCATAGTGCCATGGTTTAACAAAGCATTAGAGATTTGTTTTAGTTATTAATACCTCATGTAAAGTATCATTTTGATTAGGGTTATTTCAATTGCCAGAGATAATGATTAATTATTTTTTAAAGAAGTTTTAGCTTTCTTAGGTGTTTTACGATGGTCACAGAAGAGGATCTTTGAACAAGTCACTTCACCACTGTGAGCCTCAGTTTTCACTTTTGTTGAATAAAGATGTGGACAAGGTTGACCCTTTCTTCTCAGCTCTAAACTTGAAGGGTCTTTGAGAATATAAAGCACATTGTATATCTTAGGTTTTCTCTTACCAACCAACAAACAAAAGAAAACAAGCAGAACAGAAGTCTAGAATTCCTCTGAGGACGTTTACAGTGTATGGTTCTTATAAGACACATTTATGGGATCTCTACTGTGATAGTTCAGTTCCAAGAGACACCTTTTTCTTAAATTTTAACATTATGAAACTGGGATTGATTTTATTTTACTTTTTATTTCTTTTTCTTTGTGACAGAGACAGAGAGAAGGACAGATAGAGACAGACAGGAAAGGAGAGTGATGAGAAGCATCAATTCTTCATTGGGCTCCTTAGTCTCCTTTGTTGTGCATTGATTACTTTCTCACATGTGCCTTAACCTGGGGGCTACAGCAGAATAAGTGACCCCTTGCTCAAGCCAGTGACCCTGCGCTCAAGCTGGCAAGGCCACACTCAAGCCTGCAGCCTCGGGATTCTGAACCTGGGTCCTTTGCGTCCCAGTCCGACGCTCTATCCACGCAACCACCGCCTGGTCAGTCTACTTTTTTAATTTCTTTTTTCCAAGAAGACAGTTTTTCACTTACTTAAATATCCTACTAGATTAATTTTATGTTATTTTCTTAGATGCAGTTATTATAATACAGAGCATTGATACTCAAAACAGCATGGTGTTGTCAGAAAAACAGACACACAGACCATTGGGACAGAACTAAAGGCCCAGAAATAAAGTCACATATATATGGGAAAGTAATTTTTAACAAAGGAGCCAAACACATACAATGGTGCAAAGAAAGCCTTTTTAATAACCAGTGCCTGAAAAATAGGAAAGCCCCATATAAAAGATGAAACTGGACTACAGTTTGTACCCATGTATGAAAATTAATTCAAAATGGGTCAAAAACCTAAATATAAGATCTGAAAAAAATTTCATAGATGAAACCATAGATATAATAAACTTATAAACCTTTGTCTTAAGGGAAGAAAAGACTTGAACTCAAAGGCAAGGGAAGTAAAGGCTAAAATAGATGAATGGGACTATATCAAACTAAAAAGCTTCTGCACAGCAGAAGAAACCTTCAACAAAGCAAAAAAAGGAGCCAACCAATTTTGAGAAGATACTTGCAAGCAACAGTTCTAACAAGGGGTTAATATCCAAAAGATATAAGTAACATACAACTCAAAACCAAACAAATAATCCAGTTAAAAAATGGGCAGAAGACCCGAACAGACACTTTCCAAGAAGACATACAAATGGAATTAGTTTTAGATGTGATGATCTGGCATAATTTAATCTTTGACAGCTTTTTTTTTTTTTTCTTACGGGTGCATAAAATAAGGGTTCAAAATATTCTTTATGGAGCCTGAGGATTAATGAAATTCAGAAAATGTCAGCCAACATGCTGTGTGCTGAGGATACTTGGCCCCTGCTCTGATAAAGCATCTATTCTCAACATATAACCACAGAAGAAGAGTGAAAATTGCAATGGTGTTATATATACTGTGAGATTCCCTCACCATGTGTCCTCGTCGAATGCCAGCCTCACTTCCCCCATCAGCCCTTTCTACTTCTACATGAAAAATGTTCCCTCCATGTTCTAAACAACCTCTTTGCCACACTGTGTGCTCTTGAAGACAACAGCATCATTTTAATCCATTATTTCTGGGCTAATTTTCTATGCCAATGAGGCCCCTATATGACTTGGATGAGGGAAAAACCACGAGTGTTTTCTTTTTAAGATTATTTGCCAATAACTGAATACTTCTTATCTTGTTAATGCCCTAAATATAGTGTTCATTTATGGACCAATTCAATCCTCATCTAATTTTAAAAGAATGTTTTCAACTTATGCTATTCACTGTTTCCATTTAGAAACAGATATGGCTCTATGACAGTGTTCTAATTTTATTTTTAACGTCCTGAGTTTGGTTTCAGGGTTTGTCCACCTTGAGCTTGTATTTAGCAAGGAAGTGTGCTGAATCATGAAGCCAGAGGTCAAATTATGCTGTTTTCTTCCTTGGGAGCCACAACCGTAACATGAGTTCTCTGCCCATTACTTGCAGGCGGATGTCCTCTGCCTGGCGTAGTCTAGGTGATGTGCTGTTGTTAGTGAGCATGCTGGGAGAGATAGAAAAGACGAACGTGAGGGAAGGAAAGGCAGGGAAAGAGGAGCACAGCCCATGGGGCTGATGAGTGATGGGGAAGGCAACCATCGCTTAGGTCCTTGGGTGGAGAAGAGAAAGGGGATCGTCCTCTCAGCCTGAGCTATCGATGTGGAAGCCAGAGTGACAAGGAGGCATCATCACCCTTGCCCACATTTCTTGTTAGTCCTAAACGACAGAAAATTTACAAACATCCCCTTGATGACTACGGCTGCGTTCATAATTTTCCATTTGTCTACCGTTTTTCATAGTAGCCAAATTACAGATAGGGATAGGTTTATGTCTTCCCTTGTCTGCTCTACTTTACATCAGAAGCCTTTTGCCCTTTCATTACATCGCACTTCCAATTATGATGCTGATGGCTGAATCCTTAATTTGGCAGATAATAGTGTGAGTGACTATTCTATGCAGCGGGGTTTGCTGTATCTAATGAATAAAGCCGGCAGAACTTGGTAAGGTTTTAGTTAGTGGAAAACTCAATTAACTATTTCCAGATTGTTAGGCATTTAGTTCACTTCCCATATCTCTTGAAATGGGCTTTTGATTTATAGTTAAACATTTCAGTATTTTGATATGAAAATGATTATTTGCTTACAAAGCATGACAATCATTATGTATTGTTTGGCTAGTGGGATTTAACATGAAGATTCAGAGACATTTTATAACTATTTATGAGTTTTTTGTAAGTAATGTGTTTAAGTTATGTTTATGTTATACTAACTCTTCATTGTTTAAGGTTTTCTAATTATAAATATAGCTTTGGTTCTCAAAAAGGGAAATTAAATATATGGGTTTTACTTGTGAAAACCTAGAACTAATAATATGAAAATGATCAAATAAACATGTAACATGATTTTTAGAAATGGTACTTAACCAAAGGCGGTGACCTTATGGAAGACAAAGGAATGTTCCCTGTCAAAGAAACCTTAACTTTGAACAAGCCCTGGAAGACATTCACTTGGAACTAATTCTAATTTTGCTAAGGGATGTAACAGATGATCTAAGAATTCCTTTGTTTTCTGAGACACTATGAGAGAAAGATAATTCCTCTTTCCATTGTAGTGCATAGGGATTTAGAAACATTACTCATACCCATCACCTGCTCATGGATGAAAGATTAAAATCCTTATAAACATGCACGTGTTTGTGAGCATCATATATTCCTTGCAAGTGCTTCGGATGTGAGTATCTCTCTCTGATACAACCACCTCTAAAGCTTTATGGATGCCCTTTCTAGCCATTCCCATGGGGGCTGGGCATGAGCATATCAGTTACCTCTTTCAGCAGACAACTGAAAACAAGTAAAACACCAGCTAATGCTGCAGCTTTAAATTTTAAATAATATAAAATTAATGTGACAGGTCAATTAAGCCATTAAGAAGGGACGGCAAATGGTAGATGCAGTTTTTAAAACAAAACCCAATAAAAATTACTTAAATATCAAAGAGATACTGATCATAGATTTTTTTTTCCTTTTTAACATGATACATTAGTCCTTTTTATTCTTTATTAAAGAGAGGAAAAGTTTACATATTCAATGTTTCCAAATAGAGTCTTTATGACTACAGTAATACTGGTTCCCAAACCATTAACTTCGTGTGTATGTGTGTGGGGGGGGGTAGAATTTCAGTACCATCACTGCTATGAAAGAGAGAAATTAGAGCACCTTTCAGAAGGCTTTCTCCTACAGCTATGCCATGGAAATCAATTTCATCAGTACAATAGAGAAAATGATCAATCAGGTGCCATTCAAGTGGCCTAACCTTTAAGGTTGATATTTACTTTTAGCATTTCACTATCAAGCACTGTGTAAGCAAAATTTAAACTTCCATGTCATCCTAACTTAAATAAATGTCTGACATAAGTTGTTCTGTTCTGAACCATGTAGAGATGTTACATACGACTTCATAACTAACTGGGGGGTGGGGTGGACTGTAGAAATATCTCTTCATAGTAGTGGATAATGCTCAGTGTGCTCAAGCATCTGAAACCAATCCTAATGTTTATAATTGTCCTTTTTGTCAGAACTCATTCGCTGCATTCGGTCATTATGCGTGGATGTCCATGCCTGTATCACTCTAGCTCTGTGAAAGTCTTGGTGATGTATTTATTGTGCGATTAAGAGACAATTGAATTGATAGGGCTGTAGGAGTCCAAGTTAAAGTTCTTTATGTTGAAGTCTGATGTACTTGAAATGATAAAAGCAGAAGTATTTTTGATGGTCATGTCAATCACCAGAGTCATGTCAGAAAACTGGATGAGAAGCGCTCTTCAAATGGGAAGATCGCATGCTTCCTAACAACTCCTAAAATGTGTACTATCTTATATTATTACACTCATCCCTTGAAATTGAGATTACTCTTTATTTTTCCCCAAATCATTCACTGGTTTGCAAGTTCTTTAGATGGTAAGAAGTATGTTCTTTTCATGTAAGAATTTCCATCAGAAGAAGCATGCATACTGAATAGTTTGTGAGCAATAAGTGATTGTTTAGTGAAAAAAAGAAACTTACATTCCTAAATTTAGTTCCTTGTGTCTCAAACTTCTGGGGAGTTCCTAAAGTTCCAGAAGTGAACCCTGGCTTTGCGACCAAGAAGCTGATGCAGAAGTACAAAGGTGTACCTCATTCTAGAGGTACATTACCTAAATTCATTCTGCTCTTTACCTAAAACCACTACTAAAAAATGGTTTCTGCCCATGTTGATCCTTCCGTGTTTAGTACGAGTCATTAGAGTCACTACCATTATGAAAATATCTTGAGATGGCAGCTTTCTCTCTATTCAAGGAATTTGTTTTTTGTTTTCACAATATATTCTTTGTAAGAAAGGGCAAAACATAAGAAATGTTCTTGAGACTCAAAACTAAAGGACTCGCCTGTAAGACCTCTAGAAAAAAAATGAAATTTTGCAAAAAATTCTCTTTATCTTAGCTTCACAATTGATAGGAGGGGGAAAAAAGAATACATTGACACACCATAGGTGCCTCGATTACACCCTCACAGAATCAATTGCTATTGAAGTCATAAAAACAGCGTTTTGTTTTGAAACTCCCCTGAGAAGAATGCAAATAGCTGTGTTTCCTGTTCCCTCACAGGCGTTTGATATTTGAAAACAATTAATAATATCAAGGTGTATCTTTCCTTTCAAAACCAGAGCGTTTTATAATGGACTTGGGTTCATATCATTTTTATTGTGCATCCGAAAGCAGAGTATATGCATATTAAAACAGCAGGGGAAGAGTAAAGAAATTTCCATATAATTAAAGCGATGCTAGGTTTGGGGTTGTTAGAAATGCATATAAGTTCAACGTGAAGTGCATTTCGGGGTCCACAGAAGGAAGGAAAATACTTTTTAGGCAGACAGTTTTAATAGAGACACCAAAGCCAATTTCGGAGAAACGAAGTATTTATAGGACTTATTTTAGTGCACTACGTAAGATAACTTTCTGTACGTATGGCACACCGCACACCTCCTACTCTTTGAAAGGATGCATTTTAGAATCTTTAGCTCAAATCCCACTGGTGGTAGATCGTTACGGGGCTCACATTTTTCACGCCCACCCTTATTACCATTTTGCTTATATCACTGTTGCTTCTTCATCGGCTCCTGAAATGTCCTTCTGACCGCTCACCCTCCTTCCACTCTTCGTCCCCATACAAGCCCTTCACCAGCTAACACATCGACCCGAGTGTGTCACATGTTTTCTTGGGAAGCCCTTCACTGATGGCTCATGGTACGAACTAAAATTCAAAATCTTCCATTTACAATGACCCTCACAATTTCTCCGCCTCTCCAGGTTGTCTCACGGTTACTTAAAGTGAGTCCCCGAGTCCCTGTGAGGACAGCTGAACTCCCTGTTAACTGCCACAAGTCTCAGCAGTGCTGGTCTTTTCTCTACTTGCTGGGTTTCATTCAGCCCTACTGGCTTTAGATTATTTGTTGCTTGAATAAACCAAGCTCATTTTCACCATAGGGCCCTTAAAGTGCTCTCTCCTCTGCCTGGACTCTTCTCCCCTCAGATGGTTAGTTGGCTGGCCAGTTCTTGTCAGCCAACACACAGCCTTTTCTGCCAGAAAATCTGTGTGACATTTCTACTAACCCAAGTTACTCTCTCTCTCTCTCTCTCTCTTTCTAAAATTAAAATAGAGGCAGGGAAGAAGGGAGGCAGAAAGACAGACTCTCTCATGCACCCTGACTGGGATCCACTGCTCATCTGGGGCCACTGCTCCACTGCTTGGCAACCAAGCTATTTCAGCACCTGAGGAGAAGCCCTGGAGCCATCCTCAGTGCCCAGGGCCAAATTGCTCAAATCATTTGAGCCATGGCTGCTGGAGGGGATAGGTAGGGAGGAGAGAGAGAGATAACAAAAAGGAGAGGGGAAGGGAAGGGAGAAAGGGGGAGAGATAGAAAAGCAGATGGTAGCTTCTCCTGTGTGCCCTGAGAATCAAACCTGGGAATTCCACACACCGGGCCAAGACTCTACCACGGAGCCAGCCATTCAGGGCTCCAAGTTACTCTCTATGCCATATTCTAGCATTGTTTCTTTAAGAAAATACATACTTGCCTCTATCCTAAAATCGCAACCTTCCTCTGCCCTCCCAACCATCGGCCTTCTTTCATGTTTATTGTTTCTCCTGCCGAATGTGAGCTTCACAAGGAAAAACTTTTTTGTTACCTCAGGGCTTAGAATAACGCTAAGCGTAGAACACATTTAATTATTATTTTTGAATTTTTAATAAATAAAGCTCCTCTTTGAGTAGGAATTCATATGAACCGATGGTGATTCTTTTGTTTGTTTTTTGTTTTTTGTTTTAAATTTTTATTTATTCATTTTAGAGAGGAAAGAGAGAGAGAGAGAGAGAAGAAGGGAGGAGCAGGAAGCATCAACTCCCATATGTGCCTTGACCAGGCAAGCCCAGGACTTTGAACCAGCAACCTCAGTGTTCCAGGTCAATGCTTTATCCACTACACCACCACAGGTCAGGCAGATGGTGATTCTTTTGATCAACTTTTATATTCTATTTTATTTTTGTTCAGTTGACATTCAATAGTATTTCACATTAGATTCTGGCATACATCCGAGTGGCTAACATCGCTATAATTTGAAAAGTGATTCCCCTATAAGTCTGGTACCTCCCCGGCATCATACATAGTTACAATATAATTGACTATATTTTCTATGCTGTATTTTACATCTCCATGACTAATTTGTAACTCCTATGGTGATTTGTACTTCTTAACACCTTTACCTTTCTTTCCCAATCCTTAATACCCCTCCCCTTCTGCCAGCTCTCAGCTTGTTTTCTGTATCTGTGAGTCCGTTTCTATTTTGTTTGGTCATTTACATTTAGATTCTATATGTGACTGAAATGATATGGTATTTGTCTCTTTTGTTTGACTTATTTCACCTAGCAAAGTAACCCTCTAGGTCCATCCATGCTGTCACCAATGGTAAGATTTCATTCCTTTTTTATGGCCAAGTAATATTCCATTGCAGACATGTGCCATAGCCTCTTTACTTGTTTATTGATGGGCACTTGGGAGTTTACTTCTGTAATGTGGCGATTGTAAAAAAATGTAATGAGCAACATTACAAACCCAAATTAGTGTTTTGAGTTTCTTCAGATAAATACCCAGATGTGAAATTGCTGGGTCGTAAGCCAGTTCCACTTTTTTTTTTTTTTCATTCCAGACTTGGTTTTATTTTTATTTTATTTATTTATTTTTAATTGAATTTATGTGGTGACACCGGTCTGCAAAACCATATATGTTTCAAGGGCACACCTCAATAACACATCATCTGTGCAATGCGCTGTGTGCTCATCACCTCAAGCAAAGTCTCTTTCTGGCCCCGCTCTCCCTGCCTTTGTCCACCTCTACCTGCCCCACGACACCCCTGTTCTTTAGACAGCATCATGCCGTTGCCTGTCTCTAGCTGCACACTCAGTTTCTTCTGCTTAATCCTTTCCCCTCTCTCCTCTGACAGCCTTCGGTCTGCCCCGTGGACCCACGTCTCTGTTTCTGCTTTGTTCGTCGGTTGGTTTTGTTCATTGGGTTCCACATACAGGTGAAATGATATGATACTTGTCTTTCTCTGACTGGCTTATGTCACTTGGTATCATACGCTCCAGGTCCATCCATGCTGTCTGAAAAGGTAAGATTTCCTTCTTTTTTTTTTACAGCTGAGTAGTATTCCATTGTGTAGATGTGCCACAGTTTTTTGATCCACTCATCTACTGAGGGGCACTTGGGCTGCTTCCAGTTCTTAGCTATTGTAAATAACCACAATGGACACATGCATTTTTTCAAACCATTGTTTCTGGTTTCCTTGGATAAATCCCCAGAAGTGGGATTACTGGGTCAAATGGCAGTTCCCTATTAAATTTTTTGAGAAAGTGCATATGGATTTTTACATTGACTACAGCCAGTTTGCATCCCCACCAACAACAGCGTGAGGGTTCCCTTTTCTCCATACCCTCACCAACCTTGTTATTTAATTGATTTATTGATGATAGCCATTCTGACAGAAGTGAGGCGATACTAATTGTGGTTTTAATAAGATTATCTGATGATTTTATATCTCTACTGGCTGTCTGTATGTCCTCTCTGGAAAGGTGGAATGACACAACTTAGAACTGGGGCTGGCATATACCAAATATGGGAATTGTTACTCATCCAAAATTTTTATCATTGGCAGATCTTCTGTAACATCAGAAACTATCATTGCTTGTCTTAGTTGCCTCAGAGTGGGTGTAGATCAAGAAAATGTCCCAAAAGGACGTATCTCTTCCAAACTTTCAGGACTTGAGCGATGGTCTCTTTGAGATTTGACCATATCCCCAGTTTTATACCATGACTAAGGGCATTTATTGAGATCACTTCATGTAGTGAGACAATCTTGTGATAGTAAATAAGAATGCAGAAATGTCCAGAGAAGCACAGCAACCAGTGGCCAACGAAGATAAAAGGAGTTTTTGCTTATTTTTTTCCCCATTCTATTGAGAACCACATTAACTCCAGACATTGATAACAGAAACCATTGCATGAATTGATTGGAATGATGTTTTTATTCTCCTCACTCCCAACCATCATAATGAGAAATCTGTTACATGATCTGCCTTTCTGCAAAATACTTAATGCTTACATTGTCCAAGAAATGAGATAATGTGACTTAATCTATTATATATCCTAGACATAAGTTCAGTGTTAATTCATGTCAGTGGAATTGGACCTTCATCAGAACTCTGGAGATAGGCTCTTAATACATGAGAGAGTTTATTCTTGTAGAATTTCTTCTATGAAGTTTATCACTTGGGCACTAAATATATTGATCCGAAAGTTTTCTGATTTTCAAAGCCTTGCAGTTATACTTATTTAGTGAAGCTTACAGCCATCAATCCAAGAACTGTGGTGTTACCTTTTTCTTCCTTTCTATGTTCATCTATTTTTAATCACCTTGCATATTTCTGAGTGTTTTTTTTCCAGTGCATATGCTCATATGCTCAGTGGAAACTCATGTATATTTCACGTAATAGGATTAATTATCAGCCTTCCACTAATTATAATTAATGTTTCCTTAGGTAATTGTGTGAGTTAACTTTGGCAATTCACACGTACAGAAGAGTATTTGGCAGCATTGTGCTGACAAACACAAGAGAAAGAGCACAAAGGTATGAAAACTGAATTTAAAAAAATCCAGAATGCTAATATATTAAGCTTTTCTTATGTCTCTTCTTACAAGCCTAATTGCAAACTGCGCAACTAAATATATTCCATCGTCTATATATAGTAACGATCCTTAATACAAACCTTATGACAGGAGGCATTTCTACTAAAAAAAAAAAAAAATTACTCTTAAACCATAACTATTTTTTTTCCTCTCTTACTACATATTCGCATTCTCAATTCTTGTTAAATCGCTTATGCCTTAGAAGAGAAACGCCCTCCAAGTGGGTAATTTATATGCAAAACAAATGAGAGAGCCTCCAACCCCTTCATGTACAAATGAAGGCTTTCTTCCTTTAGGAAGCTTTTTGTTTTTGTTTTTTTTTTTTTACTTTTCTGTATACCTAATGGTTCGTTGATCTGTGACTACACGCAGCAGTCGTCGGTTCGTTTTGAAGGGCCGCGTGACACCGAAATGGCCATCTTTTGAAATGATGGGATGCTTCCCCGCCCAGTCAAGACGCTAATCTGCAGCCAATTTGTGCGGCAGCTTCTGGCTGGAAAGGATCTCCAATCCTCTGTGAAAACCAGCTCCCCGGCCCGGCCCAAGGTTTGCCTTGGTTTCAGGAGCCCCGTGCAATTAGGCGGCACGTGAATGTGGGCCACATGCGTTGATTGCTCTTCCTAGCATGTGTTACTTTGATGTGTTAGGTCGGGAGGCTCCCTCTTTCCTGGGCAGCCTTCCTCCCGGGTCTTTATGCTGCTTAGCGGTTGCGTCCAGTCTTTGAAACGCAGCCTTATTTAGAGGCGTAAGCTGCAGCTGCTGCTGTCATGGCAGACCGATTTTTTTTTTTTGGCTTTGAAGTCAGCTTAGAATCTTGGGTGTTGTATCCCTAAAGCAGAGTCTGTGGTGCACAAAACAGAAAGCACACCATTTAAGCTTTTGTTTTAGCTTTCAAATTGTATTTCAAAATCTCCTCAATGATCCAAGAAAAAAAAAAAGAAAAAGCCCACCCAATTGTTGGTTGAGCAAAAAAAATATATGGAGTTGTATATATTATTCATTGGAAGAAAGGTACGAATAAAGGGCATGGAACCCTCCTGGTATTAATTCAATACTTGAGTTACTCCATAGCACATAAACCTTGATGAGAAAATATGTAGAATGTTGATAGAGTGGCCTCTTGTTTCCTCATCTCCCTCTCTCTCAGAGTGATCCGTGGGGCACGGAGTTTTTCCTTGCACGTGACTGTCTGATTCGTTTTTAAAGCATGTTGTATTAATTATTGTACTTGGCTCCTTCTAAATTACATGTTTTGCCTTAGCAGACAGCTTCCAAAATCCTTCGGGGACAAGACCAATCATGGACCTTGTTTATCTGCATTCCCACTGCTTGAAAACACGAAGTCTGAGAAACTGTGGCTCGACCGGCTTTCTAAATTGGAAATAACTTCAACATCTCCCAATCACCTGTGACTTAACAGGAAGAAGAGTTTTGAAAGCCTAAAAAGAAGTGGAGATTTAAGGGTGGGGGGTGGGGAGGTTGGATGTTAACGAAGCTCTAAGACCATATGGATGGGTTTTCTCAGCTGACTCAAGACCAGAAAGGACCAAGTATTTTCCTTCTCCCCTTGCGCTGTTGACAAGAAACATTTATCACGAGAGATCTCAGAACAGCACCTGCCTCTGTGTGTGCAGGCGTTTTCTCTGTGCGCTGTTATTCCGCCCGCATTTACAGAGAAAAACTCACAGCGTGTTCTAGGAACAGTCCTCTCAGAATAGAACCGTGACACAACAGCAAAAACGGGACTCTGATCGTATATAAAACAAAGCAAAATTTAAAAAATGTTGTATGTTTATTTTCGTCTTATTTTAACATAAAGCTTTGGTAATAGTGTTTGTTAATGTCCTAAAGGAGAATTGGTTAAGCGAGTGTTGCACAGTCAACAGAATACTTACTCAGCCTTCTAAACCGTTCCTGAAGTCTTAAGTAACAGTGTCCATTCCACGGAAAGATGTAGAAGCTTAGATAAAATAATAAAGAAAATACGCAAAAGGATGAGAGTGGCTGTTTTTGCTGATTGGAGTATAGGGGTTTTCGACTCTCCTTTCTATTAAAAACATTTTTATATCGAATAATGATTTGTAACTTTTATAAAATAATAAGGTAAAAGTAATTAAAATACCTATAGGTGTCCCATTCTCTACAATGTACTGCGCTTACACGAATAGAATTTGTTTACCTGCTGTGTTTTGTAACTTGTAAAGAAGTTAAACTCCATCCCGTTTAATCCCTTAGATTTAGCGTGGACACGAAAAGTTCTCTCCTTTTTCTTTTACCGTTTTTGGATATTTTTCCAAATTCAGGATTTTAACTTTCATGTATTGGCTTTGATTGTGCCAAGTATTTTGGTATCATATGGAAGTATTATAATATGATGTTGTTTCATTTTCTTATATTTAAAAAATTAACTGTGTCATTTTTCTTAGTATGAGTGAATTTGGCAATAATACCTAGAATCCCTTGACTTTCCTTCAAAAATTCTTAGTGTAAACTGTGTTTTATCATAAAATGTTTATTATTTTTAAAATCGTTTAAAAATAATAGCTAATAAGAAAATATAGCTGAACACTGACCCTGAAGCCATCCATGTTATCCTGAATTCAGGTTAAATTTGAATAGAACTGCATTGTTTAGGATGACCCCCCCCCCAACACATGTGACTAATTAAATTTAAATTAGTTAAAATTACATAGTATTAAAAATTCAGTGCTTCCATCACCCTTGCCCCATTTCCAGTGCTAAGCAGCCACACGTAGCCGGTGGCTCTGCTGACCGACAGTGTGCAGACATAGGACATTCCATCGTCACCGGAAGTTCTATTAGAAAGTGCTGATACGGACCTTCTTCTGGGTAATTGGTGCTCTGCTCCTGAGTGTATCCTTTGTGGTATATTCAGAGAAAGCAAATTTGTAGATGATTGTCTCAACTTTCTTTTTAATTTTTTGCCATCACATCAAGATGCCTCGGAGCGAGAGAGAGAGAGAAGAAAGACCAAGTCTTTCAGCGTCTCTTGTTAGCCATGTGAGTGTATGTGACAAGAGAAAGGGGTATGATTGAACAAGAAGTCTGTACGAAAAGAAAATCCATCTTTCGTGCCTTTGTTCTTACTATATTTGCTTTCTGTTCAGAACCCAGATGTTTCTTTTTTTCCCCACTTTAACATGAGTAACAGAGCACAGAGCCTTGTGTAAATAGAAAGTGTGGGTAAAACCTGGAGGCTACCAGCCATGTAAAAAGAAAGGTGAGAGGAGAGGAGAGGAAGGAAGATAGATCCCATGATAAACATACTGCTTTGAGTAAAAATAAAATCAAACGATGGCATAAATATAGCAGCCACCTTTTAGAATACTGTGTACAACCTTTTGTAGCATACTACAGACCTTTTCCTAAGGAATAACTGTGAAGAGTATTGTACAGTGAATTGAAGATCAAAGCAGAGATCAGAGTCATATTTTTAAAGAGCACACTTTGCTTTAAATCATAAATATAACAACTCCCAGTATAAAACTTGGAGGAAAGATAGAAAAGCATTTAAAAGGAGGTACGAAGTCTTCATTACATTTTCACCTGGGTATTATATTGTGTAGTAAAGTGATATTTATTTTTATAAGAATAATGCTTTACTCTAAAGAAATTCTCACTTAATATTATAGCATAGGCACTTACCAAAATAATTAAAAGTTCTTCATAAAATGTAATCTTAATTACTTCCACTTACATGTGAAATTTATTTAACTTCCTTATCACTGGAATGTTTGAACTATTTTTGTTATTGAATAATGCTGCTATAAACTATTTGCTTGTATCCTTGTCCACATCTGTCATGATTCTTTAGGATAGGTTTCCAAAAATAGAATTGCTAGATTTTAGGGACAAATTTATACATCTCTTCTTACTAATCAGTTTCTTTAAAAAATTGGTGTTCATGTATATTCGCACTAGCAGTGAATATAAATCTGTTTTTCCTACTATGCCATTATTAGAATGGCAAATAAAAGAGTAGTATTTTTACAGTTGGAAATGATTTAGTATAAGTTTGTATTTATTCATGATAATAAATTGCAAAAACATGCTCTCAAATTCATCTTATGTATGATAAAACATCACACTATATTAAGTATTACTTCTTCAAAGAATAAATTAACTATTATACTGAAATGGAAGCACTTTCCTTTCAAATATATGAATCCAAGTATGAAAGACATCTCAGGTAAACAATAGTATGGTAGGATAGCATCAATTTTCTTTTTTATTCTTCCAGCTTTATTGAGACAAAAGATATATCTATTCGAGTTGTTTAACTTGATGTTTTGATGTATGTAAACAATGTAAAATAATCACCACAATCAAGTTAATATGTCTGTCACTTCCCATAGTTTTTCTTTTTTTTTAATGAGAACACTTGATCTACTATCAGCAAATTTTAAGTACACAATCCATTATTATTATTATTATTAACTATAGTTACTCTGCTGTACAGTAGGTCTCTAGAATTTATTTATTTTATGTTTAAAGTTTGTTCCCTCTGATCAACATCTCCATTTTTCATTCCCTTCCACCCCAAGACCCTGGTAACCACTGATCTATTTTTTGTTACTATGCATTCAACTCTTTTTTCTTAGATCCCATCAGTAAGTGAAATCATGCTGTGTTTGTCTTTCTGTAGTGGCTAATTTCGCCAGCATAATGTCCTTTAGGTTTATTCATGTCACAAATGACAGCCTTCTTTTATTTTTAAAACCAAGTAATATTCCATTGCATGTACACACTGCAATTTCCTTAACCATTTATCTGTCAATGAACAGTTAGGTTGTTTCCATTTCTGGACTACTGAGAATAATACTGCAATAGGTATGGGATTGCCAATAATCTCTATGAGATAGTAATTTTATTCTATTTTTTGGCTATATCACCAGAGGTGAAATTGCTGCATCATATTATAGTTCTATTTTTAATTTTTAGAGAAAACTTGATACTTTTTTTCATATGGCTGTACCAATTTATATTTCCACCAACAGTGCACAAGGTAACCCTTTTCTCTACATCTCCAATACTTGTTATCTGTTGTCTTTTTGATAATGAACCACCCTAAAAGGTATAGGATAATATCTTATTGGGGTTTTGATATTTATTTTCCTGATTATCAATGATGTTGAGTGTATTTTTATATACATGTTGGCTATCTGAATGGCTTTTCTGAAAAAAATGTTGATTTAAATACTTTGCCCATTTTTTAATCACAGCTTTTGTTTTGATTTGTTTTTGCTATTAGATTGTCTGGATGTTTCCCCTTATCTAGCATACAGTTTACTGTGAAAATTATTTTTTAACTTTATATGTACTCTCACTTGCTTATTTTTTCTTTTCTTTCTTTTTATTTTCGTGTCAAATCCAAAAAAAATCATTGCCAAAACCAATGTCAATGATTTATTTTTTCTATATTTTCTTCCAGAAGTTTTATAATTTCAAGTCTTGCATTTATCTTTAATCCACTTTAAGTTGATTTTATTGTATGATGTAAGTAAGAGTCCAGTTTTATTCTTTAGAATGTGGATATTCATTATTTGCTTTAGTTTTTTTTTCTTTTTGACACCAATATTTGATGAGATTGTCTTTTTCCCATTGTGGATTCTTGGCACCTTTTAAAACATTGCTTAGCCATATAGGCATGGATTTATTTCTTGCCTCTATGTTCCACTGGTCTAAGTATCTGTATTTATAACACTGACATACTATTTTGATTTCTTATAGCTTTGTTATAATTTGAAATTAATCTTGAGTTTTTGAAAGTGAAATATAATATAAAACTATGAAAAAATTAAAACTTATTTAGAAGGTTATTAAGGAAACAAAAGATATTGAGAAATATATCTGATGTATCTGTGACTATTTATCCAAATTGTCTTTTTAAAGTGGATATTACCAAATTAAAGCAAAAATAGATATAAAACACAAGAAAGAATAAAATTTCATTACACCATTAAAATTCTTTCAAAAATAGTGTATGAGGATCTCAATGATCCAAAACAACAACACAGCAGCAAAAACAATATATACCTGCCCATCAGTAAAGTCAAGTTGTGATGAATTACATTGTTGACCTTGCCTTGCAATGTCTATAAGTTCTATAGGGGGCTCTTTGAAATAACATTTATTAAATAGCTAGCAGTCAGCACTTTATATATAAATCTTAAGCCTACAATCATTTGGTTAATTAGTATAAGAGCTGAGGTTAGAAATGCTCCAAGTTCATGTTCTATCCATGAATATGTGTAGTGATGTTACTCTGGAGAGCTTCCAGGAAGTCAGAGTCTGAGCTCAATAAGCTTAAAATTTATTTGGGTAGAGATATACAGAAATATGTTTAAATTACACTAATTTTATTCTACTGGTCAAAGTGTAAAATGTAGATTATAAGAACATATTAATACTATCATAAAATACACAATAATTGCTTCTTTTGTTGGAAGAAAGAACCCGTGAAAAATGCATTAAAAGGCAACAGGTGTGTCACCCACCCATTGCGGGGCAGGAGGCCAATAAAAAGTTCAAAGGTCGTTGAACATTAAAAGAATACATAGATGTGGATAGCTTAAGCCACTTTATAAAATACCATAACTCAAATAAATTTCACGTTTATTTAATATTTTTATTTATATTTAATATTTGTAGTTGTATAGCCTGAGAGGGGATTCTCTGGCACACAAAATCATACAAAGAACCAAGTTTTTTCCATGTTGGTGTTTTATGACTTTCTACGGTATTTCTATGGATCATGGCAAATGTTGGCTGGTGAGCAGTACATGCACTTGTTAGCCCAGGACAAGCACTGTGCCCAAATGTCTCAACGGTATGCTTCCCTCGCCGTATAAGTCAATTCAACTCATACTCCACTGCTAAGAATTAAACCACACCTACGTGCAAGAAAGCCTAGGAAATGTAGTCTGCCTGGGCAGCCATGTTCCCTGCCAAACCATGGTGAAATAGATGTTGTTGAATTATGAAAAGAATAGATAGTGGAAGAGATTATTTCATGCCTAACTAAACCCATTGACTTCACATTTTTCCAATGATTTTAATACTTGCTTTAAAGAATTTTGGTTTAACAGTTTTATATTCCCCTCCCCCCCCACCACCACTGTATGTTAGAACTTGTCGCTTGTCGAGTCATAGCTTTCTCCCCCCTGCCTAAACACTGGAAGTACCATACAGGTCATTTATTTCAATTCCTATGTCTTACTGATGAAAAAACAATTTTGGTTTAAGGAAGAGTAGGGTGTAATTCAAATCCTTTTGGTTAGTTTCAACTGAGACATCAATTTAGACCCTGCTTTAAATTTATAATACTGTATAAGCACTCATTTCTTTTAGTTTATTTATTTTAAAAATTATTTAAAAATATAAAACTATTAAAAGATATATTTACATATTTTTTTTTCTTAAGTGAGAAGTGAGGGAGGCAGAGAGACAGACCCCCGCATATGCCCCTATTGGCAAGCCCTCTATGGGGCGATGCTCTGCCCATCTGGAGCTATTGTTCCATTGCTCGGCAACTGAGCCATTCTAGGGCCTGAGACAGGCCATGGTGCCATCCTTAGTGCCTCGGGCCAACTTGCCCCAACTGAGACATGGCTATGGGAGGGGATGAGAGAGAGAAGAGGAAGAAGGAAGGGAAGAGAAGCAGATGGTTGCTTCTCCTGTGTGCCCTGACTGAGAATTAAACACAGGACATCTATACTTTCAGGCCAGCATTCTACCACTGAGCAAATAAACCATGTTTAACATTTATATCCTAAACATGTTTTTAAAATGCACGTATTTGGAAAATCTGGCTTTGTTTATAAATGAATATATTGATGGGAGGGTTCCAACATTTTTCTGAAATAAAACTGGAGCCATTTGAATTATTTATAAAATCTGTTTTTTATTTGTCTTTAATTTTATTTATTTATTCATTTTAGAGAGAGAGAGAGAAAGGAGGTTGGAGCAGGAAGCATCAGCTCCCATATGTGCCTTGACAAGGCAAGCCCAGGGTTTTGAACTGGCCACCTCAGCGTTTCAGGTCAACACTTTATCCACTGTGCCAGCACAGGTCAAGCCTGGTGTCATTGTCTTTAAACTAGAGCAAGAACTAAAAAAAAAAGGACATTTCAAGTAATTTAAATTCAGGGTTCTTCTGAATTAAAAAAAATATTTTTCTCTAGCCTCCTATGGTTACCTCATATAGATCTAACTATACAACAATTTTTCGAGATGCTGGCCTTTATGTAGTCTTTGTAAAATATTCAATGTTCATGGAAACAAATATTGTTGTTCTCTCTGCACTCACATTCCACTGGGTTACGAAATAGTCAATCAAGTTATATTAACTGAGTAACAAGCCAAACTGGAGTGAATATTTTGGGTCCACACCTAACTGACTTTTAATAAACATACAACACAACCAATAAAGGAGACACAGGAGGCTGTGCTAAAGAGTTGTTCACAAGTTCAGTGCTCCTCAGGAGGCACGCATCGTTAAGTACACTATATGGAGAGATTGGAGAGCTTTGAAGAAGACATCTAGCCTGACCTGGGGTGGCAGAGTAGATGAAGCATTGACCTGGAACACTGAGGTTGCTGATTTGAAACCTCAGCCTTGCCTGGTCAAGGCACATATGAGCAGCAACTAGAGAATATCTCTCTACCAAATGTGCAACCAAAAATTAGTCCTTGTTGATTGTTCATACGTTGAAGTTGATCATTCCTTTTCTGTTACTTCCATTACCGTGATTATCTTCATTATCATTAATGATTAATTCATGTGCTAGCAATTCTGGAAACCCAGAATTGTGGGATACGTTCTTTAACTCAATGGACTTGACATTTAATTGGGAAGGAAGAACATTGAAGTTAGAGTTCTGAATGTCTGGGGTAAAATCAAGGAAGACTAGGGATTTGGGCAAAGATTTTCTGTTCATATTCATATTCTTCTGGGCCTTCTAAAAAAAAAAAGACAACATGCTAATTTTATTAAAAGTACTGTACTGAATTCTACAGAATGCCGTTGATTTGTTATTTCAGCAAAGTGACAAACTTTATAAAGGGACTACACAAGTATTAAAATTATCAATAATGCAGACACATTTTACTTATGAACATGACCTTTACAGCCCTGGAAGCAAATTAAGTATTCAACCATATGTCATGAAGACCTTGAGACTCACCCCTTTAAGTCTCCTGCATAGAAGCAGGTAGACTTGATCAGAGAATATTACACTGAGGCTGAACTTGTACACTCTAGAGATGAACACATATTTCTTTAAAACCTCAGAATTACTTATGATTAAGTTATTGTGCTAAGAGGTAAGATAAATGAAGGATTTCATTTTATTTTAAATTATTTTTATTTATTCATTTTAGAGAGAAGAGAAGGAGAGAGAAAGAGAGAGAGAGAGAGAGAGAGAGGGGTGGAGGAGCAGGAAGCATCAACTCCCCTATGTGCCTTGACCAGGCAAGCTCCAGGGTTTTGAACTGGTGACCTCAACATTCCAGGTAGACGCTGTATCCACTGTGCACCACAGGTCAGGCATGAAGGATTTTAAAAATAATACTGAAAACTTCTGGCTGTAATTTTTGGTGTAAAACCATGAAGTCAACTGATAATATAATTTAAACACAGCTATATAAAGAAGGATCACACACACACACACACACATACAAAAAACAAAACAACAAGAAAGAACTACACTGTAGAATTTAGAGATGATTTTAATTTTTCCTTTATACTTATTTGTCATCAATCAGTTAGTAAAGGTTATTTAAAATAAGCTTTAAATGCATTTCAGTTTTTCTAATGTATCATTTGATAGATGTGATTTTTTTTTTTTTTGAGAGAGAGAGAGAGTGAGAGAAAGAGGAGCATTATCCAGCAATGGCTTAATTTTTATTGATTTTCAGAAAGACAGAGAGATGAAATATTTGTTGTTCCACTCAGTCGTGCGTTTTTCTGGTTACTTCCTGTGCGTGCCCTGACCGGAGTCAAACCTGCAATGTTGTTGTTTTGGAATGGCACTCTTAACTGACCAAGCTAACTGGTCAAGGCAAAGATAAATTTTAGTACAATTAATATAACTCAAAATTTTGTTTGTAGGATTTTTTTTTCAAACATTAGTAATAAATAGAGACTTGATTACATGACAGCCATCAACTAAGTTTATTTCAGATAATCAAAAGTTCATTTAAGTTACTTTGTAAAGGTTAAATAACATATTTATATTTTAGTTTGTTAAGGAATTCTGTGGCGAAGGTAAAGGGTTTAATAAAGTCATAAAAGAGAAAATGTAGCTAAAAATAGGTTGTGCAAGTGTTAAGTTGGTAAAGCAAAAAAAAAAAATTACTAATACCAATTTGTTTATTGCCTACTCTTGAGTTCTTTCCACCTCACTTACATTCTTCATGTCTAACTTTTGTTAGAAAAGGTCAGATGTTGAGTAATTGGTTGAAAGTATAATTAAAGCTAATTAGCACGTATTGCAAGCAAGACGGCACAATTATAAAAATGATTTTTACAGTGATGAACTATAGCAGAAAGCTACAGGGTTACAGCTCCGGAAAAGCTTTTCCCCTTAAGCCTTGTTTCAGTTGCATCCATAAGATAGAGTCTTGAGAAAATTGGTTGAAAAAGATTACTTTTATAATATGCATTTTTAAAATTTTGATTCTTTGGCACTGGCCGGTGGCTCAGTGGATAGAGCACTGGCCTGGTGTATGGACACCCTGGGTTTGATCCCTGGTCAGGGCACATAGGAGAAGTGACTGTTTCCCCTCCTTAATTCTTTCCCTTCTCTCTGTCTTCCATTGCAGCAGCCAATGGCTCAACTGATTCAAGCATCGGTCCTGGGTGCTGAGGATAGCTCCATTGGAGTGCATCAGCCTCAGGTGCTAAAAAATAGTTCAGCTGATTTGAGCATTGGCCCCAGATGGGGGTTGACAGGTGGATCCCAGTTGGGGCCCATGTGGGAGTCTGCCTTACTGTCTCCCCTCCTTTCACTTAAAAAATATTTGATTCTTCACAACCTTATATGCATATAAATATCTACAACAATACTATCCCCCAAATGCTTTCGTTTTAAGAAATTCACTTATATATTCATTTTGGGGAGTTCTAATTCACCCTAAACATGGACTTTTTCCAATGCAAATTTTTACTCACTGCATCTCCTCCAAATAGGTTAGCAAGAAATCCTCATGTTGCATATGGCAGTTTAATTTGTTACAGTGGATTTAACAATAATAAGTGGAAAGCATATAGAATTTGAGATCATTTCAACCATTCTGCAAACATAGGTTTGAGTAGTTAAGGATACCATTTTTAGGGAGAGGTTGAAGAAATATTTACTATGTTGTCTTTCCTGGTAACATTTCATGCAAATGACTTTCACATACTTAATGCTGTTTTCTCATTTTCTCTGGTCATCAAGTGGATATTCACTAGAATCTTTATGTAACCTTCAAGCATCTTCCTCTTCGGGACCATGGTCATATGTGCAGAAAGGTCCTGGGCATTGGTGAGCAGAGGGGACAGAGGAGCTCAAATCCATGCCTTGCGTTACTTCTCAGATTGTGGTCCTACTGTGTGAATGTGTGTATCCCAATGTTGGGAGCTTTTCTTTTTTTTTCTAATATGTCCAGCGGTGCTGACTGGGTTCCTATAGTTTTCTCTTTCCCTCCTTTTTGTTTTAATCCCTCAGTTAATGCTACCCAAGACTCAATAGCTCACATCTAACCAATCGCCACAATCCACTGATGCTCATGCTTCAACGTATTTTAAATAAATTCTCTCTTTCCATTCCAGGTGATCCCTTTTTTGTTTACATCAATATAAATTCCCACTCTATGGCAATTGTTTTCCATTCTTCCCTTTGATAACACTGGAGAACAAAATTTTTGCTGCATTCACAAAAACACTTGTTCTTACCTAATTCAAGTGTGCTGATCTCAAATCTGACATTAGTTTTTCTCTGTAAGCTACAGTTTTTTTTGCAGTTCAATATTTTAGGTTTCCATCTTATTGTAAAACTTTCAACATTTAGTTTAACATAATGAAGTAGAATGTCTCCCTGGGCATCATCTTTGTGAAAATATAATAATTTATATAATGCAGTAAATACACTAATACACTAAAAGATATGATTGCATCAGAATTTGTCTACAATTTCAAAAGAGAAGATATTTAAACACCTATTTTAATCATAAAATTTGCGCAAAACTTATTTAAATTCTATTTAGGCAAAAATGTGCTTTTGTAGCTCTTGCGTTTGTGTACTTGTTGAGGACAATCTCGTTTGATGCTCCAGCAGTAGTCTGCTCATCACTAACAGCTCCAAGATTTTCGGGAAACTTATCAAGATGATTGTTCAGGAAGTAAATCTTAATGCTTATGTTACATCCAATGTTGCGGAAAGCTAACAGGATCCTTTCAACCAGAAGTTCATACTTTTCTGCTTTTTTGTTGCCAAAGAAGTTCTTTATAACTGCCACAAAAGACTGCCATGCTGCTTTCTCCTCCTTATTCATCTTCCTGGCAAATTCTTTGTCATGTATGAGAATTCAAATTTGAGGTACATCGAATGCACCTGCTTTTATCTTCTTGAACAACAATGCAGGAAAAAGCCAGAAATAATATGTTGAAAGCATTTACTTTCTCTATTCAAAGCCTCAACAAACTGCTTCATTAAGCCAAGTTTGATGTGAAGGAGGGTAGAAATGATCCTGTCTCAATTAACTACAGGTTCATTCACAATATTTTGCGTCCCTACTTCCAGAGCTTTACATTTTGGCCACTCCTTCTGTGTCCAGTGTTTCTCCCGAGCTCGGCTGTCCCACAAACACAGAAAGCAAGGATACTTCGTGAAACCTCTCTGTTGTCCTAGCAGGAAATTTACCATTTTAAGATCCACACAAATGATCCAGTTATGCTCCTCATACTTCAGAAAGCTGAGGACAATTTTCATGTCATTACAATCTTCTAGCAGATGAGTTGAATAGCCAATTGGAACCACTGCATAAACATTACCGTTGTGTAGGAGAACACATTTCAGACTCCATTTAGAGCTGTCAAGAAATAGCCACCATTCTGTTGGACTGTAAGTGGTAACACCTAGCTGGCTGAGAAGACTACTGATATAATGACAGTAAACAAAGTATTTGTCTTTGGAAAAAAAGTCCACAAAAATTTGTTCACACTTCCTGAAATGGGATACTTTAGCTGGCTGGTGAAGTACATTATTTTCTTGAAGCCTGGAGGCTAACAATTCAGCTGCTTTCTTTGATAGGCCCAAATCTCTTACTAAGTCATTCAATTTGGATTGGCTAAACTGCTGAGGGGTTAATGACTGCTTGGCATCAGAAGAAGACCCTTCAGATTCTATAACCATTTCCTCATGCATCTTATCAAAATACACTTGATCACCATGTTCACTTTCTTCATCCTTAGAAGAAATAAAACCATTGAAAACTGGAACCGGGAGTGTCTCAGAGTGTGGGACAGGTCATATTGCTGAAGGAATATTAGGATATGCGATCATATGCTGTTTTTTCTTGCCAACGCCCTTTGTATGGATCAGACAGAAATAACAGTCACTGCTGTGGTCCTTAGGTTCACGCCAAACCATGGAAACACCAAAAGGCATACCTTTGCATTTTCCTTTTGTCCAGTCACGAAGCATTTCCTCACAATTATGACACACAATATGAGGAGCCCAATTCTTGTCTTGATCGCCAAGGGGAACTTGAAAATAGGCAATATATGCACGTGTCACAAATGATGAAATATTGCGCCTTTGACGTTGAAGTGTGTAACAGCCACATATATAACAGAAGGTGTCAGGACTCTTCTTATATTGACACCTACTCAAAGAAACCATGATTCAATCTTAAAACAAAATAAGAGGGTATTTTTATCAGATAATTTTTTACATTTTAAAAACAACTACAATTATGTAGAAGTGATGTTCGTAAAACATTAATTTACTTGTGGTTATGTTCAATCCAAGAGTGGTTGCCCTTTAACTCCAATTTAAAAACCAATGCATGCCATTAACTGTGACAAAAAGAAATTAAAATTGCATAAAAACTAGAGCATGCACCAAAAAAATGGATTTCATATTCAGAATCAGCAATGCAGAAATATTTGGAAAAACTTCTAAAACCTCATGCAGCAGAAAATGAAAAATAAATTGTTTCCCAGTGATCCCTATTGCTTTTTACAATTCATTCTTTCTTTTGTGAGAATATATCTCCACCAATTACAGACATCTTATACATTTCCATAACTTTTACGGAAAATTTTGAGTAGAACACCCTCAAAGTTAGTCCTTTTCACATTGCACTTCAAGTACATGGTGATTCTAAACATGAGTTAGAATACAACATTGTAGTGCTTATATCTTTGCTCAAATAAATTTCCACTTTTCTGTATACTGTGTGCTCCCTCCCTGCCCCCCCCGTTCCCATCAGCCACCTAAAACTACAACTTTTGAGCCTTCCTATCTTGTTCAATGAGCCTTAGCCAGTGAGTGGTGAAGCCTAGACTCACACAGCCCTTTTAAATTTAAAATATAGGAATTTCATACAGTAGTTCTCAAGTTTTTATAGTATATATTACTTTTTTAAAATACAGACTCTGATTCAGTGAGTCAGGGTGAGTCTTAAGATTCCACATTTCTCTAAAAACGCTTCCAGGTCATGTTTATACTTCTTCCCACCGCACCGTGGTACCGCTTGCTTGAGTATGACCATCAATGGTTATCTATGTATATGTAGCCCTGAGAACTGCTCCTTTGGCAAATAAGCTTCCATTTCCACAATTATTTGGGCAACAATGGCTATATGGGTGCAGAATCAAATAGTATTTTTCCTTTGTGTTCAAAGAGATTACAATTTAATAAAGAGAAAAAGCCAGGGATAAACAAAAATACTACTCTAATGCAAGGTAGAAAGTGGTGTGTGTCCATAGAAGGTCACAAGGTAGGAAGGGCTATGATGTACCAATCATGTCTGACTGAGGAGGAAACAGGAACAACTTCAGAAAGGAGGTGGCATTTGAGAGCTCTTTGGAAGATGAGTCCAATTTCAAGAGGAACACGATGAATAATATGATAGGAACAATAGAAATGATGAAAAGAACATCCTGGATTGAAGAGATTGTGACAACGAACACCCTGGATTGAAGAGATTGTGACAATTTAGGCACAAATGTAGGACACAAGAGACACTTGTAAGAGACACACAGAAGCCCTGTCCGGCTGTACTGTTAGGTGGATAACACATACAAGAGCGGAGAAAGGAAATTTGGAAGCACTTCAAGAAACAAAGAAGAGTATTTTAAGGGTCACCAGATGTGAACATGGCTTCTATATCACATGGGAAAGATCAGTATAATAATACTCTGTCCAAGGCATAGCTTGAATATCTTCAGAACATGTCTTCTAGACCAGCCTAGACTAACCACCTCCCTGGAAGTAATCGAGACTTTTTTAGTTTCGCTCTTCCACTCAGCAAACACGTAATGTGCACGACAGAGGGTGAAGTGAGCAGAGAAGCCCTAAATAAGCATCAGTCTGAGGGATACACTACTGACCACAAGAATGAGGATGACAGTTAAGGACGTGATTGACGGTATAAGTGACATCTATCCAGAAGCTGTACGTCTGGCACATGGATGACACTGTAACGATGGTCATGGATAGTGGGAGGTAAACTTTTGAAGACTATTCTAAGATTCTAATTATCGATGACATATGAGTTCTTACACCTGTATAGATCAGCGATTTTCTATTTTTATTTTTCTGAAGTGAGAAGCAAGGAGGCAGACAGACAGATTCCCGTATATGCCTGACTAGGATCCACCCGGCATGCCCACCAGGGGGTGATGCTTGACCCGTTTGGGGTGTTGTTCCATTGTAGCCAGAACCAATTTAGCACCTGAGGCAGAGGCCATGGAGCCGTCCTCAGTAACCCGGCCAACTTTGCTTCAATGGAGCCTTGGCTGCAGGAGGGGAAGGGAGAAATAGAGAGAAAGGAGAAGGAGAAGGAGAAGGGTGGAGAAGCAGATGAGCACTTCTCCTGTGTGCCTTGGCCAGGAATCAAACCCTGGACTTCCACACCCCTGGGCCGATACTCTACCACTGAGCCAGCCAGCCAGAGCTGATCAGTGATTTTTTAACAGGTGTGCCACAAGAATATTTAAAATTTGCACTGACCTCTTTTTGCCCACTCATTTTAAATAAAAATTTTCATCAGAATATCTTGTTAATGCACAAGACACATAAGTACATTGTCTAGATGGAAAAGCATTTTCTCTCCAAGGCAGAGACTACTGATTATGTTATGGGGGCAAATTGTACGATAGCTAAATTCTCATCCAATGTATCAACGTAAGAAACAGCCAGACCTGTAGAGCATTTTGTGAATTTTTTTGAGCCAAACTGACTACAATTGCCAGGATGTAAACATCTCAACAGATTGAGAAAGTAGTCTGGAAAGGTAGCTGTTTTCTCATGTACTTTATCTAGCAAAACCAAGGAGAAGAGGTAAGGGGGGTTACAGAAAATCCATTGGTGGTAGATGAGGGAGGTGGGAGAAAACAAAGCAGGGAACTCTCTGGGATTGGATAAAAGGCGAAATGGGTGGACATATAGTTCTTTCCCATTGGTGGGTATGGGGGTTAACAACATTTACAGCACGTGGAACAAGTTACCAATGAGGGGTTCTGTGGTCTCGTATTCAGATGGAAATGTGTACCCTGAGTGGTCTGAGAAAAGGGGGTTACTCTGACATTCCAAAGGTGTGTTATTGTAGATGTGAAAAGGCAACACACAGGCTCAGTCAAGGTTAAGACTGACCTATGTCAAGGAAGATACCAGCCTAGAATATGACTGTCTGCTTTGACTTGCTTTTAATTGGGAAGTTTTCATTTCAGGCCGTCCTGTGTGGTCACTTTAGGTCACCTGAGTTTATAAACCTTTCCCCCACCCCCAGCCACTTCTCCCCTGAATTTTTCAGGGTTAGTATGTGGAGCTTATTGCATCTAAAAATATAAATGGTATATATACTGCTCGCAATCATGAGGGGATATTTCAAAATGAATACGAAGCGATTAAAAAAAATAAGCATCTGATTTTTTTATTATTATTAAACAAGAACATCAAAAAAGCGTACAACAAGTCAAAGAAAGTTGTCCGATTATGCAAAGCAGATGCAAAACCAACTTTTACTTCATTGGTGAAAATGCACTGAACGAAAGCTAAAACCACTGGAGTGTCTGCACCTTCTCCGATCCCCTCGTTATTGTGAGCCGTGTAGGTTTAAAAGTGAAAAAGGCATGCCGTATTTATACACTGATGGTGAAAATTAATGAGAACCCGCCCCTCTCAAAAGAGTTTTGAGGCAAATAATTTCTCATTGATAACTCCTGGGCACAGGGTCAGGTGCTTCCGTCAGAGACATCTGTCTGTTACTGATGGCTCTGCACGTTGAAGGAGCAGAAACACACGCGATGTTACTCTGTTCCAGCCAAACTTTCTCAGTTTTATCCATCGCATTAAGTGGCCTTTTGCCTTTTGTTTCTCAGGGAGGTCGTCATCGTCTCCAAAGAGCAGGAATGAAAGAGAATGTTAAATATGTACTGAAATAAAACAGGTGAAAAAGTTTCTTCCTTTCTCAGAGCTGAAAGCAATTTCTTAATATCACCAACACATTAAGCCAAGGGAAACTATCCTTAAAAAAAGAGTTAACCGAATGTATACTTACACATTTTAATTCTAAGAAGTTGTACCCACTCAATGTTCTTCAACACATAGTCATTCCATTGTTTGTCTGAAATAACCATAAAACATGACACCATCGGCCATTATTAATAATGAAGACCATGAAAGAGTGTGTGTTTAAAACCTGATGTAAGTATCTTTGAATGACCTTTGTAAAATTCTAGAATGCCAAGATTATGCATATTGACAGTGAGTGAGATGGAATAATCAGAGATGAAAAGGATTTTTGATCTTAAGGAAAAAAATATCCAGGCAGAATTTAGCCACAAAACATATTTTTGCAGCTCCTTAAAACTGAATAGATTTAGAAATTTTTCCTTCTCTCCTCACAGTTTGCTAAAAAAGAAGAAAAGAAAAAAATCATTCAGGGAAGCCTGACCAGGTGGTGGCGCAGTGGATAGAGCGTCGGACTGGGATGCGGAAGACCCAGGTTCGAGACTCTGAGCTTGCCAGCTTGAGCGTGGGCCCATCTGGCTTGAGCCAAAGCTCGTCAGCTTGGACCCAAGGTCGCTGGCTCCAGCAAGGGGTTGCTCAGTCTGCTGAAGGCCCACGGTCAAGGCACATGTGAGAAAGCAATCAATGAACAACTAAGGTGTCGCAATGGCAACGAGAAACTAATGATTGATGCTTCTCACCTCTCTCCGTTCCTGTCTGCCTGTCCCTATCTATCTCTCTCTCTGTGTCCCTGTAAAAAAATTAAATAAAAAAAATCATTCAGGGAAGATAAATTAAATACAATCTGAAGAAAAAACAGGCATCGTGTCCTTTTAAAATTATATTTGAAATAATTACCTTTTGCCATTATTTTTGAAAATTAAGTTAAAATTTGCCAAATATATCATTCCTTAAGTTACATTGTTTAAAAAACAGAGATAAATATTGTTTTCATTTTTAAATACTCTTTTATCAATACCACTAATTAGTATGTAACCAAAAAAGAGTGATCAGTCCTCTGAAGGAAAATGAACAGTGGTATGGAGATGTGGTTGGATTGGGGAATCCAGGAAGTTCTTTTTGAGGAAGGTCACGCTTAAGCTGAGACCTGCAGAATTGGAGTGAAAGGAACAGAAAGCTTTAAAACGCAGATGAAAAGGAGGAGCGTGGTGAGTTTGATAAGCAGGGAGAGGCCACGTGTGAAGAGAACAGAGACGTAGTAACACAAAAGTAGAAAAATCAAACAGGCACAGATTATAGAGTGTTGTAGGCTATGGACAAGAATTTGGAATTTATTTTAAATAAAATGTTGGTGGTGGGGAGAGGAAGCTTGGGGTCGGGGATAGGGAAGAGGGAGGAATTGAACAAAAATAAAAATAACATATAGTCTTGGACAACAGTGTGGTGATTGGAGGGATGGGGGGTGGAATAAGGGGAGGAGGAGGAGGGTTGAGGGGATTAATGATGATGGGAAGGGACTTGACTTGAGCTGAACACACAGTGTACAGATAATACATTGTGGAGTTGTGCACCAGAAGCCTGTATAATTCTGCTAACAAATATCACTCCAAGAAATTCAAGAAAAAAGAAACAAGAAAAATAAATATAATTGAAAGATTATAAAGATTGCATGAGACTAATGGCATGATACAATATGCGTTAAAAAATTATATGGGAGTCCTGACCAGTTAGCTCAGCGGTAGAGCATAGGCTCCATGTGTGGAAGTCCTGGGTTCGATTCCCGGTCAGGGAACCCAGGAGAAGCGCCCATCTGCTTCTCCACCCTTCCCCCTCTCCTTTCTCTCTCTCTCTCTCTCTCTCTCTCTCTCTCTCTCTTCCCCTCTCGCAGCCAAGGCTCCATTGGAGCAAAATTGGCCCAGGCACTGAGGATAGCTCCATGGCCTCCACCTCAGGCACTAGAATGGCTCCAGTTGCAATGGAGCAACGCCCCAGATGGGCAGAGCATCACCCTCTAGTGGGCATGCCGGGTGGATCCCAGTCGTGGGCATGTGGGAGTCTGTCTGACTACCTCCCCTATCTAACAATGAAAAAAGACATACACACACACACACACAGACACACACACACAGTGGTACCTTGAGATACGAGTTTAATTTGTTCTGTAACCGAGCTTGTAAGTCAGTCAACTTGTATATCAAACAAATTTCTCCCGTTTAAAATAACTGAAATAGATTTAATTTATTCCAGCCCTGTGAAACATCCCCAAACCATTCTAAATTAAGAAAAAAGATATGTTTTTAATTAAGAAACACACATGTATACTTTACCAATGCATAACAAAATATATAAAATAAAAGAAAAAAGTGTTATTTAGTACTGCATTCTTACCTCGGAGACAGACGAGTGTGGCTAATGGAGGTGAAAGGCAGAGGAGGAGGAAGGGAGGAAGGAATGCAGGCACTGTAGACACGTAAACTAAAACTGCATTTTTTTTTAATTAAAAAAAAATAAAACCGCAAAAACTTAATTGTAAAAAAATTGCACTTTCTTAACTTTAAACTTAACCTAAGCTTAACATTACGTATTTTCCATTTAATAATCACCTGTTTTTTGCCTTTTGGGCTCCACTTTCGGCACTTTCACTTGCAGGACTTTTGAATAAAAATCTATCCAAAGAGGTTTGCTTTTGCCTGCTTTTCAACATGTTATTGAAATGTGACAAACAAGTGTCATTAAAAAGTGCTGGAGCACGACCAGTTCAAACTTTTTCTGGGTGTTTCTTTTCAATGAAACTTGAAAGCTTCTCCCACATTGCCAGCATGTCTTTGATTTCACTTGTAGAAATCACTTCCTCTGACTCCACCTCCTCCTCACTACTGATCTCCTGCAGAAGCTCCGTATGTTGCATCATCTGTAGCTCCTTCAGCTCCTCAGTTGAGAGTTCCTCCTCATGTTCCTCGACGAGCTTGTTTACGTCACCCTCATCTACCTCCAGACCCATCGACTTTCCGAGGGACACAGTCCCCTCCAACGCTTCTACCTCAGTCTCGATCTCTGGTTCAAGTCCTTCGAAGTCCCTGGCTGCAACAACATTAGGCCATAACTTTTTCCATGCCGAGTCCAAGGTTCTTCTTATAACCTCCTGCCATGCCAAGTCAATAATGCGTAAACATGTCACGATGTTGTGGTGATCTTTCCGAAACTCTCAAAGGGTTAGATTTGTATTCTCAGTCACCTCAAAGCAGCGGCGGAACAAGTGCTTTGTGTAAAGCTTTTTAAAGTTGGAAATGACCTGCTGATCCATAGGCTGCAAGATTGAAGTCGTGTTAGGTGGGAGGGAGAGGACTTTCACGAATTTGAACCCATCGAGAATGTCATCTTCAAGACCAGGTGGGTGGGCTGGAGCATTTTCAAGGATTAGTAATGCTTTCATTGGGAGTTTATTTTCTTGAAGATATTTCTTCACTGCAGGACCAAAGACGAGATTTACCCATTCAATAAAAAACTGCCGTGTAACCCATGCCCTAGCAATGGTGCGTCACATCACCTGCAGTTTTTCTTTAAGAATCCTGTGAGTCTTAAAGGCTCAAGGATTTTCGGAATGATACACTAGCAGTGGCTTTACTTTGCAGTCACCACTAGCATTTGCACACAATGCAAGGGTCAGACTGTCCTTCATGGGTTTATGGCCTGGCAGCTTCTCCTCTGCTGTGATGAAAGTCCTCCGGGGCATTTTTTTCCAAAACAATCCTGTTTCATCACAGTTGAACACTTGTTGGGGGATGTAGCCTTCCTTTGTGATAAGCACAGCAAAACATGCAGTGTACTCCTCAGCTGCCTTAACGTCAGCACTCGCAGCTTCACATGCCTCACCACCGAGTGGATGCCAGATCTCTCCTTGAAATTTTCAAACCAGCCGTGACTTGCCTTAAACGTATCTTCTGCTGCCTCTTTTGAGGTTGATGGTTCTTTCTTCTTCAAGTCGCCGTAAATAATATGTGCCTTTTCGCATATTACAGTCTCTGTCACTGTATCTCCAGCCAGCTCTGTCTCTTTCACCCACACCAGCAGAAGCTTCTCCATTTCTCATGGATATTTGTCTTAATGGGGACAGAATTGTAGTTCCTTTCACTGGATTTGCGCTTTGATGGCATCCTTTTGTTTAAGGATGGTACAAACTGTAGATGTATTGTGGTTGGACAGCCTTGCCGGCTCAATCACTCGTACACCACGCTCATGTTTTTCTATTATTTCTTGCTTGACTTCTATCGACATCATTCTCTTATTCTTCTCACCACTGTCCTTTCCGCTCACTTTCTTCGGCCCCGTGATAGCACACAAAAATAGTTAGTAAAAAATGCAAAAATGATGCAAGAACGAGTACAGCACACGAGATTTGACTTGATTCTGCGGGTAACACGTGAGAAAGAATGAGATGCTGGTGGTATGCTGCCGATACTGGACCCATGCGCCAATGTGCCAACTAGTGGCAGCTTCTCGAATCACGACTCATATCTCAGAATTTCACTCGGATCTTGAACAAAAATATGGACCGGGTCGCAGTGTGTGTGGCATGTGCTATTAAGTGAAAAATAAAATGAATGGGGGAAAAGGAGGTCTGTGGAAGGAAATTAGTGAGGTTAGTATGGGAATCTATTGAACTCATCTAGGAGAACTAACCGAAGGAGAGATGATGATGGTGTTTCAACAGAGGTTGTCGCACTGGTAGGCGATGGAGAGAAGTCAATGCATTTAAGATGTATGTTGAGATTTGGTGATGATATGATGTTGAAGGTGAAGGAGAGGATGTGGCAAAAATGCGTGGTTTCTGGGGTGAGAAAATGCATGGAATGGATGCAGGTGCCTTAAAGAAGTGAAATGGTCCTTCATGCAAACCCTCACCTATTATTAAAAGTGTAGTATTGATGTCTCCAACTCTTAGCGATATATTGTCTATCTCTCCCTTCAATTTTGTCAGTTATTGTTTCATATATTCTGAGGCTTGATTGTTAGGTGCATATATGTATTTATACTTGTTTTATTTTCCTGGAGTATTGATCATTTTATCATAACCAAATGTTTCCTTCTCTAGAAATAATTTTTGTATTAAAGTTTATTTTATTTTATATTAATATAGTTCCTAAATTTTCTTATGTTTAGTCCTTTATGTTATTTATTTCTCATCCTTTTACTTTCGATCTATTTGTGCTCTTGAGTCTAAAGTGTAACTTTGGTAAATGGCAAATTAGTAGGTAATTTTTTTTATCCATCCTTGAATCTCTGCCCTTTGATTAGAGTGATCATTTATATTTAATAAAATTATGGATAAAGTAGGATTTAAAAGTACTCTTTTGTGATTTGTTTTCTATATGTATTATGTCTTTTCATCCTTTATTTACTTCTTTTGTATTAGACATTTTTAGTATACCATTATAATTTTCTTTCTTTTTCTTTTTTTTTTTTTACAGGGACAGAGAGAGAGAGAGTCAGAGAGAGGGATAGATAGGGACAGACAAACAGGAACAGAGAGAAATGAGAAGCATCAATCATTAGTTTTTAATTGCCATTGCAACACCTTAGTTGTTCATTGATTGCTTTCTCACATGTGCCTTGACCATGGGCCTTCAGCAGACCAAGTAACCCCTTGCTGGAGCCAGTGACCTTGGGTCCAAGCTGACGAGCTTTTGCTCAAGCCAGATGGACCCGCGCTCAAGCTGGCAAGCTCGGTGTCTCGAACCTGGGTCTTCTGGATCCCAGTCCGACGCTCTATCCACTGTGCCACCACCTGGTCAGGCTATAATTTTCTTATTTTTAAAAATTATATATATTTTTGTTGTTGTTTCATGCTTGCTCTGGAGATTAAAATTAATATCTTAAACAATCCAGTTTAGATTGATAGCAGCTAAATTTCAGTAGCACACGAATAATTTGTTCCAATAGAGATACATGGTCTTCCTCTTTCTTTGTGATATAATTGTCATACAAATTACATTTTATACAATATAAGTCCATTGACACAGTTATACAATTATTGCTTTTAAATAAGATAGTTATAAAGAGAGTAACAAATGAAAAAGACATTTTTTTCTGGCTTTTACATTTTTCTATGTAGTTACATGTACTAATACTCCTTATTTCTTTGTTTATCTTCAAGTTTATGTTCAATGTGAACTTTGTTCAGCGCGAAGAACTCACTTGAATGATTACTGCACAGCAGAATTTTCTAATGGCAGATTCTCTGGTTTTGGTTTTTGTTCATTTGTTTTTTGTTTCTGTATTATGAAATGTCTTAATTTCTTCATTTTTTGAAAAAGAGTTTGCTGAATATAAAATTCTCCTTGGTTAACAGACTTTTTTATCCCCAGCACTTTGAATTCCACTGCTCCTTGGACTCCGCAATTTCTGATAAAAAAGTCACCTTTTAATGTTATTGAGAGGTTCTTGTATGTGATTACTTGTAAAGCCAGTGGCCACGGCCACCATCACAGCCGCCTGGCCCATGCAGGTTTGCATTAGATTTGGACAGTCGGTAATGAAACAACGGAGCCAAGGACTGGTGAGCCATCAGCTTTAATTCTAGCTTGCACCTGGCAGGCAAGTAAAATCACACACTGGGCCCCAAAACCCACTCATTCAGTGCTCACAAAGCTACTGACTTATCCGAGTTTCCTAGAATCAAAGGTTTCTAGCTCACTAGACTTATTCACCTCTGTTCCCCATCTCCCTCTCTCTGCACAAACTCTGCACAAACTGGCTTCTTCCTCAGCACTCTGCCATCTTGGCTGCTTCTCCTCTCCTCCACATGGCCTTAATCTGCTCTCTTATAGCATGAACTCATCCTGGAACGTAATCACTCTTCTCTCGAACAACGAACAACGTGATCTCTCTTCCTTTTAAAACCTTTTGGTGTGAAAGCTCTCCTCCAACACATATTAATATAGTCACGCCCATCCCAAGCCAGAAGGGCAATTAATATTATCACCTGGGTGACGGGCTTCCACGTCGGTAGCGCCATCTTTAACAAAGTGAGCATAATATATTCTATCTGCCCAACATCACTTAATTTTCTTTTGTTGCTTTCAAGATTTCTTTTCATTACTTATTTATTTTTATTTAGTGAGGGGGGGAGAGGCAGAGACAGACTCCCGCATGTGCCTCCGATGCTTTGCCCATCTGGGTCCCTTGTTCCATTGAAACTGGAGCCATGTTTTTTTTAGTGCCTGAGGTGGAGGCCATGGAGTCATCCTTAGCACCTGGGCAAATGTGCTCTAATTGAGCCATGACTTCAGGAGGGGAGAAGAGAAAAAGAAAGGAAAGGAAAGAGAGAGAGAGAGAAAGAGAGAGAGAGAAAGAAGCGAGAGGGGGAGGGGTGGAGAAACAGACAGGTGCTTCTCCAGTGTGCCTTGACGGGGAATTGAACCCAGAACATCCACACACTGGGCCAACATTCTACCACTGAGCAAGCTGTCCAGGGCCTAAGATTTGTTTTTATTTTTAACTGTTCAATGAAAATATGTCTTTAAATACCTTGCCTGTATATCGACTACCCTTTGTCAAGGCGGGTTGTGTGAGAAGGCTTGTTTCCAAACTTCAGGCCGTCTATGGGACCTCAGTTTTCCCGTCCTGCATGCTCAGGCCTCTAGTTTTTGGCCAATATTTCTTCAAATACTTTTTTCATCTGGTAGTGAATGGGGGGAGGGAGGCTTTCTTCCTCACCAGGTCTTTCCAGGGCTATGTGCATGACCATTCAGTCTTTTAGATACCCAGAAACATGTCACAGCTTTTCAGGTTTTGCTAGACCATATTGTTCTCCAAGATTGCCTTTTTTACATTTCTGGCCAGGTTCCCGTTTGCTCCAGCTGAAAGAAAAGCTGTAAACTGTTGCCAGGTCGCCAGCAGATTGCTATCGTTTCAGTAACGACCTGGTGTAGGGCTCGTCTCCTCCCCCCACAGCTAACGTGAAATCTGAGTTAAATCAAAAAGCTCTAACACCTGGATGTATTAGAGATTTTATATATAGAGAGAGAGAGAGTGAAAGAGAGACAGAGCTGGATGCTTGAACATTATATTGACTGTGTTCCAGAGGGGTTTCTTACAGAGGTAAAGAAAGTACAGTCTTATCAATCGGCTGCAAGACTTTTGTTTTTTATTTATTCATTTTAGAGAGAAGAGAGAGTTAGTGAGAGAGAAAGAGAGTGAGAAAGAGAGAAAAGGGGGGAGGAGCAGGAAGCATCAACTCCCATATGTTCCTTGACCAGACCAGTGCAGGGATTTGAACCGGCGACCTCAGCATTCCAGGTCCACTGTGCCACCCCAGGCAAGACTTTTGTTTTTTTTCATGTCTAAGGTACCATGGAGAGCAGATGGATGGGCGTGACCAAAACTTAACATGTCACCGACCCCCACTGTCTAAGGAGGTTCTGCAGTTACCCGTGCCTATAGGATTTTGAGTCTGTTCTTGTTCTGATGACTTCCGTCTACTCCGTTAGTGAAGGGCGGCTTCATTCGCCTCCGTACAAGCAGGCTACACGCGTGACATTCAACACCGGACGGACGAGACTGGTAACAGCCCGGGGGTCACGTGCGCTCCTGGCCTGTGAGAAGCAGGCATCCCCTGTCAGCCAGGAGCACACGGAGATTGCGCTTGGAAAGAGGCAGGTGCCCAGTGGAGTCTGAAGGAGATAGTGTTTGTAATAACGGGAGGGTGGGGGGGACCTATTTTTCCCAGGAGGATGTGACTGGCTTGTTGAAATCATTGCTCTGGCTGGCGGGGACATAAAACCGGTTAGATTGAAGGTCAGGTGCAGTGTGGCTGGTGCAGCTCAGAGGGAAACTACCTGCCTTCCTGTCGGGCTGGGTGGAGGCATATAAATCAGGTAAGAGCAAGAACTCAGGGCTAGGCGTTCGAGGCCCCTAGGAGCCGCCAAGACACCAAGGCAGTGCCTGGAATTTTGGGTCTTACCATACAGTTTCTGTTGCTTTGGTTGTTTTTTAGGGTCCTAAAAATGGTTATTTTTAACTGGTGTATTGCTATTTTTGTAGTTTTTGTGAGCGACTCAATCACTCACCGAGAGTCTCACTCTGTTCTTTTGGAAGTCAACTTCCAGTCTTCCTTTATTTGCACACAGAATTGCACACAGATTCCATCATTGACTGATGGAAGGCTCACCACTTAAATGGACTTGGACATCTCACACATGAGGCCCCGAACAAAGCTAAATGGTAGTATTCTAAAGCATGAAAAATGATTTTCTCCTCTGGGTGATTTTGTTAAAATGACAATGATTGTTTGTCTTCATATTATTCAACATTTTAGAAATTTCTATGATAACCCTGTACCATTTTAATGGCGAGAAGAATGAAAAATAGATCTCTCTCTCTTCAAAGTAATTGACAATGATCATTTCATCATGTCACGCTATCAGATGTTAATAATTCAGTCATGAATAATTTATTAAAGAGAAAACATAATTTAAGAGAAATACAATAATTTTTGGAGAAATCTCTGCATCTCCATTCTGAATCCAGCATTTTAGGTCACTTATATCTACAACTGAGTATTAGTTTCCATGTCTTTAAAAAAAATGGAAAGAATAAAAATGTACAGGGCTGTTGTAAGAATTAACTAACACATTAAAAAGTAGGCATTTGGCCAACTCTCAAGAAATGCCTTTGTTTTCCTTCTATAGAAGAAATTAAGGCAGAACACAGTGGTGGTGTTACTGTGGGTAAGTGAAGAGAAGAGAAAGTGATGTAAACCACAAGCACAGCAGCATCGTGGGGATTGGGTGATGGGCGCTCCTCAGAGGGGGGCAAAGGATTCCAAGATGTTGCAGAAGTCAACCATCACTCATTTAACTTGGGTGGTTTTACCTGGACCTGGCTCATTGTCTCTACTCTAAGATGAACACTTTTTTTTTCAGTTTAATTTTTCTAACACACTTAGTTATACTTACCCCACATTTTCTCTCAAGTAACTCTAGCCATTCCATGTTTACCCCCACCTGACTTTTTTTCGGTCTGATTGCTGTAAATGCTTAGGTCTTAGACATTCTGAGATCTTGACCTTATTATATCTTGTGGTGTCTTGATAAGATACCACAAAATATGTTTTTAGCCTGACCTGTGGTGGCGCAGCGGATAAAGCATCGACCTGGGAACACTAAGGTCGCCAGTTCAAAACCCTGCACTGGTCTGGTCAAGGCACATATGGGAGTTGATGCTTCCAGCTCCTTCCCCCTTTCTCTCTTTCTCTCTCTCTCTCTCTCTCTCACTCTATCTCTCCTCTCTAAAATGAATAAAATAAAATAAATATTTAAAAAAATATGTTTTTATCATTTTGATAATGTTCTTTAAAAGACATTTATGTTTTCAACACATTTTTTATGTAATTCTTTTTTCTAAGTAGTTTTAAGAATCCCATTGTGGCTATCAGATGTCTCATGCTTGAAGTTTTGTTTTTGCTTTTGTTTTTTTTTTACTTTGGTATCATTGTTCATCTGTGAACCCTACCTTTTAGAAACGAATTGGCATTTATAATGAAAGATTGTATACATATATAAGCTTATGCTATGTTTTTATCTGTGTAAAGATGACCGTGGTTATGGGCTTTATATAAACATGCATGTAAATAGGTGTCTATCACTTTTAATAAATTATAACAATAACCTCTTAGTAATCTAATTGCCAGTTGGCAGCTGACTTGATTTCTAATTATTAACTTTTCATTTTACCAAATGAGTAGTATAGAGAGGCTAGCAAAGACTTTAAACTTTATTTCTGTACTCTGATGAATTATTAATTATTATAATCAGTTTTAGTAATTAAGATCAGTTTTAAAAATTTACAGACTTACTCTTCAAATGAGTATTTCAGACTCTGCCATGCTTAGCATTTAAAGGAAAATGATAGTCTGTTTCAGGTTTTGGGAAAGTCCTGCATGACGTTGCAGAAGGCTTTCCAAACCTACATGAACTCAAAATCTGTGGTCAAAAATGAGAAACGCGGCTGCCTCTCCTGCCGCCGGTGCCGTGGGTTTGGAATAAAAGCTCTACAATTATGTGTCTCTAAGAATAAAATAAACTGGACTCTGAAGGGTTTTTTTCTTCCCCGCTTTCCAGTAGGAAAAGTAAAATAGCCCTGGAAAAAACTTGCAAATGCTTTGTCATTCCTACAAAACTGAAGAAACACCCAAGCAGCCTGCTTACTCATCCTGGATCTCCCCAGATGGCTGGGCTCCCACGGACTCGCCAGAGCATGAGAGGCAGACCCAGTATACCTTTCCATGTCATTTTGACAAGACATAACGTCCGACCCTGTTTGTGTATGCCTCTCCCTTCCACCTCCAGCCAGCCTGCTTCACGCCTGGTGGTCTGCCCGCGTGCAACACAGATGTGTGCTCTCCCCTCCGCGCGCGCGCGCGCTTTATTTCTCACGTAGCGTCGGAGAGCATATGTTTCCAGGGCGGCCTGTTCCTTCCTTCTCCCGACACCTTCTTGTGCTACATAAACAATCTTCATCTGCCCTTCAGATCTGGGCGCGCGGCACGCTCACAGATGTCCTGTTTGCCTCTGGTGAACAGGATCTTCCCGTAATGTCTTCCTTTCCTTCTCTGTTCCAAATGACTCGGAATGCGGATTCTTCGCCTCCTTTCTTTCAACTCCGTTTCCTTCTGTGACCCCCCCTCCCCGCGTGTTTTCGTCCCCTTTCTTCTCAGTCTCTCTTTGTACGAGTAGTTCTCCAGATGGGACCAAGGACGAGCTGTTCCTCACTGCATTCGCCTTACGACTGTTTGGTTTGCAAGAACAGGAAGAGGCAGACTTCACGCGCTAAATAGTTTCCGTGCACACCCACCGGCGTCTCAGTGATGTGTTTCTTCGATTTTTTTTTTCTTTTCACATTTTACATGTTTATTTACATTTGTCTGCCTCCACGTTGGGTTGTACACGCTTGGTACTTGACTGCAAAGAAGGATATTGCAAATATATGCACGTGAACACACGTCACGCATGGTGCATAGAACAACACATCTAGGAAGCAGCTCCTAGAATAGCGTTTTTATTTCTTTTATAAAAAAAGGAGGCCTGACCTGTGGTGGCGCAGTGGATAAAGCGTCGACCTGGGAACACTGAGGTCGCCAGTTCAAAACCCTGCACTGGTCTGGTCAAGGCACATATGGGAGTTGATGCTTCCAGCTCCTCCCCCCTTTCTCTCTCTCTCTCTCTCTCTCTCACTCGGTGTCTCCTCTCTAAAATGAATAAAATAAAAAATAAAATAAAAAAAAAAGGAATCTCACCTGTTCTTTTATTTATTCTGCACATATTTGTTGAGCACGTCCTGTGTCAGAATTTCCTCTGGGCGCCAGCATTCAGGTCATCCAGGAAGGAGAACAGGTCTCCCTTCTCAAGGGGTTTTGCATTCCCGAGTGAGAGACAGACAATAAGCAAGAACGTCAATAATTGAGATAGCGAGAAGTGGACGCCCGCTGATCTGAAATCTGAATGAGAAACGGAGGCCGGGATGATGAGCAGCGGCTGGTCAGAAGTCCCGGGGGGAGGAACCAGTGCAAAGTCCCCCTTGAGGAATTACTGTTGGCATCGGCGACAGAAAGAGCCCAGGTCCCTGGGGCTGAAATGTCCCAGTAAGCATGGCGGGAAAGGGGAGACAGCGTAGGAGTGGAAGCCTGGGGTGGGGGAGGGGAGGTAGACCGCTTAGGGCTTTTGAAGGCAGGGTAAAACTGTAAATCTTATTCCAAACGCCCCAAGAAGTCATGAAAACTTGAAAGCAGAGAAATAACGTGATCTGACTTATGTGTTTGAAGTGGCACTTCGGCCACTGTGGTATATCTTTTATAGTAGAGTATGGGGCAAGAGAGAGGCCCGATATAGGATGTGGAATTAAATTTTGTGGGGTTTTTTATATGCTCGTTCTTGATTTTTTTAAAAATCTTTTTTAAAAGCGGTTTTAAATTTGCAACATAATGGAAAGGAAGGTCCAGATATTTCCCATACACCCTCTACTCCACACAGGACAGCCTCTCTCGTCATCAGCATTGCATACTGGAGTGATACATTAGTTGCAATCAATGAACCAACATAGACGCACAGTAATCACCCAAAGCCTTCATTATAATACCATGGAGACTATTGTCACTGCCTTAAAAATTCTCCGTGTTGCCTGCCCTGTGATGGTGCAGTGGATAAACCCTTGACCTAGAACACTGAGGTCGCTGGTTCAAGCCCTGGGCTTGCCGGCTCAGGTCACATATGGAAGTTGATACTTCCTGCTCCTCCCACCTTCTCTCTCTCCTACTCTAAAATAAAGAAATAAAATCTTAACAATGTATTTTTCCTGTGTTGCTAGTAACCACTGCTCTGTCTATCTTCTCCAGAGTTTTGCCTTTTCGTAACGTCGTAGTGAATCATACATTATAGAGAGCCACTCAGATAGGCTTCTTACACTTAGTAATACTCATTTTGTGTTCTTTTTTTTGTCTATTTTTTCATGGCTGAATAACTCATTTCTTTTTTGCACTAAATAATATTCCATTGTCTGAATGTCATATGATATCTCCTCATTAACAACCACGTATCTATCTTCCTATAAAATGATTTTCAGAGAAAACTGCTAATTCTTGATGTTGTTTTTTCATCTCTCCTCTTAACTAGCCTAAATTCTATGTTAGTAGACTGATGATGACCCTTCTACATTTCAAATTCCTTACATTGTCAAATAAAACTTTGGGGTTTTTTATCCTGGAACCTCTTTCTTGACCTCATGGTTTTCCCCTCCAGTGACTGACACGTTGTATGGTCACCCCCCCATCTCTATTGAACCATCTGATGGATTCTCACCACGCCTGGAGACCTGTGTGTCTGTCCCCATTGATCCTGCTCACGTCCCTGGAAATGGTCTTCTCCTTGCCGCAGGATTAGAAACCATCACCCCCATCCTCCACACACAGACAGCTGGGGGGCGTCCTCTGTGAAGCCTTCCTTACCACCTGTGAGTGTCCCCCCTACTCTGTTCAGGCTCCTAGAGAGGCTCCCCAAACACACACTTGTGAATGAATAGAGAAGGCTGCGGGGTGGGGGCAGCTAGGAAGGACAAACATTAGGAAGGGTGTTGAAGGCAGCTTGAGGACTTGTTGGCGTTAACCCCAAGGCTGTAGAGAGATCCCTGAAGAATCGCACTATGATAGTAAGGAGGTGAGACTTGCCCCTTAGAAAGTTCACTCCTTCGCTGGCAAGAACAGTGGGTAAAATGGCCAAAGGAGACAGGCAGTGGACTCTTTTATTGAGGTATGTAAGACATGCTGAGGGCGTGAGACAGGCACATAGGTATTGTGGGTCAAACAAGTTTGTAAATATATATGTTTGCTCGCTTATAGTTTGCATTGGGTGTAGGGGACAGGCTGGAAGCAGGAAGGATCCTTATAGCCTGAGGCTTAGTTTTAAAACTAAACCTTTCCTACCCTTTAAATGCTAAGGTCTTTTCAAAACTAGCTTTTCCCCACACCCTTGACTGATTGGATGATGTGGGTGGTGCACTCTCATGAGGAATCCTCCCATTTATGCCTCAGATAAGTGACTTTGTATCAGAGACTTCTTTATTTGTATATTGGCTTAAAGCTTTGGATTTCTACACTATAAAATGGGGCAGACCGGGAGCTTGCTCTCTCTCAGTTCTTGAAATCAGCATTGCAAGGAGAGGCAGCCAGAATGGCGAAATGCTGAAGGACAAGCCAGTTTGTGCAGTTTGTGCAGAGAGAAGGAGATGGGTAACAGAGGTGAATAAGGCTGGTGAGGTACAAACCTTTTATCCTAGAAAAACTCGGATAAGTCAGTGGCTTTGGGAGCTCTCAGTGGAAAGAGAAGTGTTTTCCCACTGTGTGTATTTTTGCCCGCCGGGTGCGAGCTAGGATTAAAGCTAATGGCCCACCAGTTCTTGGCTCCATTGTTTCATTACCATCTGTCCGAATCTAATGCGAACCTGCGTGAGCCAGGTGCCTGTGATGGTGGCCTTGACTACTGGCTTTACATTTGGCGTAGTCTGTGGTAGGATTCGATACAGATCAGCATAGAGCCACCACCACCTTTGAGCGGTGGAGTAGAGGACTGGCTGCTGTTATGGTTCCCTATGGCTGTTTTTGGGGGGACTGTTGGCTGACTGACTTTTACAGCCATGCGTGAGGAAACCGAGAGCTCTATGGAAGAGGCTGCCCGGGACCTGCAAACTGATCAGTGGAAGGAGCTGGAGGAAATGTGGGAGAAAGAGATGCCGACCCTGGAGCTGGAGGAAGTGCTGGAGGAGGAGGCTAACCAGGTTTGTGAGATTTGCCTAGAAATGGAGCAGACGCTGGAGAAGGAATCACAGGTTCGTGAGTTGCAGATTGCCCTGGATGTTGTGGAGAGCCAGCAGCTGCAGGAGGCCGAGTCTGAGGCCAGGGCTGGAGCTGCAAGGTCTGCTGAGGAGAAGGCAGCGGTGGCCCTGGGCTCAAGCTCAGCAGCAGGAGCTGGTGTTTTCAGTTCTTCTTTGGAGGATGAGGAGAATCGGGCTGGAGTTGCAACCCACAGTCTCCAGAAGATGAGAGCCCAGCTGGAAGAAGTACCTGCTACACTCCTGGTAGGTCTGCGATTTGGGGACATAGGGGTGGATGCCATCATGCTCCCCAGAGCAGAGATGGAAATGCTGACTACCATGGCCATGTGCTCCTTTTTTGGACACTGTACGAGTTGCCAGGATGGCAGGGATGAGCGGGGAGGTTAATACCTCATGTGTGTGGACTGATTTCCTGGACTACGTCCGGAGTGAGCACTGGCTCCTTTGTTGAATGGACTTTGGATGTTGGACAATGTAAAATACCCTGATGGGGGTGGGGGCGGCTTTGCTGGAGGCCCTCCCCCTGCCCCGGGAAGACTTTCAAATTGCAAGAAAGAAGGCTGAGGATATTTTGCGCTTTTGGCAAAGTGCTCAGAGACTGGTGAAATGTACCTTTGTAATTGTTGAAATTGTATGACTGGTCATGTATTTGTAATTTGTGTAATGTACCTAATTTCCTTGTACAGGGATGCCGGTGGTGTAGATTGTGGGTAGTAAAGTGAGCACAGGGATGAATTGTTGAGCAGATAAAATATATTATGCTCATTTTGTTAAAGACGGTGCTGCCCACATGCAAGTTTTAAGAGTAAGCTTTTCCCCACACCCTTGACTGGTTGGATGATGTGGGGTGGTGCACTCTCATGAGGAATCCCATTATGCCTCAGATAAGTGACTTTGTATCAGAGACTTCTTTGTTTGTAGATTGAATAAAAGGTTTGGATTTCTACACTATAAAGTGGGGCAGGCCGGGAGCTTGCTCTCTCTTGATTCCTGAGGTTAGTATTAGAGAGGAGAGCAGATTAAGGCCATGTGGAAGAGAGCAGATGCAGCCAAGATGGCAGAGTGCTGAGGGAGAAGCCAGTTTGAGCAGAGTTTGTGCAGGAAGAGATGGAAAACAGAGGTGAATACGACAGGTGAGCTAGAAACCTTGATTCTAGGAAACTCGGATAAGTCAGTAGCTTTGTGAGCACTGAATGAGTGGGTTTTGGAGCCCAGTGTGTGTTTTTACTTGCCCGCCGGGTGCAAGCTAGAATTAAAGCTGATGGCTCACCAGTTCTTGGCTTCATTGTTTCATTACTGACTGTCCAAATCTAATGTGAACCTGCACTGGCCAGGCTGCTGTGATGGTGGCCTCGACTACTGGCTTTACAGGTACCTTTTTAGATTACCCATTTTAAAAACCATTACAAATTTATTTATTTTTTTTACATGCTAACACTGAGCTTTCCATTTTACAGATTAACCTTTGTTCTCTTTTTCCTTTATTTAGCTTTAGTAAATATTATATACATTTATTTTGAATCTCCGAACTAGTAATGCTGAAGTAGAGAATTAGGCATTTCCATTGTCAATGAAAAAAAAAAAAATTCCAAACTTGTAAGAATTTTTTATGAGTTTATTTGAGCCAACAGGTGACCATTGCCGGGAAGTAAAGTCTCGACAGATTGAGAAAGTGGTCCAGAAAATGGCGGTTTCACATCAGAATCGAAGGGGCAGACTAAGGGGGTTCCATGAAATTGATTGGTGCTAGATGAGGGAGGTGGGAGAAAGCAAAGCAGGGAACTCCCTGGGATTGGATAAAAAGTGAAAACGTTTACACTAAAACCTCCTTTACATAGAAAGACACAAGACAGGGTAAGTTAATTAACATGATAACAATAACAATGCTCTGGCAGAATGCCGGCCCTGAGGGGGCAGAAGAAGACAATTACTCCCTCCCTTCAAAAGCATGTTATCAGGGACGTTATTGCAGAGGCCAAAGGCAACAGACAGACTTCAAAGCAAACACTGACCTTTGTTTAGATAGAGAACAACTTCCTAGGACAAGAGGACCTACAATAAACTGCTTTTAGTTAGAAAGGTTTGATTTAGACCACCCTGTGTTTACCTTAGTGTTTACCTAACCTAGAGTTTGCAAGGTCAGTGTGTAGGCTTTCCCTGAGCTTGTCAGGTTCAGTTTCTGGCTACATCGTGACATATGAAAAAAAAAAAATTATTTTTTTGTCTACATCTATTCTCGTTCTATAGATGGAATAACAGTAACCCACTGTGGGCAGACACTATGGTGGGAGGTGGCTGGGTGAGTGGGGCGTATACTGCTTAGTGCTGCAAGATAAATTAACACAGGGTTAGTTATAGACTTAGGGTTCTTAGGGCTTTCTCTTTCCCTTTATCATAATGTCTCTGCCCTCCTACTACCCAGTTCTTCGGTGTTGGGCAGATAAAATATATTATGCTTACTTTGTTAAAGATGGCGCCGCCCACGTGCAAGCTTTAAGAGTAAGCTTTTCCCCACACACACCCTTGACTGATTGGATGATGTGGGGTGGTGCACTCTCATGAGGAATCCTCCCATTATGCTTCAGATAAGTGACTTTGTATCAGAGACTTCCTTGTTTGTAGATTGAATTAAAGGTTTTGATTCTACACTATAAAGTGGGGCAGACCGGGAGCTTGCTCTCTCTTGGTTCCCGAGGTTAGTATTAGAGAGGAGAGCAGAGAAAGGCTGCGTGGAGGAGAGGAGAAGCAGCCAAGATGGCAGAGTGCTGAGGAAGAAGTCAGTTTGAGCAGAATTTGTGCTGGAGAAGGAGATGGGTAACAGAGGTGAATAAGTCTGGTGAGCTAGAAACCTTTGTTTCTAGGAAACTCGGATAAGTCAGTAGCTTTGTGAGCAGTGAGTGAGTGGGTTTTGGAGCCCAGTGTGTGTTTTTGCTTGCCCACCGGGTGCAAGCTAGTATTAAAGCTAATGGGTCACCAGTTCTTGGCTCCATTATTTCATTACCGACTGTCCGAATCAAAGGCGAACCTGCATGAGCCAGGCTGCTCTGTAGGTGGCCTTGACCACTGGCTTTATGCTCACAAAGCTACTGACTTTTCTGAGTTTGCTAGAATCAAAGGTTTCTAGCTTACCAGACTTATTCACCTCAGTTTCCCATCTCCCTCTGCACAAACTGGCTTCTTCATTAGCACTCTGCCATCTTGGCTTCTTCTGCTCTCCTTCACGTGGCCTTAATCTGCTCTCCTCTCTAATACTAACCTCAGGAACCAAGAGAAAGCAAGCTCCCAGCCTGCCCCACTTTATAGGGTAGAAATCTAAACGTTTAATCCAATCTACAAACAAGGAAGTCTCTGATACAAAGTCACTTATCTGAGACATACTGGGAGGATTCCTCAGGAGAGTGCACCACCCCACATCATCCAATCAGTCAAGGGTGTGGGGAAAAGCTTACTCTTAAAACTTGCATGTGGGCAGCACCATCTTTAACAAAGTGAGCATAATATATTTCATCTGCTCAACACCTAGTAACTAAAAAGAACCTGGCATAGTATCTATCCTCTGTGGTGGGGCCAGATACCACAACTAAAATAAGTAGAAAAAAACAGGCTTTAAAACATATGGTGAACTTTGATGTTGGCTTTAGAATTGTAAGTGACATTTCTCAGAGGAAATATGGGTGTCTGTCAAGTTGTGAGAGTGGGACCGGCTGCTGTGTCCATTCATTGTTAGTGGGCACAGCATCTCACTGAAATGGGAGAGGCCATTCTTCTGAATGCTCTATTGAAGTAACTCCCGTACCCTTGCTCTTTTTTACTTATTTATCTATTTAGACAGAGACAGAGAGAGGTACAGACAGACAGGAAGAGAGAGAGAGATGAGAAGCATCAATTCTTCGTTGCTGCACCTTAGTTGTTCATTGATTGCTTTCTCGTATGTGCCTTGACGAGGGGGCTACAGCAGACCGAGTAACCTCTTCCTCAAGCCAGCGACCTTGGGCTCAAGCTGGCAACCTCAGGGTCTCGAACCTGGGTCCTCCAAGTCCCAGTCCCACACTCTATCTGCTGCGCCACTGCCTGGCCAGGCCCATTTCTCTTTATCATGACATTTCCCCCCTTCTAACTCTAGGATACCTGAAAAAGGAATCATTATTGTTGTTGTTTATGTTCATCCCATTGGACTAGAAGTTCTTTGAAAGCAGGAAGTATATATCATGTCATTTGAAAGTGCATACCCGGTACCGAGCTCCCAGGCTGCCATAGTAACAGGCAGCAAGAAATACTGATATATATTTTTTCTCAATTATAGGAACAAGTTTAACATTCCCATAGTTTGCCTTCTTACCATCATCTAGCTACAGTTAACACCAGAGAACCTTCATGTCTTCTGCCACCAGAAATGACGTTTCCCTGAGAACGTTCCTATATGATTTCTCCCTCATTCCATTTCTCCCTTAAAGCTGGAAAAATGGAGCTCAAGTGGCTGATTTCTTTCTCCTACTCAGCGTCGCTGTTCCTGGCTTCGATTTTTAGCAGGAAACAGAAAGAGATGTCGTGAATCAGAGACCGAATTGCCTCTGGAAAGGAGAACGGGCAGTTGACTCACAGTGACAAGGAGAAACGCCAGGCCTAGGAAAACGGTCAGTCAGCGAGAAGAAACCGGGATATGACTCATCGCACTGCTTAAGCCACAACAGGTAGAAGATTCCTGCTTTCAGAAAGCTCCGGGCAGGGGTTCCAGTTCAAGATAGCAACACCCGTTTATTATTATTATTTTTAAACGCAGTTTTAGAGTCAGTACATTTGGGTTGGGGACCAAGATTTGAATTTCAAGCAGCTCCCAGGCACGGTCATGCTGCCGGACAAGGCTACACACCATCTGAGTCGCAAGCTTCAAGGGCAAATGGTTGGAAGCCCCTGTAAAAGGCCGGGCATTTTCTAAGGGGCTGGTTCTTAAACTTGGTTGCACATTCGAATCACCTGAGGAGGTTGTAAAAACCCTGCTGCTTGGGCCTTACCCAGTTTCCAATTAAATCGGAATATCAGGGGGACGACCTAATTGTCACTATTTTTAAAAACTCCCCAGCTGTTTCTAATATGCTCTCAGGGAATATAGCTTTGTTTGCACAGCTGATTAGGGCCGTGTTACAGTTCTGTAAAAGTGGTAAGGAGGGGTGGTTTTATTGCCCTGCAGAAATTTAACCAATTTGGCACCTAATTTCAGCCTTCTTTTTTCCCACTAATTTTTTTTTATATTTTATTATTATTAATTTTAATGAGGTGACACCAATAAATCAGGGTACATATGTACAATGAAAACATCTCCAGATTATCTTATCATTCAATTGTGTTGCATACCCGTCACCCAAAGTCAAATTGTCCTCTGTCACCTTCTGTCTGGTTTTCCCTGTGTCCCTCCCCTCCTCCCTATCCCACCCTCCCCTCCCTCCCCCCCTCCCGTAACCACCACTCTCTTGTCCATGTCTCATAGTCTCACTTTTATGTCCCACCTATGTATGAAATCATGCTGTTCTCAGTTTTTCTTTTTTTCTGATTTACTTATTTCACTCCGTATAATGTTATCAAGGTCCATCCTTTCCTACTAATTTTTAAGAAAAAAAAAATCAGTGCTTTAAACTTTATTTTGAACTGCCTTCGTTATCCATGCTAGTTCCTCATTAGTGAGTAAAATAAAACTTGGACAGCATGTTTTAACAGTATGTGTTTTGCTCTATCGAATTTATAACCATAATGTCTCTGCTAAGTAGCTGCACTTTCTCTTTTGTTCGAGCCTCAGCCAATTATTTTGTGGAAGTTGCTAACAGAGACATTATAAATAAATTTGTACATTATTTTGGGGTCTCCCTACACATTCTACCGTGCTTGATGTAACTTTAACTCTGACGAAAACAGCAATTGATTACTAGCTCAGTGATTCCCAGCACAGTTGACCTTAACACTTTGAGTAGTGAGTTTTATTTATTTATTTATTTTCATGCTCGCTGACCCTCGGGAGTAAAAATTTTTTTTTTTTTTTCAAAAAATGAAATTAGTTCCTGTTCCCGTTTTATTAACTTAACATTATGTTTGTTATGATAACTAATTTATGGAAACGAGAGGAATATACACTTGCCTCTTTTTGAATGTTGCCTTAGTCATTTTTAAAATACAAATTTCTGTACGATGGTACTCTGGGTGGTCAGGAGGCACGAGGACGTCCACTGAATGTTCCTACTGCTCAAAGGGTGAACGTGCATTCATTCATTCCTGGCCACCAGACTGGCACCCTGACCTGTGTCAGTGAACTGTCATTTGGAAGACAGCTTCCTCTTCTATTTACAAGAGAAATGCCAAGGCTGAACCGCTCGCTGGTTTGGACGCGGAGTTGTTTTCTAGCCGCGGAGGGGAGTTGGCTCTGTTCCACCCATACTTCCACCTCAGCTTGTCCTCGTGATTGATGGCTTCCATTTGCAGGATGTCAGGCCACCATCCGCGGGGCTGCCTGGAGCAAGGCAAATTGGCACCCACTTAGGGATGAGACCTGCGAACCCGGCTGCATCCGGCGCAGTCACTGTAGCCGAGGCACGGACCTGCCGTTTTACCCGCTGATGGATTCCACGGAAAGCTGTCAGTCTAACATGGTCCTGCTTCCCAGTTACAGGAAAACAAACAAAACAAAACAAACAAACAAAATGCTAATGTGTTAAGAGATGAGTAAAGGTGAATATACCGTTGAGTTAAAAATATGATGAAATTTAAGATTTAATGAAAAAATAGTTTAAAAATATTTAAATATCTTTTAAAAAAAATTTATACAAATCATTTAGCCAAACATGGAGCTTATATTATTTCTTCCCTTCTGGTGTCACATTGGGTATGGGCTTTATATGGTGTGATCAGGCTACTACTAAGTTTTGGGGAAGGGAAAGCTCCCAAAGCCACCTGTCATCATGACAGCCAAATTCTTAGTAGAAGAGCTCAGAAGATTAAGGGTGTTTGGTGAGATCTGTGTCCTGATAGCTTGAAACCACCCGGAGAGAAGTTCACTAAATGTTCATAAGTGCTTTTAAGTATGTTTTACCCACATAACTCTATTTCACAAGGCACAGTAAATATGTAAACAGTAGGGGTGACTATCCAGTAATGGCATGTCCCAGAGGAAAATTTTTCTTTTAATTTTGTCCTTCTTAATAGTTAGTCAACTTATTCTGAAGATGTTGTAATTACTTAAAATATTGTCTTGGATAATTTTGGGTAAGAAAAATATGTACTTTTTTTTTAATTTGACACTGATTTTATGTGCTCTGTTCTTTGAATGTCTTTAACTATACCAAGTGTTCGTCTTTTGGTATACGCATAATTATAGAAACTAATTGGGAGTTACTTCAAGTCAAACCTGCTGAGGAAAATGTGGTTATTAATAGTTTAAATTAACTGTGGAAAAGACACGTGGTGTAAAAATGATTAGCAAAGCTTATTTTTCTCAAGTGGCTGATACATTGGTCTTGATGATTTTCATCCCCCTCCCCCCAAAAAAGGGGACTTTCAAAATGTTTTAAGATAATGGGAAAGTTAATAGAATAAGT
>CM073002.1:2317500-2475000 GCA_037038555.1 Rhynchonycteris naso | reverse complement strand
TATTCATTTTATTATTTCTTTTTATTTATTTATTTTAGAGAGGAGACACACACACAGAGAGAGAGAGAGAGAGAGAGAGAGAGTGAGAGAGAGAGAGAGAAAGGGGGGAGGAGCTAGAAGCATCAACTCCCATATGTGCCTTGACCAGACCAGTGCAGGGTTTTGAACTGGCGACCTCAGTGTTCCCAGGTCGACGCTTTATCCACTGCGCCACCACAGGTCAGGCCTAAAGTCTATTTTAAGTAAAAACATGGGCCTTGGCTGCTTAGCTCAATCAGTTAAGAGTGGCATCCAAAACAATAATGTTTCTGGTTCGATCCCCAGACAGGGCATACATGGGAAAAATTAAACCCTGGCCAGATAGCTTGGTTGGTTGAACCATCATTCCGAAACACAAAGGTTGCTGGTTCAATTCCCTCCGGCTCCATTGGAACAACTCGGCCCAGGGCACTGAGGCTGAGGACGGCTCCATGGCCTCTGCCTCAGGCACTAAGAAGAGGTCAGTTGCCGAGTAACAGAGGAACACCCTAGATGAGCAGAGCATCACCCCTTACTGGGCTTTCCGGGTGGATCCCAGCTGAGATGCATGTGGGAGTCTGTCTCTCTGCCTCCCCCTCTTCTCACTGAATAAAAAATATAATTAAGGTTAAAGAGGACAAAAAGAGTCACACTAGAGAAAGCACACAGCATTGCCCCTCATCATAGCCCTTACCCTCCGCCTAGACCTCCTCCCACCTTGGGGAGGAAGACAGGGAGGTTCTTCCTTCGACCTTCAGTTACTATGCATGCGGGGAACTCTCTGGGGACTAGGCAGAGGAGCCCTTTGGAATTCACTGTTTGCAGTAAAACGGTATCTCATCTTGACATGCCGCTGGCTGAAACCCTTTGCGGTAAGGATGAAAAAGCAGTGGTACGCATCTGGAAAATGCCTGTATCACCGCTGGTAGCAGCCTCAGAGTGGGTGTGCAGGTTTCCCAAAGTCCAAAGTCAGAGCCTGGGACAGGGCTGTCTGCCCGGGCATTGCCAGGGAGAGCCGGTCTTAGCAGAGAGAGGCCAGAGTGGAAATGGAGGCGGGGCGCCTCATAAGCAGCCCTGTGCAGGGCAGATGCTCGCCTTGTCCAGAGGTTTGGTCCGAATCCTTAAGAAAGACGCTCCCAGGAGATAGCGTGCCAGCTTTGAGCACACGGCAAGGCCAGGAGAGACGTCCTCAGGACTGGCCTCTCCCCTTCCCTCTCTGCCTTGTCTGCTTGCAGCCTTGCAGAGGCGGGGAAACCGAGCGAGGGGAAGGAGCATGGACCCTGGACAGGGGAAGAGACCAGAAGGGACCACATGGTCACTGAGCAGCAGGCGAGATGCCACCAGCGACCCATGCTAGACAAACAGAATGACCCCTGCGGAGTTGGGGTTTCGTGCTGGACTGAACATGCTAATCCCTGAAACGGAGTCATCCTGACAGGCGGCCGTGACCGGAAGGGGTAGCTCATGACCTGAGAGGGACAGGAAAAGTGCCTGAGCAGGTTACGGACGTGGACGGAGGGAAACCACAGTCGCTTCCCTGTTGTCACCTACGAAGTCCACGTCACCCAACAAACAGGATGGTTTAGACACATCCGAGGGACCAAGGAGCTCCTCAGCTTGAACGTCAAGGTGCCGCCCACGGGTTTCAAACGGGCTTGGGCACGCTGGGTAAACCGGTGGAGCAGGCTTGCCTGGCATCTCGTTTGCCAAGACGCTCTCAGAAAGAGACAATGTCTTACAGGTAGAGGAAAAGCGGGCTCGAGTCCGAGGGAAAGCTCGAGGCTTCAGGGCAAAGAGGCGGTTTCTCACACGCTGTGGGTCAGAGAGACATTTCCGCTGGCCTCTCTGGCCCCATGGAGTATGGAGGAAGGGGAAGAGAGAGAAGGTTGTTCTGAGATAAAATGTTTGTCTCTGGAGACTCTTCCCCTCTCTGCTTTGTCGTGGCTCGCTAGGACTGTTTTATGTTTGTTTGTTTGTTTGGTTGTTTTTTTTTTTTAATTAACAGGTAGAGAGGCAGAGAGACAGACTCCTTGATGTACCCTGACTGGGATCCACCCAGCAAGCCCTGTCTGGGGCCACTGCTCTGCCCATCTGGAGTCGCTGCTTCGTTGCTTTGCAACTGAGTTATTTTAGTGCTGAGGCAACCATCCTCCGCACCCCGGGGCCAACTTCCTCAAACCACACGAGCCATGAATGGAGGAGGAGTGGAGAAGCAAACGGTCGCTTCTCCGAGGGCTCTGACCGCCGCGCCTGGGAGAGGTCTCCATCACGGCAATTCCCAGCACCAGGTGCCTGGAAGCAGGTAGTGACCGCCGAGCTCTCACGGGTGCTGAGGGACAAGCGTGAGGAGAATCTATGTACAGAGACACTCTGTAGACACACAGGAGGCGGGGAAGGGGGAAGGACATGTCCACGGAGTACACAGACGTGTGTGTCACCAGAAGCAATCCATCGTCTGCGATCTACCCAAAATACGCATGGTTCCGGTGGAGTTCCAGACAGGCAGAAGCAAGGAAATCCAGGTTCCAAGTCTATGATTTCCAAGGACTTTTACAGAAATAATTAAAGTCTGGGGCACAGGCAAAAGATAAACCTAACGCATTTAATAAGGTGACCAGATTTTAAAATTGGCAAAGCGGGGCATCATCGACGGGGGGGTTCTTGATTAAAAATGTGGTCTATACGGAGCAAAAAAAAAAATTTTTTTCATAGAATGCAAAAATAGTATTGTAATATATATATTTTTTAAATTGGGACTTTTTAAAAATGCCGCAGGACAAATGGTTAAAAATCGGAACTGTCCCTTCCAAAAGCGGGACATCTGGTCATCTTAATTTAGAAGTGACCCAAATAGTGGTGGGAAAGCTGGTATTTTAAAAATTGAACTGATTTGGGGCTGAGGGAGGACACAGGTAAAGAAAATTATACAGGTTTCAGGTGCCCAATTCTACAACACACCTCTGTACACCCTACTGTGTGTCCACCCCCCCCCAACGTCACGTCTTCATCCATCACCATTCGTCCCCCTCTACCTTCCGCCAAAGAAACAATTCTCTATCAACCAATTGGACATTCTGGACGAAATGAATAGATTCCTAGAGACATACACTCTTCTAAAACTGAATTACAAAGAATCAGAGAATCTGAACAGACAGGTCACCACTACTAAAACTGAAACAAGAAAAAACGAAACAAAAACACTCCCACAAAACAAAAGTCCTGGACGGAATGGCTGCACCAGTGAATACGGCCAGACATTCGAAGAACAGCGAACACCTTCTTAAACTATTTCAAAGAATTCAAGGGGCAGGAAGCCTCCCAACCTCGTTTTTTGGTTTTTTTTGTTGTTGTTGTTTTGTTTTTTTTGGAAAAGCTGGTATCTTTGTAAAAGAAATGGGAAGTCCCAGATGTCAACATGGTGAAAATACGGGGTGAAATCAAACAAAATGAAATGATGAGACTACAGGCAAAACTTTCCATCTAGAGTCAGGAAAAGCGGGTGACCAAATGCTGATGAAGAAATGTGAGTGATGAGAAAAGAAGGTCAGAGGACGTCCCATTGTTACAAGCTCCGTGTGACTTACAATAAAGCTAATGCAGTCCTACATTGTAGTAACGAAAGGGTGACGTCCAGATGAGAGATGGGAATCGCTTCTCTGGACACGGCGCTGGCCGGAGCACGGTGCTCACTTAATTAAATTCCGTCCACATTTAAATGTCTGCTCCATGTGCCACAGGGGACTGAACAGTGAGCAAAGGAAATGACTCCAAGGCTCTGTGGTCAGGCAGGTGAGGGCCCTGGAAGCCGCAACATGAAAGGGGGTGTTCAAGAAACAGGGGTGGTTAGCCTGAGAACCGATGACTTGATAAAGAAATTAATGAAAATTATTTTCTCAAATATTTGAAATTATAGTTCTTTCTTTCTTTCTTTCTCTCTCTTTTTTTTTTTATAGATTCTGCCCTGGCTTGTTGGCGCAGTGGACAGAGCGTCAGCCAGGCGTATGAATGTTCTGGGTTCCATCCCAAGTTGGGGCACATGTGAGAAGAGACCATCGGCTTCTTCTGCTTCTCCCCCTCCCTCTTCTCTCCCTCTTCTCTTCCTGCAGTCATTGACTCTATCGGTTTGAGCACCAGTCCCGGGCACTGAGGATAACTCTATTGGTCTGACCATCAGCCTCAGGTGCTAAAAATAGCTCGGCACTCAAGCATCAGCCCCAGATGGGGTTGCCAGGTGAATCCCAATTGAGGCTCATGTGGGAGTCTATCTCACTGTCTTTCCTTCTCTCACCTAAAATAAACAAATAAAATAATAAAATAAGTAAGTCATGGGGATGTAGTGTACAACATGGTGACCATAATTAAGAATACTGTATTTTATATTTAAATGTTGCTTAGGGAATAAATCTGAAAAGTTCTTATCACAAGAAAAGAACATTGTAACTATGTGAGGTGATTAATATTAAGCAGACACATAATGGTAGCTTGCACTATATACAAATATCAAGTTATTATGTTTTATAGCTGAAAGTAATATGTTACATGTTTCTTATATCTCAAAATTTTTTTGATAAATTTAACTAAGTAAATAATTGAATTAGCTTATGGATCACTCTATATTCTTTTCAATTACAGACAGTGTAAGCAAATATTCAAAATTATTTTTGATTGCTCTCATTTTCCTGGCCAATGGACAGTAACATTATATGAGTAAGTTTTGAGTCAGGATCCTGTATTAGTTTTTATAAAACAACAGTTTATAAAAGAAAGCACTTCTATTTCTAGACGATAATTTCTGCTCTTCAAAGAGCGTTAGCATCTATTGTCCTGCAAATTACTCTTCTCGGGTTTATCTATTAATGACTTTGTGACAATCCTGTATAACACTCAGCCTAAACCAGGAGCAACATGTAAAATGTGTGTCGACACATCATTCCTTCTATCTTTGTGTTCAATGTCCCTGTCACAGAGAAGTAGCCATGCTAAAGTCATATCATGTCTGGGATCTTCTTTACATTGTCCAGATAAAAACAACAGCAATGGAGCCCAAAATGGAAATCGATGGCAGGGTTGTCCATTAATGAACTTGGGTCACGGGTACCTGAAGATTCTTTGCCCTATTCTCTCTCTCTTATCTTGGATGTTTTTAAGTTTTCCTTGACAGATGAAAAGACTAGAAAAAAAAATAAGTATATCTGTTTAAATGATAGAGACATTTTCTCGGTAGTTCATTAATAACTATAAGCATATGATGAACTTGTTTTAGTATGCATATTAAAATTCCTTTTGCTTGCATTGACCCCTTCCCCTCGAGGATAGGGTGTTTGGTTGAGAGTCTTTCCAGCTTTCATAATCTCCCACGGATAAAAATGACTTTTAAAAACCAGGGAGGCAGGAATTTATGCTGAAGAGAGAAAAGGAGTGTCACTTGGTCAAATTGGAAAATAAAAAATGGTATTAGTCACAAGAACATCACTTCGTATCATGATGAAATCCCAGCGCACAGAAGATCTTAAGGTGACTTAACACCAGCGGGGATGAAACAAACATGTGGCCAGAAGACCCGGTCGCTGCTCTGTGGACCTACCTGTCCCTTCTTTGGCTGCTTGCTAAAAATGCTCAGCCAGGACCTGTGACTCCCTGGCGTGGCGAAACACGTTGCCAAAAATCAGCTCGAAGAAGCAGACGGCACTGAAGGCATCTGTTTCAGATGCCAGCGCCCCGGATGCTTGCCAATCTGCGCTTCCAGCACGCGCCCGTGATACTTGAAATCACACCTCTCTCTTCCCTGCCTGCCACGCTCGCTCTGCCGTGACGAACAAGGGCCCACCCAGCACTTCCCCAGAGCAGAAGAAACACCACGGATGGTTTTCCTTCCTGTTATAAATAGACAGGCGCAAAGCCGAGGTGGGGGTCAGACACCAACAAACCTTCCACTGAAGCTGTGACTTCACCATGTTGTGGGGTTCATGTCAACAGTCTCCATGACACCTTTTGGCAACTTTTTTTTTTTTTTAACTTCCATGATGTTATTCCCCCCCCGCCCCCCCGTTGGCCTCCACAAGCATGTCCTTATGGAGAGGGCTGTTTTTCTGATTCCTCTCCAAGTCTGCTAGCAAGCAAACACAGGAAAAAAAAAAAAAGTTTCTTGAAAGACAGGCGTCCCAGAGTTTGTGTGTCCCAGCCCAGGAGAGAGGGCGGTCCGGAAACAGGAGTCTGCACTTGGTAACAACAGCGGCACGTCCCAAGCCAGCAGTGCTGGGTCGTGCTCCCCGTACCCGGATGGTTTTGCCCAGACGGCAAAAGGTTTGGTGCCATCCCAGAAGGGGCAGAGTGTCAATGCCAACAACAAGGCACTCTGACCGGCAACCGAGGCGACGTTACAGCAAGAGAAACAACATGTCTGCCAGACCCACGTGGACCCCGCAGGGAGGGCGGCCACGCGTGATCAGTGTTTCCATTGACTTGTTTACTCTCCCCGGGGGATCCAACCGCCCCGCTGCTTCTGGGGCCTGGCACCCGTGGGTGTGGGAAACGTCCAAAATTTCACAAGGTATCTATTTCTGCAACAATCCACCTGGCATATTTACATGGTGTTCCAACGTGGGGCTTTGAAGCCACCCACCATTCATACCATTCTCTCTCTCTCTCTCTCACACACACACACACACCCCACCCCATTTTCCAAGGAATCTGCACACCGTAACGGAGATGCTGGAGAGAGCACATCCGTAGCTTTCCAGCAACAGCAAAACAAAACTGAAATCCCTTCCAGCGACTATTTCAGACTCGTGGGAGAGAGTTACGCTGGTGTTCGTACTAAATCTGAAGCATTGTTGTTGAGTTTTTATTTCATGGAGGGAGGCCTGATGTTTTATTTTTATTTTATTTTTTTTTATTCATTTTAGAGAGGAGACGCAGAGTGATAGAGAGAGAGAGAGAGAAAGAGAGAGAGAGAGAGAGAGAGGGGAGGAGCTGGAAGCATCAACTCCCATATGTGCCTTGACCAGACCAGTGCAGGGTTTTGAACTGGCGACCTCAGTGTTCCCAGGTCGACGCTTTATCCACTGCGCCACCACAGGTCAGGCAAGGAGGCCTGATGTTTTAGAAAAACAAAACAAAACAAAACAAAAAAAACCAGGAATGAACACCGTGAGGTGTGATTCCTAGTCAGTAATCGAGGAATAAGCCGTGTGACACTTTAATTACATTTGAACGATTACACTTTGGCAGTGATGCTGATTTAAGTCCAAATAACTTGGGAAGGCGCTTGCGTTGCCCGTAGTAATCTCTAGGTACCTAGCAGGAGGAAAACACAGGGGGAAAGAATAAAAAGGTTTTAGAAGCAGTGGGGGAAATTGTGGGTTTGGGCTGTAGGGAGTTTTCGCTTCCTTATTTGAATTCGGGGTGAGAACCGTGACGGGCTGCGTTCGACCACGGTTCAGCGTGCAGGATCCCGTGTTTGCGTGGGCTTCCCGCGAAGTCATGATGCGGGATAAAAATAATTAATACCGCCTGACCTGTGGTGGCGCAGTCGATAAAGTGTGGACCTGGGAACACTGAGGTCGCCAGTTCAAAACCCTGCACTGGTCTGGTCAAGGCACATATGGGAGTTGATGCTTCCAGCTCCTCCCCCTTTCTCTCTTTCTCTCTCTCTCTCTCTCACTCTGTGTCTCCTCTCTAAAAAAAAAAAAAAAAAAAAAAAAAAATTAATAAAATAAAAATTAAAAAAGAACATGCTGGCCTTCCTTCCAAGAACAAGAAGACAGAGCTGACATGGGGCCAGGCACCTGTAGCCACGTGACACTTCTGTGAGGCGGCCGTGCTTTATGGAGGGAACTTTTTTATTTTTTTTCTCATTGATTCTGTTGTGGAATAAAAGATGGCAAAGATATTCAGTCTTTTTTTTTTAATTTTTATTTTATTCATTTTAGAGAGGAGACACAGAGTGAGAGAGAGAGAGAGAGAGAAAGAAAGGAGGGAGGAGCTGGAAGCATCAACTCCCATATGTGCCTTGACCAGACCAGTGCAGGGTTTTGAACTGGCAACCTCAGTGTTCCCAGGTCGACACTTTATCCACTGCGCCACCACAGGTCAGGCGATATTCAGTCTTTTTAATTTTTTTTTCTTAAACTTAAACCTCTAACCCTCCAAAACGTTTGCATTTTCACAAAGCACACTGTCCCTGGCCCTGGGCCTTCTCTGTGAGCTGTTTCTTCCGTGGAACATGTGTGCTCCTTAGGGCCCTTGCCGGGTGGAAAGACGGGCCAGCAGTGATGCTTCTGGTTCAGACGGAAGGGGAGAGAAGCCAGATACTGACCTAGGTATTGGAGAATTTCCTTAGAATGTGATGGTAGTCATTTACATCGGTGGGTTAATTATGTACTCCATTGCCAGTGCTGGAAAAATTTCCTTGTTTGTAAAAAATAGTAAAATAAAATTTAGGCTCCTGCCTTATGCTTTATTGAAACTGGATTTCAGAGTTTTTAGGATGTAAACGTGATAAACAAAGCTAGCATACAATTATTAGAATGTTACTAAGAAAGTAATCTTTTAAGAGAAAAAAAGAGAGAGAGGAAAGGGGGAGAAGGAGAAGAGGGAGATGAGAAGCAGCAACTCGTAGTTGCTTTACTTTCGTTGTTTATTAATTGCTTCTCATACGTGCCCTCCCTGGGGGGGGGGGGGCTCTATCTGAACCAGCGACCCCTTGCTCAAGCCAGTGGCCTTGGGATCATGTCGATGGCCTGCGCTCAAGGTGGGACCCCACGCTGAAGCTGGAAAGCCTGTGCTCAATGCAATGAGCTTGTGTTCTAGCCAGTGACCTTGAGGTTTCGAAGTGGGGTCCTCAGCATCTTGGGCCAATGCTCAATCCACTGTGCCACCACCGGTCAGGTGGAAAATAGTAGAGTGAGGCAGACCCCTCATGTGCCCCAACCAGGATCCACCTGACAACCCCATCCAGGGTTAATGCTCTACCAAGCTATTTGTAGTTCCTGAGTCTGATATGCTCCAGGGCCAACTCTCGAACCAATCAAGCCATGGCTGTGGGAGGAAAAGTAGGAGAGAAGGAGGTGGGAGGAGCAGAAGATCACTTCTCCTGTGTGCCCTGACCGGGAATTGAACCCAGGACATCAACACACTGAGCTTACACTCTATCCACTGAGCCACCCACTAGTGTTGGAAAATTATTTTTATAATAATCACATACAATGAGTAAATTTATAAAAAAAAAACCAAATAACTTTAAGTCACATATGAGAATATGAGAACCTCAAAAATTATATAAACATTAGCCCTGGCCAGTTGGCTCAGCAGTAGAGTGACAACCTGGTTTATGGAAGTCCCGGGTTTGATTCCCAGCCAGGACACACAGGAGAAGCATCCCATCTGCTTCTCCACCCTTCCCCCTCTCCTTTCTCCCTGTCTCTCTTCCCCTCCTGCAGCCAAGGCCCCATTGGAGCAAAGTTGGCCCAGGCACTGAGGATGGCTCCATGGCCTCCACCTCAGGTGCTAGAATGGCTCTGGTTGCAACAGAGCAACAGTCCCAGATGGGCAGAGCATCGCCCCCTGGTGGGCATGCCGGGTGGATCCCGGTGGGGCACATGTGGGAGTCTGTCTGTCTCCCCTACTCCCCGTTCTTACTTTGGAAAAAAAAATAAATGTCAATCAATATATCTCATTTATATTAGTTATCAATTAGCATATTGTCTTATTAAGAAGAGAGGGAATGAAAAAAGTCACCATCGAATATTGTGGGTGAAATTCTAAATTGTTATAAGGATTTTAAAGGGTAATTAAACAGTAACTCAAAATTCCAAATGTGCATGCATGTCAACCCAGAAATTTTCGTTTGGAGGAATCTGACTTACAGAAATACTCTTACATGTGTACAAAGACACACACACACACACACACACACACACACTGCACTGTGATTTGTTATAGCAATAAAATGAAAACAGCAAAAATCAACAGAGATTGGTAAGATCAATTAGAATTTAACCATACAAGAAAAGATCAGACCACTATTCAAACAAATGGGGTAAATCTATATTTACAACAGTAGACAACAAAGCCTATGAGAGACTCATGTCAAAAAAGAATGTTCCAGAACCACCGTATATGCCCTAAATGCTGATATAAAAAATAAATACAAAACCCATTGTCTGAACGTTTCACAGCTGTTGCAATCACGCAAGCACGCTTCAACTGGCTCACCTGTCACCTTCTTCCTGAAACTCTCCTGACCCCCCCCCCACAAACACGATCGCCCCCTCTTCAATTAATATCACGCCTTATATACACCCTGCAATTCCACCACCATCACACCCGTGGAGCTTCTGATCCAGTTAAGACGGAAATGTTTTGCGTTAGGCAGAGGGTGCTGAACTTTCAGAAATGCATGCTAATTTGCCACACCCCATATACTGAATGTTGGGGGGGCAGGAAACATCCGAAGATATCTCCCAACAGATACCTGGAGTCTCCACTGCCCGCTCAGCTTTGTCTCCAGACGTAGAGATAAGACAGCCAGGCATGCCCACAGTGGTGGCATGCCCAACCCACGGGGAGCAGATGGTCCCCGGGGAGGGCAGGAATGGGGGTGGTAATCTCCTCTGCTTGGAAACCGGCCCCTTGTGATGGTCCCTGACTCTTAAAATCTCTAATCAAGTGTGGGCACGTGGGAGCCACAGAGAAAGTGTGAACTTGTATGTACGCTCCAGCCTGTCTATGGAACAGCCGGTGGCTCGAACAGATGTTCCACAGCTCACCGCCTAACATCGGCTCCCATCACCCCAGCTGCCGGGCAGGGGTTCACAGACATTAGGATGGTGCTCACGGCTCCAAACGAGAAGTTCTGCTTAGAAAAGGAGGGGAAACAGACATGTAGAGGAGTCAACCCAAAATAACTGTTCCCATGTAACCAGCTTTGTTATGTCTTTAAAAAATATCATCCATACCGGAGGGTAGACCTTCTTAATGCAGAAGAACTTTCGGAAAAGGACAACACTTATTCGAGATCTCCGATGCCTTTAAGACCTCCGACCAGGTGTCCTTCCCAGTCCTCTCGACACGCTGACGACAGCTCACTCGGGTCAGTCTGAGAAACGCTGGTGTTCGGTCTTCAGGACATTTCCAACAGCTGCTTCCAACATCCCGTTCAAAATCGCTGCCATGTTTAGAAGTTGAACAGAAATTGAACCAGCCCGGCACAGCTATCTTTTGTTAGAAGGTAGAGATAGATGATAGATAGATGTTGGACATTGATGAAAAACCTGCATTTTAATAATTATGATAATTCTGTGTGTTGGTATGTGGAACTGAGCGTGGAAGTACACACTGACCGCATTTTATAGTGTTGTCGTAAGATGTCAAGGTCATTCTTTCTTTTCTGATGAGGTACACAGAAGAACCCAAGTACAAACTGGACCAAGTCAAAAAATATTTTTCTTTTCTTAAAATTTCAGAGGCATCCCCTAAATGCTGTTTTTCTCAAAATGTGGCTCCCACCTCGTAATAGCATCGACCTCACCTTGGAACTCAGCAACTCTGAGGGTGGAGCCCAACAGCACGGATGAGCCACTGTTCTAATGGCTCTGGTCGGCTCAACTTGGGTTGAATGGACAATTTGTATTACCCAAGCTCTTCTTTCGTAGACATTTTACATTCCGCTGACCTGGCTCACTGGGCTTGCCCAGTAATTAATAAGGAATCATTTAGTCAATATAGATGCACATCAATCTATAAATGGGCACATATTCACATATGAACCATTATGAGAGTAGAATATATCATCTCACTCTTTTTTTCTAACTTATAAATGTTTCAACATGAAGTATTATAAAAGTATGACACTTGAGTACATTTATTTTTCGTTCAAAATATGTATTTTCTCTATTGAAAAAATATGTAGTAATTGGGCTTATTCTTGTATATTTCAAAAGTCATATTTCAGTAAAAAACTGGACAATAGCCATTCTCCTTATTTAAAAAAAAAACAAAAAACGATTTATGATAATGTCTCTTTCTTGACTGCCAATCTATTTCCACCACTTTTTCTCCCTGTCTTCAGAATTAGATGATTATCTTTCATGACACACTCACCTTCTTGGCAGCCATGGATGGGACAAGCATGTAGTTATGACACTGACGAAAGCCAGCGCCTCGTATTGCAACATGGTGAAGATCAGTCTTCCTCCTTCAATGTTTCCAGACTTCCTAAAACATGGGTGAATTTTACATGAAGCCACAGCATAAAGTCAAAGTTCATATTTCTTCATCAAAGAGTTCCAAGGTTAATCAATAAGATAAAAGGCACAAAATAATGGCAATTATGAGTCCTTGCCATGGACTCTAATTGAATTTGATATCGGACCCCGAAAAAGGGTCTCCCCCAGACAGAGAAGTCATCTTCATTATGAAAGAAGTAAGTTCTATCAGCTCCAAATACTTCAACAGAGACACTGACTCTAGTATGAAATGGGTCAGGAATAAACACAATAATGTTCATATTCAAAATGAAATAATTTAGCCATTACGGGTAATCATTTCTTTCAGCTAATATCTCAATTTAAAAATGTTATTCTAGGTCCCGAGCAGGATAGCTCAGTCAGATAACCTCCTTTGGAGACGACAAGATTGTGAGTTCTAGCCCCCGGTCAGGGCACACACCGGAAGCAATCAACAAATGCACGACTGAGGGAAACAACAGATGAGTGCTTCCCTTGCCCCTCCCCATGCACACTTCCTCTCCCTGTCTCTAAAAATCAATAAATAAAAATAAGCCCAGGTCCTGGCCAATTGGCTCACTGTGTGGATGACTTGGCTTCAATTCCTGGTCAGGGCACACAGGAAAAACAATCATCTGCTTCTCCACCACTCCCTTCACCCTCTCTCTCTCTTTCTCTCTCTCTCTCTCCCTCTCTTAAAGCCATGGCTGATTGGTTCAAGTGCATCGGCCCAGACGCTGAGGATGGCTCCATGGAGCCTCTGCCTCAGGTGCTAAAAATAGCTCCATTGCATGCATCACCCCAGATGGGCAGAGCATCGCCCCCTAGTGGGCATGCTGGTTGGATCCCGATCTGGGCACATGTGGAAGTCTGTCTCTGCCTCCCTTCTTCTCACTTTGAAAAGAAGAAAGAAAAAGAAGCCCTGGCCCGATAGCTCCCACAGTGCGCTCCTCCCGGGGAGGAGGTGACTGGTTCGATTTCCTGGTCGAGCACATACAGGAGCAGCTTGATGTTCCTGTACTCTCTCTCTCTCTCTCTCTCTCTCTGCCTCTCTCAATAGCTAGCTAGATTCATTAAAATGTTATACCAAAGGTCATATTTATTTTCAGGGAAAGATAACATATTACATGCACGATTGGGGATAACCTTCCTAGACCCTTGAATTCCTCAAGCCCAGAAGAAGAAAAAAGAAAGCTCAACTTAAAAATGTTATTCCAGACGGTATGAATACACGGAGTCATTTTTAAAGGGGAAAAGTAAACAACTTTCCAGTGTTATTGAATGTCCTTCCGCGCCTGGGGACGCCTGGCCACAGATGCGCTCAGCAGAGCCCCCCGCCCCACCCCCGCTGGGAATTGACTGGGGGCCTGAAAAGGCAAACACTGTCTTTGCAGGTGGCACCTCCCTTAGACTGGCACCTCCTCGTCCGTCTGCCCAGAGCCTGACACGCTAGCAGCCTCTGTCCCCCCTGGCAGCAGCCTCTGTCCCCCCTGGCAGCTCAGGGAGCAGACAGCAACCCTCCCCGCGGGGGGTACCTGGCCGGGAGTCGCGGCCCACAGCCCAGCCTCCTGGCACGGCCAGTCTGAGCGCCGGGGCTAGAACACAAGCTTCTATTTAATGGTGCGTACTAATGATCTTTACATTTTAATTAGAGTTCAGATCACTCACTGCAACCTTAATGAGCAGAGGGAAGGCCCACCTGCTGGCCCTCTGTTTTTTTGCCTGCAAGAAAAAAAAAAAACACAAAAAACACACACAACCCAGAAAACAATCGGCTGGCCAATGCATCTGGTCAGAGTGAATACCAAGAAAACGCATTAGAAAAATGTGATGGAGTCCAAGCTGGAAATAACAGACATTTCCACTCCAAAGCGGAGGAAACATAATCTTAGCAAAGGGTATATAGCACACCAAGGCCCTCTCTCTTTTTCTGCTCGTACACGAATGCATTTTTATTAGACTTTGTCCAATCCAATTTCTTCAAAATGCAGAACCCAAAAAGCCACGGGGCTATTATTAATGTCTGAAGGCTCCAAACTTTGAGTATGCTTTTAAGCAATTTGAAGGCTCTGTTTCCTTTCCTTGTCCAAAAGCACAGAATATTATATTGAATGAACTTAGAAAGATTTATTTCTTGATTATTACAATAACAAAAAAAAAAACAAAAAGGAGACTCAATAGTTCTGAAAAACAACGTTTTGGAGGATTTCCCTGAAACTGAAGACTGACTGACATGTTCTTTCGGGAAACAAAGACAAGATACACAGGTAGTTTTAAAAGATAATTTTATTGGGGAAGGAAAAAAAAAAGTTTTATGAGCGTCTGGCTGCTTTCTCACCTCCTAATGACTCCGAAAAGTGCCTTGGTCACCACAGAAGCTTTCAAACCTTGGCACGTAATAAAAAGTCCTCGCCTGTGGAGAAGAGGGTGTCGTGTTTTGGCTTGGGGCCAGGGCTTGGCTTTCTTGTCTTTCCTCCAATAAAGGCATGAAAACGGGAGAAGTCAGCAGCTCCTCTTCGCTACTCTTCCTCGGTGTCAGTTGAAGCCAGATGCTGACTCGGCGTCCCTTCCCGGAGTATGTAAGGCAGCTTCAGGAAGGGAACTTTCCGGACATCTGGTAGTCCTCAGTGGTCAGTCCTGCAGTCCTCAGATAACACAGAAGTTTTAGAAGAAAGGCCGTTGAAACAATTACCTTAACAAGCATTTCAGGAACCTAGGATGGAAAATGATTTGCCATTCCCAGACATCTTGTTCCTTGTAGAGCAGGGGTTCTTCACCTGGGTTCTGTTGAACTCTAGGGGTTCGATGAGTCGGTCTCAGGGGTTCGGAGAAGCCTCTGCCGCGGAGGCCAGAATAAAGTAATACCGTCATTTGTTGTGAGTCCATGCACTTTGTTGGTTTTGTTCTTTGAGCAAGGTGATGCTCATGCACGGCTCATTTTGTGTACCAGTAAAAAAACATATACCTATGTCTTGAATTTGGAAAAAAAAATCATATTTTATTTATCACTAAAGAAGGGTTCGGTGAACGTGCATATGAAACTGGTGGGTTCAGTACCTCAAAAAAGGTTAAGAACCACTGTTGTAGAGTAACCATGGCCGTCTAAAAAGCTGTGGGTCTTGTGGGTGTGACGGTCAACGCTCTGGCCTATTCTTCCATTGACAGAATGTATTTTTCTTCTTTGCGAATGAATGTTTCTACCACGTGGGATATACATTTATAGTTGGTGAATTTAATGTTTTCTATTCTAAGTATCACGCTGAGTCAGTGCCCCTGTTTAAAAATTTGGATCAGTGGCTCAGAAAGGATTCAATGAGAACAATAATGATAATTTCCATACGGCAGGTCATACAGATACATAGAGTATAAAAAACTCCATTGTGATGACTTTTTATAAGCAAATGGCAAGGAAAATAAATATCTGGAAATGGATGGTTGAGGCAACACACAAAGCTATTGGAATTGAGTCCAATTCTCCTTTCGAGTTGGAAACTTTTTGCAAATAATGCCATAAATCCATGGGAGCTTCGTTCCTAAACGTAACAACGTGTTTTCTTACGGAAACGAGTTGAGTCGACACAGTTTGGATAGTTAATGCTTTTCCATATCAAGTTAATTCTGTTACCTGGCGAGTTAAGGGACTCAACCTCGAATGGCGGCGTGCACAGTGGCCCATCTCACAAGTCTAGATCTTTCCATTCTAACAGCTCGTTTAGATCTCGCTGCTCTTAAATGCATGTCCATTAAATTTAGATGGTTGTGTCATCTACAGGTAACGGTTGCCTCTCCCTGTCCAAGAGTTCTTTCTTTTTGCTTATCGGATGCATTGTTTAGATGGAGTCTTCTAGCACTGAGTCGAAAGGTTGCACTAATAGTGAGTAGTTAGCATCTTCGTCTCGTTGCTGACTTTAAAAACACTTTAAAAGTTATGCCATTTTGTGTGAAGCCTTCTGTAGATAGCTGATACATACCTGTTAGCTCCTAGAAGAACTTCCTGTCTGTTTGAAGAGCTTTTAATATGAATTGGCATTATACTTTATTGTTTTTGAAGGACATCAGTTGAGATAAGAATTACATGGTATTTGCCCCTTTCACCTGTTTCTATAAAGAATTGCTTTAGCCTGACCAGGCGGTGGCGCAGTGGATAGAGCGTCGGACTGGGATGCGGAAGACCCAGATTCAAGACCCCGAGGTCCCCAGCTTAAGCACAGGCCCATCTGGCTTGAGCAAAAGCTCACCAGCTTGGACCCAAGGTCACTGGCTCGAGCAAGGGGTTACTCAGTCTGCTGAAGGCCCGCAGTCAAGGCATATGTCAGAAAGCAATCAATGAACAACTAAGATTTCGCAAAGAGAAAAACTGATAATTGATGCTTCTCATCTCTCCATTTCTGTCTGTCTGTCCCTCTCTCTGACTCTCTGTCTCTGTAAAAAAAATAAAATAAAATAAATTTAAAAAAAGAGTTGCTTTAGATTTACTGATGAAAAAATCTGAATTCCTGAGATAATCCCTCCTTACTCACACCTGTACTTTGCTGCAATTCCCTTGATAATAATTTATACATCGATGTTTAGAATTAGAATACTACTAAAAGTTTGCCTGTTTTAAAATGACACTGTTTTTTGTAGCATTCTAAAGTTAGTCCTGGGAATCAATTAGATAGTTTTCTACCTCTATTATTTCACCAGGAAGAATTTATAAAACATTAGAAGTAGGTCTTGAGAATTGGCACCAGTTTTCTTTGAGGGAAATTTCTGACTACATTTTCATTTTCTTCTCGGGTTATGGATGCTTTTAAGTTTTCTACTTCTTTTTGAGTAATTGCTATTAATTTATGTTTTCTTAAATAAATAATGTTTTCTCCTAAAATGGCAAATGTACTGGCCTAAATCTGTAAATAGTATTTTCTTCAAGTTTTTTTCTATCTTCACAGTTCCTGTTAATAGCTCTCTTTTTTCTTTTCCATTACTACTTTATTATTCATTTTATTTTCCATCCTTGATCAGACATAGCAAATGTTTAAGATGTTCATTCTCTCTCTCTCTTTCTCTCTCTCTCTCTCTCTCTCTCTCTATATATATATATATATATATATATATACATATATATATCAACATTTTATTTTTCTTTTTTCTTCTTTTATTTTATTCATTTTAGAGTGGAGACACAGAGTGAGAGAGAGAGAGAGAGAGAGAAAGAGAGAAAGGGGGAAGGAGCTCGAAGCATCAACTCCCATATGTGCCTTGTCCAGACCAGTGCAGGGTTTTGAACCGGCGACCTCAGTGTTCCCAGGTCGACGCTTTATCCACTGTGCCACCACAGGTCAGGCTATATCAACATTTTAATTGGTATTAATTACTTTTTTCTATTCTAATACATAAAAATTGAGACATAATTTCCATTTGTCCCATTAATAACGATATTCTTCTCACCACCTCCTGACCGGTGGTGGCGCAGTGGACAGAGTGTTGACTTGGGATGCCGAGGACCTCTGTTTGAAACCCTGAGTTTGTCGCTTGAGTACCATCTCCTCAGCTTGACCATGGGGTCACTGGCTTGAGCGTGGGCTCGTTGAAGTTATGCCAAGGTCACTGATTTGAGCCCAAAGGTCTCTGGCTTGAGCGAGGGGTCACTGACTATGCTTGAGCCCCACCCCCCACCCCCGGTGAAAGCACGCACAAGAAGAAATCAACGCACAACAAAAATGAAGCAACTACGTGTTGATGCTTCTCTCTCTCCTCCCTCTTCCTCCCTCCTTTCCTGGCTCTCTCTCTCTCTCTCTCTTTCTAAAAAAAAATAATAATAATGATATTCACTTTGATCACTTGATTAGCCTTGCATCCAAATATCTTGCTTCTTATCAAGTTTTTGTTTGCACATATATTAAATATTATTATCATGGACCCAAGGCTTTCTATTCTACCAGTGGGTTATAGTCTCTTGAAATCATGCATGACCTTGTGACTCCAGTTGAACACGCTTTGGTCAGCCAGAACCCTTCCCACGAGGCTTTTGAGGTGGTTAGCTTTCCTGACACAGGAAGATTCAGGCTTACCAAGCTTCCTCGGACCCAGGTCGGACAAGCAGCGTTTCTCAAACCAGCCCGGTGTCTTTTCAGTGGCAGATAACTACCTCTCAGTGGACACAGCTAGGAATACATGTGTGTGTGCACTTCACGCATTCACAGACACACGCGCATCAGTGTTTGGTGTGTTTATAAGCACAGCCCCGTATTTCTGTAGTTACCTATCTTTACCCACTGGTATCAGAAGCCCTGAGTTCACACCAACACTGTCAGATCCAGTCCTGGGGTCACTCAAGTTTCCTCCCTTGCTGTCTTTGTACTGCCTTTCCAGCCATGAGAAACTAACCCCGTTATCTTTTAGTATATGTATTTATTGGATCAATGTCCATTTCTGCACAGCAAAGGACACCAGCAACGGCCAAATGGGAGACGATGTTTGCAAACAGCAGACCCGACAAAGGGTCAAGGTCCAAAATATATAAAGAACTCATGCATTCAACAACAAACAGATGATCCAGTTCAAGAATAAGCAAAGCACCTGAGCAGACACTTCTCCAAAGAAGCCGCACAGGCAGCAAACAGATACATGAAACAGATACATTTCCTCGTTATTATATTAGAGAAATGCACATCCAGACCACAAGGAGACACCACCTCCCACCTGTTAGAGTGGCTGTCATCAACAAGGCAGGCGGTAACAAGTGCTGGAGAGGCTGTGGAGGAACCCTCGGTCACTGCTGCTGGGAATGCAGACTGGTGCAGCCACTGTGGAAACAACCTGGGTCCTCAAAAAATTAAGAATAAAGTTACCATATGACCCAGCAATCCCTCTACTGTGTTGCTACCTGAAAAAAACTCAAAAACCTATATTCACAGAGATCTATGCACCTCTATGTTCCCTGAAGCATTATTCACAGTGGCCAAGACATGGAGACCATCAAGTGTCCTTCACTTGGACACCAGCGGTATCAGTTAGTTCCCTGTGAGTGTGACGAACTGGATAAAGACGATGTGGTCCATACCAACCACGGAAGACAACTCAGTGAGAAGAAATGACGACGTACTGCCCTTTGTGACCACGTAAATGGACTTTGGGAATATTTACACTGCGTGAAATAAATCAGTCAGAAAAAGCCAAGAGCCACATGATTTCACTCATACGTGGCATGTAAAACTGTGGCTCATAGACACAGACGTTAGTACGGTGGTTATCAGAGGAATGGGGGTAGGAGGGAAGGTCAAGGGGGTCAAAACCATGGTGACGGAAGAAGATCTGACCTGGTTGGGGTGGCGGGCACACAAAGCAGAAGACAGATGAGGTGTCATAGACTTGTGCACTTGAAACCTATCAACATCACCCTAATAAATGTAATTAGAAATGAAAACGCATTAAAAAAAGTAAATGAAGGAAGGAAGGAAGAGAGACACCTACGGCAGAGCAACTCTTCAAATGGGCTTGCTGTCGGTTGGTCTGCTTGAACGTATGGTTGAGTCATTTCCACGAAGGTCACCTTTCCTCTTCACGTCCCCAGCAGCACACACGGCCCCGTGTTCTGGCCGAGGGGTGGAGGCTGTGACTGCGGGGCCATGCGGTGAGGCCATCCTGGAACACGCGTGTTTTATACTACAGGTAGCAAGAAGCAGAACACGTGCCCACGTGCCGCGGGGAGAAGAAAGGGCAGGGAGCCATCAGGAAGGAAGGCAGGCCAGAGTCCCGCTGGGCAGCCCTACAGGGAGGGGAGGGAGGGAGGCTGTCCTGTTGCCCATGGCTCCAGTCACCACAGCCGTCCTCGTCACACTCACAGGGAGCTAACTGATACCGCTGGTGTCTCATTCTACGTGGGTTTTTACAGAGAGGGGTTGCCGTGGCTGAGAGAATAATGCCATAGCTAAAGGCCAAATGCCGACCAACGTCCACAGCGAGGAATGGCAACTCTTGTTAAAATCGCTCGTGTTTTTCCCTCAGACACTGCGTTTGGCGTGAAACGTGCAGACGCGATTCGGGAAGCCCTGAGCCCTGCCTCTCCAGTCCACGTGTGTGCTCAAACTTCCCTCGCTCGCTCTCTACAGGGGCAGCTGAGACTCAGGGCTTCCACAGGCGAGCACGGGAGATTGAGGCACAAGCTTCGTTCCGGTACGAGATACACCCCTCCATAACCCAAGAGGAATGACACGCTGATTCTGGAATGTTCCGGTTGCCCTTCCCCGCAATGGAGAACAGGGCCCACGGGGCCATTGCTTACCGAACAGACGGCTGGTTCTACATTTATGAAATGAGAGCTTTATGACATGAATACCATCCCTTTTCTCTTAAAACCTTCCTCCAGCGAGCAGTCGACATCTCGGACTCTGCCCCTCTCTTCAATGTCATTCCATCAGGGCAAATTCTGATCCGCGCCGGGGTAGAGAAGATCTCACCTCCTGTGAGGTTAGCTTTAGGACCCATGGGTTCTGGGCACTGGTCTGATGAATCTGGGAAGGACATCTAAATATAGGAACCGAGGAGACGTCCATGCCTCATGTTGGTGTCTGCAGCCTTTGCATGAAGAAGCAGGGAAAAGCGAACTGATTACAGAGTCAGGAAGGCTAACTAGACGGGCTGAGAGAGACAGGATGAACCTAAGGAGAGGCACAGGGACCCCGTGACCTCCGCCCCCCCCCAGCTGCCCCTCCCCATTCAGGGCAATTCCACGGGTTCCTTCTATACAGCCCTCCCTGCCCCTCTCTTGTGCTTACACCAGCTGGGACTGAACAGAACCGGGCAAACCTGCTGTTCCTAAGTCTTATCTGTCACCAGGCTTAAATGGACAGACGCGGAGATGCCAGTCATTGTGTATGTACCTGCAGGGGGTCACCAATGGATCAGCAAGCACCCCAGGGCCACAGACTCATTGTTCACAGCCTCCTTTCCTCCCTGATCCAATATGATGGGTCCTAAGCAGGGTACCCAAGGAGCAGGGGCCCCTAGATTGGGAGTACCTAGCAACAACCCAGAAGACCTCCCCTCGCAATACTTACCAGAGACCTCCACGTTTGCTCCCAGGGTGGACCCCGAAACGTCCAACTGATCTTACTCATGTTATGGAACATGCTAAGTGATTCATCCCCCCCTCCCCTGAATGGCCCCCACAGCCAGCGATGTACTTGTACTTGTCTATCAGAGGCCCTTTGGATAAAAGCTCCCCTGACCGTGAACAGGTAAGAGATCACCTGGTTGAAGCTGAGCGTTCTAGGTGGCTTTTGAGCCTGACCACATTTTATTATTTGGCTCTCATTGTGTCCTATCAGTCGAACATGTGGGGACACCACGGGAGGAACTGTTGCTCGGCTGAGGAGCCTCTGGGCTCTTCTGGACTCTTCCCGCAAGGTGAGCAAGGCTGTGCGCTTCTAGAAGTTTCAGCCGCCGCCAGGATCTGTGACTTGTGTTTACAATGACTGAGCATCTGCTCTCCGTACAGGATGGAAACAGAAGTGAAGCAGACACTTCGCTCGCACTTGAACACTTCACAGCCAACGGGGAAAGACGGGCAGGAAGTCAGCTACCAGGAACAAAAGAAAGAACAAGGCTAGTTCCAGAAACACGGGCACGTTTGCCTGAGGAGACGGAGGACAGAACTGGCCGTGAACTAAGGACAGGTGGAGAAAACAAAAAGCATATCAGCACATCCCCGACCAAGCTACAACCTCAGCCACGGGGCAGGCATCGGAAGGTGCATCGTCTGTACAAGAAGGAGTGAAAGGCTTATCAGGAAACTCTTGCCTGACCAGGCGGTGGCACAGTGGATAGAATTTCCACCAGGGATGCTGAGGTCCCAGGTTCAAAACCCCGAGGTCGCTGGCTTGGGCACAGGCTCATTCGCTTTGAGTGCGGGGTCACTGGCTTGAACATGGGATCATAGACATGATCCCAGGGTCACTGGTTGATCCCAAGGTCACTGGCTTGAGCAAGCGGGTCACTGGCTCAGCTGCCCCCCCCCATGGTCAAGTCATTTATGAGAAAACAATCAATGAACAACTAAGGAACCTCAACAATGAGTTGATGCTTCTCATCTCTCCCCCTTCCTGTCTGTATGTCCTTGTCTGTCCACCCTCCTTCAAATCTTGATTTGTGAGCATTGGTTAAAGCTAGGACTGTGTGGAAAGCCACATTAGGGCGTTCATAGTTAAACATAGTTCAAGTTGTGTACCAAAGAATGCATGCTCTCCTCATAAGGCTACGCTTTAGTCATTTTGAGTGCTGCCTGAGTAAGAAGGAGCCCAAACGGAAAGAGTAAGACGGGGACACTCAAGCTGGGATCAATGGGCTGGAGATGAAGAAAGAGTGTGGTAAAGCTGCCCCAGCGTGTCGCATGGCCGAAACAATCACAAAGCTGACCGCGGCCACGGCAGATGATGAACAGGGACCGTGTGGCTGGAATCAAGTCGACAGCCATCTCCGTGGATAACTACGGCGTTTCACTTGCCGGAAAAGTCGTCCCAGCTTCAGGTCTGTTGGAGCCAATTTCCACGCAGGCAGTGAAGCCTCAGCGACAGGGACGGGCAGCGGGAAGTTCGCACTGCGAGGGCCGAGCGGACACGGCCGAGGAAGCCGGGGAAGGGAGCCTGTTCGTCTCCGACAGCAGCATCGATGGCGTGGCTGCTCTGGACAAGAAGGGGTTGGGGGCCAGAGACTATTCCATGGCTCACGGCTCTTCCAGAGCTGCGCCCGGCCGTCGGTCACATTGACAACGGCTTCTGTCCTGCCAGGCAGGCCGGCCCCTGCAGAAACGTAATCAACATGGTCATCTATCACGGCAGGCCTAAAGGGTTCGCAGACAATGACGCGGATGTCACCTGTCAAGATGAAGTCAGTCAGCCACACAGGAATACGACAGTCCTCAGAAACACAGGTGTCTCCGGGGAATTCTCCCGTGACGACGGGGCAATTAAGGGAAACGCCAGGGACAGCTGGAGCAGGGAGCAGGGGCGGGGTTCAGCTGGTTTGCATAGGTTCGGCAAAACCAAAACTTAAGCTCTAGTTCAGTATGGTGAACCGGTGGTTACAATGTCACTTGTCGTCAGGGCTCTCTCTCAGGTGGGCGCCTGGGCAGCCGCCCCATGAGGAAATCCCACATTGACATTCCTCACTCTTCTTGAACGTTCATCTGCGAAACGCCGTGTTCTCAGGGCCCCTAGTTGTGGTCACTCCGTCCACGGGTGAGAAACATTGCAAGTGAGGACGTCCATCCAGAAGCAACATGGAAATATCTTAAATAATAGTTTTATTATTATTATTATTATTATTATTATTATTATTATTATTATTATTTTGGACAGGTACTATTTACTATTTTTTCATAAATATTTTAGAACTCATCACATCATCCATTTTTCTGTGCCTCTTTTATTGTTCTTATTTAAGTATTAAAAGTATGAAATAATCAACTACTTTTCGGTATATCGGGGTTTTTTTATACTTAAACCAGTCATTTGGGCAGAGAATCAGTGGTTGAATGATTTGAATCCCGTCCCTGGCAGGGAGCTTTCCGATATAAAGATTTTCCTGTTTAATGAATCTAGCAATGGGGTGTTGCTGGAAAAGAAATTGTAAAATGTCTCTAGAAAAAAAAATAGCTTCTTAAAAAAAAATAGCTTCTTCTTGGGCGTGAACACTTTTGCAACCCACTTTGATGTGTCTTGTTTTTTTAGGTCATAATTCATTAAGTTTCTCCGGAATTCGGAAGGGGAAAGTGTATACTGTAACTGTATTAGGACTAAAAATAAAGTGTCAGTTTCCAGGGGGAAAAGTAACCTAAAACTCCTTCTTGTTGTTGTTGTCATTGTCCTTGTTGCTATTTTGGGGAAGCCTGAGGGGTGCAGCCGTGAATGGTTTCATGTTGTACCAACTGAAACCTGGTTGTAAAATAGCAACTATTGTATCCTTTAAACCACCATGATTGATATGGGACAGCCCCTAGGAACGTGACCTTCTCCCCTGTGGTGTCAGATGATCAATGAATTTCATGTATGTCTCCACGGGCATCACAGTGAGGTTCTAACCTTTCCGGCGACCCGCCCTGTCAGAATGTATAAACGAGCAGAAACACAGAGTAGCCATTTCCTTCTGTAAAACAGAAAAAACAGAGCCCGTGTGAATTGTTACTGCTGTAAGTGAGGCCGGAGCTAACAGAGTCCATTTCTAGTCACAGTTTATGGAAAACCTGTCCTTAATTTAACAGACAGACGTTTAATGTTATAAAAGTTATCCATTAGTCTTCTGCTTAAAGCCCTTTGTTTCTCAGATAGGAAAAACATTGTTTCTATTGCGTAGAAATGTCTCTGATCCACCAAGAAATAAATTAACTCAAAAATAATGAGAGTCTGACCTGTGGTGGCGCAGTGGATAAAGCGTCGACCTGGGAACACTGAGGTCGTCGGTTCAAAACCCTGCACTGGTCTGGTCAAGGCACATATGGGAGTTGATGCTTCCAGCTCCTCCCGCCTTTCTCTCTCTCTCTCTCTCTCTCTCTGTCTCTCACTCTGTGTCTCCTCTCTAAAATGAATACAATAAAAAGAAACTTTAAAAAAAATGAAAGTCTTTTTCCCCAAGAGCTGTTTCTCTCTCTCTCTCTCTCTCCCTCTCTCTCTATATATATCTATATATCTATCTATATCTATATCTATATATATCTATATATATCTATATATCTATCTATCTATATCTATATCTATATATATATATATATATATATATATATATATATATATATATATATATATAGATATAGATATAGATATAGATAGATATAGATAGATATATAGATATATATTTCCTGGAGGAACTATATTTAGCAAACCACATTTCTTCTTGCCAGAGTTTGAGTGACAACACGCTTCAAGGAGACACATCACTGGAACTGTCCAAGCTAAGTCCCAGCCGCTCGCTGGCGTGCGGGACGAAGCTTGGAGGATGGACTGCGAGGACAGGGTGACCATCACGCAGCCGCGGGACTGCTCTTCCGGCACCGGGAGGAGGGCCTGTGTCACGGTCTCATGCTGCAATGCTTTACACGCACGCACGCACGCATTCATAGGAGCCTTCAATCATTGTCTGATTTCAGAAGCGGGGCAGCGGTGAGAGGTGAGGAGATCAGGAGTCCACGGCCGGACAAGGGAAGAGCCTGGTAACACAGCCCACGCAAAGGTGCAGGCTGCACAGTCCCCTCCCATCCGCACGCGCGTGCGCGCGCGCACACACACAGCCTCTTTCCCGCCACGGCCACCAAGGGCAGACAGATCTGCAAGAAAAGTCAGTTCCCCCGCCCGACCAGCGGATAGAGCATCGACCTGGGATGCTGACGACCCAGATTTGAAATCCCAAGGTCACCGGCTTGAGCTTGGGATCATAGACACAACCCCATGGTCGCCGGCTTTCAGACCAAGGTCACTGGCTTGAGCCCAAGGTCGCTGGCTTGAGCAAGGGGTCACTGGCTCAGCTGGAGCCCCCTGGTCAAGGCTCATATGGAAAGCAATCAATGAACAATTAAAGCGCTGCAACGAAGAGTTGATGCTTCTCATGTCTCCCCCTTCCTGTCTGTCTCTCTCTCGCTCACTGAAAAAAAAAAAAAAAAACAACCAAAAAACAAAAACAAGAGTATATCATCCAGACCAGATTTCTGTTTCATGAACTGAACAGGGCACTTAACTTCTCTGTGCCTCAGCTTTCTCAGCTCTAAAGTGGGGGTAGTGGTGGCACAGGCCTCCTGGGTTGTTCTGAATGAGTCAGAACGAACTCATTCCTGTCAAGGGTGCATAGCTGCGTTTGGCACAGAGGACGCCCTCAGGCAGGGTTGGTCGTTATGAAGGCAGCACGAGAAAGCTCAGGGGTCATGAGCATTTTGGGTCAGAGACAAGGGTCTTATCCATCAGAACAAAGCCACTGGGAATCACTCTGTTACACTCTATGACTAATAACCCTTCTTATCTATAATGGAATTCCTGGGTACTTCTGTTTATTTTTTACAAAAGTATCAAATTGTACATCATGTTTGTAACTTTATTTTCTAGAAAGAGGGAGAGAGAGAGAGAGAGAAAGAAACAAGAAGGGAGAAACAGAGGGAGGAGAGAGATGAGAAGAATCAACTCATAGTTGTGTTCCTTTAGTTATTTGTTGATGGCTTCTCACAGGTGCCAGGGAGTTGGAGAGGGTGGTGGAGCTCCAGCCGAGCCAGGAACCCTTTGCTCAAGCCAGCAACCGTGGGAACATGTCACTGATCCTGCACTCAAGCCGGGGACCTGAGCTCAAGCTGGTGACCTCGAGGTTTTGAACCAGGAATCTCGGTGTTCCAGGTCAACACTCTATCCACTGCACCACCACCAGTCAGGCATGTTTTGTATTGTATTGTAATCTGCTTTTTTTTCTTTTTATTGGTATTTTTCTGAAATAAGAAGTGGGGAAGCAGACACACAGACTCCCACATGCGCCCGACCGGGATCCACCTGGCATGCCCACCAGGGGGCGATGCTCTGCCCATCTGGGCTGTTGCTCTGTTGCAACCGGAGCCATTCTAGCGCCTGAGGCGGAGGCCATGGAGCCATCCTCAGTGCCGGGCCAACTTTGTTCCAATGGAGCCTTGGCTGCGGGAGGGGAAGAGAGAGACAGAGAGAAAGGAGAGGGGGAAGGGTGGAGAAGCAGATGCGTGCTTCTCCTGTGTGCCCTGACTGGGAGTCAAACCCAGGATTTCCACACACTGGGCCAATGCTCTACCGCTGAGCCAACCGGCCAGAGACAATGTGCCTTTTTTTATTTTAATTTCTTTTTATTTTATTTATTTTAGAGAGGAGACACAGCGTGAGAGAGAGAGAGAGAGAGAGAGAGAGAGAGAGAAAGGGGGGAGGAGCTGGAAGCTCAACTCCCATATGTGCCTTGACCAGACCAGTGCAGGGTTTTGAACTGGCGACCTCAGTGTTCCCAGGTCGACGCTTTATCCACTGCGCCACCACAGGTCAGGCTGCCTTTTTTTTTTTTTTTTTTTTTCACTTAACGCTGGTGAACATTTTACCATGGAATTAAACGTGCAGCTCATCTCATGGCCACAATGTTTCCTCGCCCGTCTCCCCTGATCCCACACTTCACTTCTTTCCCACTGCTTCATCCTCACAGATGCCAAGAGAAGAACAATATTCATAATTGAAAACCAAGAAACACGAACCAAAACGTAGCTATTTCTACCTGGTAATCGAGAGAGTTCTTTGTTTAAGGAAATCTCTGGAAAAGCTCCTCTGGGCATAGAACGTAATCCATGCACAGTCTTCACAAGAGAAAAGGAAATGACGCCGAGGAGGGTGAGCTGCCCTGCACCGTCGGGTGGAAGGGACTGGGGTTTCCTGCCCCCGCCCCCCGGGGAGATCAGGTGAAGGTCGGGAATGGAGAGGCTGTGTGGGGGTCGTCAGCATGGCTGGAACTCATGCCCTGTGCTGGGCTCTGGGTCTGGCACACCAGCCGGACCTTGCCCACAGGGCCAGGACCACTCCAACGGAGTCATGGTGAAATCTGACGCTGACGGTTGAAGCTATTTCTGGTCCCACGCTCTGCGTTCCCTGGGTGATCCCTCGTCCTGGTTGCCTCCAGACACTCTGTGACCATCCACGGTGACACAGGGCGTGGGCACAAAGCAGGTGGTGTCCCAGACCCATCAGGTCAAGGCGCAAGACCTTCGGTGTGGGCAGTGACTCCCGCCTTACAATGAATAAGCATAGTGGCCTTTGTGGGACACAGTTGGTTTAGAGCAGTGGTTTTTAACCTTTTTTGAGGTACCGAACCCACCAGTTTCATATGCGCATTCCCCGAACCCTTCTTTAGTGATAAATAAAATGTGATTTTTTTCCCCCAAATTCAAGACATAGGTATATGTTTTTTTACTGGTGCACAAAATGAGCCGTGCATGAACATCACCTTGCTCAAAGAACAAAACCAACAAAGTGCATGAACTCACAACAAATGACGGTATTACTTTATTCTGGCCTCCGCGGCAGAGGCTTCTCCGAACCCCTGAGACCCACTCATCGAACCCCTAGGGTTCGACAGAACCCAAGTGAAGAACCAGTGGTTTGGAAGATGGCTGGCCACAGCCTGTGTGCTCAGTATCTAACTGGAATTGATTTTCAAAGGCAGCGATTACTCATAAGCTTTAGGGACGGTGTTGAATTATATACGGCATATCCCACGTACTGAGGCAGGAAAGGAGGGCCTCATTCTAAAGGTTTATTCAAGGAGTAACGCTATTCTCTGAAGAGTGTGGGACATTTGGTTATCTAGACATCACCCCCTAAACGTCGCCGCTCGGTCCGGTTCAGGATGGGTACCGTAAGGAGACATCCACATGCCGCTCTGTGGAACACGCCACTTGATTTGGAAGAGTTTTTGTTGTTTTTGTTTTTAGCTGTGTATTTTTTCCCTGGCCACAAGTGTTAGCCACGGGGTCCTCACTGGCCGGGAGGGTCCACACATCTTTGTCGTGGAGCCGCCCTGCACCAGATACTGGACACTGTGGACGGTGCGCTGTGAGGTCAGCGTCTAGTTGAACTAAGTGGGAGGTTTTATCTACGAGCTGCTATCCTGTCCGTACACAGAGTGTGGCCCCTCTGCCGGCCAGCGGTCACGAGAGAGGGTTGGGGAAGGCGTCCAGGCTACACGGCAGAGGCCACAGTACCCGGGGACAGGGACAGGCCAAGCCCGAGGTGACAGGAGGAGAAGGAGTGGTGGCCTCCTCCTCTCTGCACCCAGCAGATGGGAGTGGACTGGTGCAGCACGGGGCGGGGGGCAGGCGGTGCCAGGGGAGAGGGTCCTTGTCACGGTGGTGATGTCCCGTCTTACAAGGCAAGCCAACGCACAGCTGTGCCTGGTGTGTTAGGGTATGTGCACGTGCGCGTGTGTTGGAAAGAGGGGAAGAGTGGGAGAAATAAAAGTTTTTGAATGATCAGAAATGAGACTGTTGTGATAAACAGAACACGAGGGAATTGGGCACAGGAGGCTACATTCTAGAGGTTTCCGCTGGAACCGGGGAAGCCAGCCGCCCAGCTCCTGGCGCATCTGGGATAATGTGGGTGAAGCCGGGAGTCTCCTGACGGAGGAGGGGCCTGGTCCTGCGGGCTGCTGAGCACGGGGGGCAGGCAGCCCCCTGGGGAGAAGGGGTTTCCTCTCCCGCTGACCCCTCCCACAGGTAGACAAGCAACCCCAGGGTCACGGGCAGACACATCGGGGCTCTCCTCTGGGCCAGGTCCTCTGCTAGGTGTCAGAATATCGACGCCAATCCACTGGCCAACAGCTCCTGCTGTCATGTGACTTGCCCACGGCTGGGAGGTGCAGCCCTAGGCAGTTAGGGCTGCGTGGGTAAGTATTCCTCAAACGTAGTATCAATAGTGTCCCAAAGATGTCCCAAAGGTGCAGGAGATGAGTCTACATTGGTTTCAAGATATAATATATATATATATAAAACACCAAGGCATAGATTTTTGTGACTATGGCTTGGGATGAAGGCAAAAGAATGATGAGTTAAAAGATATTTTAAAAGTGTGTGTGTGTGGTCTGACCTGTGGTGGTGCAGTGGATAGAGCGCCGACCTGGGAACACTGAGGTCGCCAGTTCAAAACCCTGCACTGGTCTGGTCAAGACACATATGGGAGTTGATGCTTCCAGCTCCTCCCCCCTTTCTCTCTTTCTCTCTCTCTCTCTCTTTCTCTCTCTCTCTCTCTCTGTCTCTTCTCTAAAAAATGAATAAAATAAATAAATTTTAAAAAGTGTGTGTGTGGCCTGACCGGGCGGTGGCACAGTGGATAGAGCGTCGAACTGGGATACGGAAGACCCAGGTTCGAGACCCCGAGCTCGCCAGCTTGAGCACGGGCCCATCTGGCTTGAGCAAAAAGCTCGTCAGCTTGGACCCAAGGTTGCTGGCTCCAGCAAGGGGTGGCTAGGTCTGCTGAAGGCCCGCGGTCAAGGCACATGTGAGAAAGCAATCAATGAACAACTAAGGTGTCGCAATGGGAATGAAAAACTGATGATTGATGCTTCTCATCTCTCTCCGTTCCTGTCTATCTGTCCCTATCTATCCCTCTCTCTGACTCTCTCTCTCTCTATCCATGTAAAAAAAAAAGTGTGTCTGTGTGTGAAGGGGGTTGTTTATTAAAATATGTTAAGTAAATAACAATAAAACAGAACCCAGGCACTCACAACATTATTAATCATTTGTCTGGTATGTAAATAACTGAAGTTCACGGAGCACCATTTCCTACAATTGAATCTTCAGGAACTCCTCTGAGGTCAGCATTAACATTATTACTGTCAGAAATGGGACACATGTAACATTCAACCATCTGCTTCTCTCCCCCTCCCTCTTCCCCCACCTCAGCCAGTGCCTCACTTGGTTCGAGTGTTGGGCTCAAGCTCTAAAAATAGCTCAGTTGACTCGAGCATCGGCCCCAGATGGGGGTCACCAGGTGGATTTCAGTAAGGGCGCATGTGGGAGTCTGTCTCTCTATTTCAACTCCTCTCACTTAAAAAAAGTCTAATTCTGGCAGAACTTCCCCAAATGTTAACCCTACGTAACTCACTTTCTACCCCCAGACCCTCTGCAGCCACCGGGCTGTGGGTCACGAAGGGAATCACAACGCAACGTGTCCTATCCTCCTCCATCCGTGGCCCAGTGTCGGTGACATTCACTCTGCCTGCGTCTTTGTGGCCGGGAAACCAGAAGGCGGTCACCTCAAGGCTCAGGAAAATGTCAGCTTGTCCCAGGAGCCCTCACAGAGAGGTTTCCCACCTGAGGAACATCCCCGGAGAGGGACTCAGTCCATGCTGCTGAGCGGGCTTCTCCCACGGAAGTCATTAACCAACCTGGACTAGCGAGCCCTTCCCAAGCCACGTCCGCCCCAGGAAAGCTTCAGGTAAGGGTCACGTGCCAAAGTGAAAAGACGAGATCAAGCGGCAGGAGACCTGTGTTCCCTAAAAAGTCTTTGGTTTTATTTTTACGCACAAGAGGAAGGCTCTGTGCTATACAGCCACCGCGGAGACCCTCTGCCGGGCTGGGGCGGATTCCAGGACGCACGGCCTCCCAGGAGTCAACCCCGCTTCTGTTAACGATGCGTGTGCCACGCGACCCAACACGGGTGCTCGCCTGACTTGCGAGGAGCAGACCCCTCCACTGAAAACTCCCTCGGGCCTCGTGACGTGGGCGCGTCCACTTCAGCCTTGTCTGTCAAACGTGGCTCTGAATTCTGCAGCCCTGAGGAATTCCAAACTCACTGGTGGTGATGAGAGAAACCTTATTTTTGTCTCCACTGCCTCTTTTTCTTTCAACGTGTGTATGTGTATGTATGTCTTGGCTGTAAATTTAGTAAAGGACAGAGGCTCTGTGGTTAGATGACACAGGAAAAGGCTCCTGTGATTGCAAAGGGCTTCCCTGCGCTTCTCACTGTGAGCAGACGGCGGTCTCAGCAATCTTACTATTGCAACGATGACTCAGGTGCTGGAGGCTACATGGCTTTGCAATTCCCTTTCTTGGTATCAACGTCGTGTTGCTCTATCCATCGTGTTGCCTGCCTTCTCCACCCCTGGATCAGAGAGCATCTGCTTGGCCAGTTGTGTTTCTTGCATCTTTTTTCTTTTCTTTTTTTTCAAGTATCTGCAGCTCCTCAAACCAGACCAAACAACCACAAAAATCCTTAACGGACTCCTTCAATGAATAAGAACAATAAAAATGTTTTTCTCGTTAGGGACACTTAACTACTTCTTCTCAAGTGTCCAAACATGATGCGTTCGCCAGATTGCAGGGTCATTTATTAGCAAATCACCCTTCCTGGTCATCCTTTCATACAGAATCAGTAGAAAAACAAAATCGGTAGACTGTGACCTGAAAAAGCTTGCAATACAAACTTTTAGAAAAGCTGGATGAAATGTAACGTGTTTATTTTTCAGTGCATTGCATGACTTGATCAATCAGTAAGGGGGCTCGGGGAACAGGGGGGACGTCAGGCCCTAGACCTCAAGAGAGGTCAGAAAAACTGCGTTGTGTGTGGGGAGTAACTCAGCAGGTCGCCAGGGTGAGAGCTCCAACCCTGTGTATCGAGGGACTCGGGTCCCAGGATTGATCCCGGGACTGAAAATTAGCTTTGGCACCATAGTACCTGAGACGCCCCTCCAATAAAAACTCATGATATTTTGGCTGACCAGGCAGTGGCACAGTGGATAGAGCATCCGACTGGGACCCGGAGGACCTGGGTTCGAGACCCCGAAGTTGCCGGCTTGAGCGCGGGCCCATCTGGTTTGAGCAAGACTGTCCAGCTTGAGCCCATGGTTGCTGGCTCAAGCAAGGGGTCACTCGGTCTGCTGTAGCCCTCCAGTCAAGGCACATATGAGAAAGCAATCAATGAACAACTAAGGAGCCGCAACGAAGAGTTGATGCTTCTCATTTCTCTCCCTTCCTGCCTGTCTGTCCCTGTCTGTTCCTCTCTCTGACTTGCTCTGTCTCTGTCACACACACACACACACACACACACACACACACACACAACAACTCATAATACTTTAATGGTTGGCTGCTTACTCCATGAATTAGTGACTTTGGAGTACAGAGAAACAAGTGACCAAGCACCCATGGAGGGGCCTGCTCACAGCTCACACCACACAAATCTAACAGTCACGGCAGACCTCGCTGAAACCGACTTTCCAAGCCATACACTGAAAAAGAAAAAATATATATTAAAGAATGAGACAGGAGGGTTACCGAACAAGATCTGATCTTATAGAATGTATGTCCTAAGACAACAGCTCAGTTTCTAGACAAGCCAGAGTCTTCTGTGGCCCAACAACAGTCCTTATGAGAATAAGGATGCTGCGCCTGCAGGTACGATGGGGTCACGACAGACTCAGGGCCGGTCTGGAGGCTGGAGAGGGCAGAACCAAGGAGAGATGAGAGGACTGGCTTGCAGCATGTTTTCCCTTGGCCCCATTGCTGATTTGGAGAACCAGTCAAAAGGGTAAGAATTTTAGATTACACCTTGGGCAGAAAAAAATCCACCTAGAAATAAAAAAACTATCGGAGATGTTAGTGGTCTAAGAAAAAGGGGAGGCCCTAGTCAGTTGGCTCAGTGGTAGAGTGTTGGCCCGGCATGTGGAAGTCCCAGGTTCGATTCCCCGTCAGCGCACACAGGAGAAGTGCCCATCTGCTTCTCCACCCTTCCCCCTCTCCTTCCTCTCTCTCTCTTCCCCTCCCACAGCCAAGGCTCCACTGGAACAAAGTTGTCCCAGGCACTGAGGACGGCTCCATGGCCTCCACCTCAGGTGCTAGAATGGCTCCGGTTGCAATGGAGCAACACCCCAGATGGGCAGAGCATCACTCCCTGGTGGGCATGCTGGCTGGATCCTACTCGGGTGCATGTGGGAGTCTGTCTCTCTGCCTCCCTGCTTCTCACTTCAGAAAATACAAAGAAAAAGCATTTATTGGTGTCTACCCTAGAGAAAATATCACCAGTACACAAGGGGACAAGTTAAAAATTATTTATCACTGCATTGTTTGTCATAGTGAAGAGAAGAAAGAAAAGGAGATTGTGTTCCTTAGTTGGAGAAAAGAAGTAAGCGTGTTTTATCGGTGCAATGGAATCCCCTACATTAGATATAATCAAAGAACAATAGAGAATATATTAATATAATATCTTATATATTATCAAATAATGGTAATAGAAATACATAAATCTAAAAACTAAAAAAAAATCCTTGGATAAATCTGTGGAACATCATGACCCAACTAGCTCCTGGCCTTGGAGATGCTCGCTCTCTCTCTCTCTCTCTCTCTCTCTCCCGTCCTCTGTGGCTCCGCTCCCGAAACTTCACTTTGTGTGTGTGGGGCAGAAGATGTAAAGAAAATGTATTGAAATACTTAATCTAGAATGTCAATGCCAAGTAAGCTCCTTGTCTGAGGCAAACCGGGTCTCTCCACACGTGCCTGGATCACACATCAGAATGTTAATAATACACCCTTTGAACGTGATTCAACTGCCAAAGGGTCCCCATTCGAAGACACGCCCCCGAACTGGGTTAATTTCCCTCTAAGACCAAATCTAGAAGTGTTAAGTCTAGTACTGGGTGCCCCAACTCTGCTCCTCCCTCACTACAAGTTTCCTAGTAATTCACCTGTAAATAGCAATCGCCCACGGAACCACGCTCCCCATGGTACGAAGCATTGCTTCCAAAAAACCAAGTTGCAGCAACTTGTCCTTGACCTCTGTGAAGAGTTTCTTGCAAGCCCCCCTATGGCAGGCAGGCAGGGCCGTAGACATTTTGGTAAGAAAGCAAGCAGGCCCCTCTGTTGTTCATGGAGTTGACCGCCAGACTCCTCTCATGCAATTTGCATTTCGCTTACCGGGATCTCTTGGTATTTGCTCTTGGTTTGCAATGTTGCCAAGAGACGGCACTTGCAGGGTTTCTATATGGTCCATTGTTAGCATCCTATCTGCCACACCCCAGTGGAGAAAGCCACTGTGGAACTGCTATTTATAACAATTATATACACAGAACATGGAGAAGAGCCACAGAATGGTTTGGGGAGACCAGTGAGCAACCCGTGAAGTTGAAGTGGGTCAAAGCCCTATTTACAGATCCACACAAGCGTCCACGCTGACCGATGGACAAAAGCCACAGTGGGGCACCCAAGGGTTTGTGTCTGTTCCAGCCCAGTTCCAACAATGCCCCCCAATGCCCACCAATGCCCCCCCACCTTCCTCCCTTCCCAGGCCATAGTTACTCCGGTCAACGGCCACACACGACATTGTGGAAGCTCCTTCAGGGGATTTCCTGGACACTGTGGTGAGATGTGTACCCACTTTAGCTTGAGAAATTGTTTCCCCCTGCCTTCTTCTCAGGCTCTTCTAGGTCTGTGAATAAACTAAGGTTGGAGATATAAGTGGAAAGCTTTCACTCTTGTCCAGTTTCTATTCACCAGATTTTTTTTTTTTTTTTTTTTGGTCAATTATAAAAATTAAGTAGGATCTCAGCAGACTTCTCCTCTCTTTCAGGACTAGGGATCAATAACCAATTACCCACCACTACAGATCACTGGGAGAGAGTTAAAATCCACTCTAATGGACACGCGTATGCTTTTACCAATTACCGTAGCCGGGTCCAGGCCTCTGGCAGGGAAGGGTGACTGGGAGAAGTCCACCACTCCAGGACAGTGTCCGTGCATTTGAAACAAGGCATGGCAGGCTGGTGGCAGTCCTGCCAGCACCCCGAGTCAACAGAGACCTTTTCAAAGATGACGGGGAGCTGCCGTCACCAGTGCCCTTTGTGAAGGGAGTCCTTTTTTTAGAGCCCTCGTGGGAAACACGGGGTGGAGGGTGTGAACGAGCATGTTGCATGTGAGCAGTCCATATCAAGTGACTATTTCCCCCAAGCCTGTAGACGCCTTTCCGAAGCTCCGACTCTCCCAGAAGCGATCCTACAACGCGGTGGACGTAACTGCAACATAGTGGCAAACGCAGAATCAAACTATGAATCGGGTTTTTATGTGTCTCAGCCCCATGACTCAACTGGTGAAATATTTTGTAGCAGAGACGTGGCTTCCTATCTCTCTCTTTCTCTCCCTCCCCACCCACCCCCGGCCAGGTCTTGGGAGCCCATGAGTTTTTTCAAGTTGTCAAATGCCATCTGAGTGAAGCACAAACACTCTGCATTCCTGGAATTCCTGTTCCTCCATGGGGCTCTCTGGCTCTGGTCCTGGCTTCCTCACAGACTCTCCTCCTGTGACCCTGTGACTGGTCACTGCAGGTGACCGCAGGTGGTGAGAATTCGGGGACCGTGTTGCCCACCGCCTGCCCGGAGCCTTCCGCCTTAGCTCGGCTCCGGAGCCCGCATCAGATCAGATGACCAATCCTTGCCACCCATGTCCCTGACGTTCGGTTTCCTGATGGGATTTCTGGAATCAGTGTCTACATTAGCTAGGGTTATTGGGGGGGGGGGGGGGGCAGGCCAAAGCAGAAGCTCCTGTCGATAGTTTCAGCAGAAAATGAGTTGATTCTAAGGGGCAGGGGGCAGTGACTGCCACTGATGTCGAGCACTCGATGCTTCAATGGACGAGACAGCCAGCAAGAAGACCCCATCGCGTCTGATGCCGAGGACACTTCCCGCCAGGAATTCAGTCTCGCAGGTAATTCTCCACCGAGAGCCAGATGAACACGGAGGTACACACTGAGCGGGGTGGCTGGTCAGCGCATTCTTCTGGGGGTCCCTTTCTCACACAACTCACTTTGGAGCCACGGTCTGGCCCCGCCGCCCCGAACAGGACTCGCCTGGGTCACACGCGTGGAATCTCTTTCCTCTTCTCACGTGTCTGGGGCTCTTTGCTCCGTTCTGGAACAGAAGGACGGGGTGCGACGTGGTCCTCACGCAGCGTTGGGGACTCAGATGGTCCGACAGAGGGGCTGCTTGTGTGCCTTTCGTTCTTCACACCAGCTAAAGAGGCACACCGCCACCCCTCTCGTGGGGAAACACCTGTCACGTGCATGGAATAACGACGAAATATCCCCACATTTTTGTGAGCGGTAGTTAGTCCCCTGTCTCTCCCCCCAGAGTCCCTTCTCCTCCTGTGTCTACACAGGCGCCGCCCTTCTTCCAACAGCCCCCACCCCAGATATTCACCAGCACCACGTACGTTCCAATCCTGCTCCCCACTTTCTCACACCCCAGTTCTCTCTCAGCCTGATGGGTTCCAGCCTCTGCCGCTTTGCCGGCCCGAGAAACCGAGCCCTCAGGGGACGCTCATGACTCAGTGTCCAGTTCTCTCGCTCGATCCTCAGACAGCTCACCCTCCGGGCAACGGCTTTGCTCGACGTCAGCAAGAGCCCCCGCGCTGGCCAGCCCGAGGTTCTGTTCCTGCTGGAACTCCTAACCACCGCTTCTCATTCCCATTCACATTCTCGTCCCGGAAACCCTCTCGTTTCCTCCTCCACGACATCATCCTCTTTCAGATGTTTTCTTTCTTACCTCTCCGGCCGTTCAATCTCACTCTCTTTTGCAATTTCTTCTCCTCGACCCCATCTCTCCACGAGTTCTCCAAGGCTTACTATGTCAAGAGTCATTTCTAATTTCAATAACATAAATTTTCTCACTAGATGGCCGCGTGTTATCAAGTGAATGGCTTCAGACTTCTTCTAGATGCTGAAAACTCCTAAATTTGTACCTGTATCATAAACCCCACCTTTGAACACCACCATTCTACCTGGCGTGCCCTAAGCACATTCTTGAACAAATTCTCGATTTCTATGGTTGGTTCCCTCGTTTAACTCTGACAGCCATTACTTGAAGGTTTCATCTAAACAATCCCACTCAATAGCCTTGTTACAAAGAACTTTGTTTCATGTATTCAGAACACACACACAAAAATAATATTTTTCCATTTATTTGCTTCTTATTTAATCCCTGTCTACCTGACCATTAATATAATAACCTGCAGGAGAGCGGAAACCTTTTCTGTTTTACTTAGTGCTTTGTTTGAAGTACCTCCTAGAGTACTTCCAGACACAGAATAACTCAATAAATGTATTTTTGGATCAAAGAACGAGTTTTTTTTTGTTTTTGGTACTTTGTTTGTTTTCTGGAAAATAAGCTTCCATACACTAAAACGCCCATTAATTATTAATAATAACTGCTCACTTACTTTTGCTGTCTGTTGCTTGGCAAATATTTCTGTTTAAAATGTCTCACTTCATGATCATAGCAACGCTCAGAGTAGGGGTGTCCATCCTCATTATGCGAGTGAAGAATATTGTTCCCGAGAGGGCTCACCCCGAGGGGAAGCTGACCTATGATCCCAGGCTCCTGATTTCAACTTTACTGACAAAGATCCAGTGAGCAAAAACAATTTAAAAATGCATTCTCTAAAAGGAAAAAGTTATCAAAGGCATGGAGATTATTTCCAGTTGCTGCCTTTTTAACTCCCCAATAATAAATGAGGTGTTTAGACCACTGCACCCGCTGACTTCCTGCGTCATTTCTCACTAAATGCTTTTGTCTGGTATTTTATGTATTTTCAGGGCTCTTTTATGATACCTGGCCTTTCGGTTCACACCGACTGTGATGTAAGATTGCTAAAGAGCGTTTTAAAAAAAAAATCATTTCAAACATTTCTAAAGACCGACTTTTATATAACTATGTAAACAGCCTAGGCAGTGGTCGGCAAACTCATTAGTCAACAGAGCCAAATATCAATAGCACAGCAAATGAAATTTCTTTTGAGAGCCAAACTTTTTAAAGTTAAACCATATAGGTAGATACAATCCTTATCAAGGCAGCGCCCGCACATGGTATTTTGTGCAAGAGCCACACTCAAGGGGCCAAAGAGCCGCAGGTGGCTCGTGAGCCGAGGTTTGCCGACCAGGGGGTGAAATGCTCTCAAAATTAACTCCTTCATTTCTTCCTCTACACACATTCTGTAGGGATTATCTGCAAGCCATCCATAAAATTCTCCATCCATCAGCCTACCCACTGACACCTGTCCCTCTCCCGACAGCCTTCCTGCGGGCTGCCTGCACCCTTCTCACACCCAAAAGAGCTACCAGCACAAGAGAAGGTGCCGTCAGCTGTCTCCTCTACATCTCCTGCTATTTAATTTCCTTAGTTTTCCACAACCTTTACACACTTCAAGCCATCCAGCATCATGCATGCCTCTCGGAATTCTGCACACATTTTCTCTCTGTATTAATAAGTCATTGGAAGCAACAGAAATACTCTGGAAAGCTTAAGCAAAAGAGAAGGTCTGAGAACAGTGTCGGAATCTCACAACACGATTTGAAGATAGGAGCCCTGGCGAGGAAGTTGTGGCGGGACCAAACGCGGTTGTAACATGAGAACTCCAGTCCGTGCACAACCCCAAAGGTGACATCGACCTCCAAACACAGCCAGTTGTGTTGTCTCGTGGACCACGAATTCATAGAGCCCCCAGATCACCTGTCTTGAGTCAAGAGGAAGCTCTTGGTGAAACAAGAGTGAGAACAATTCAAACAGATCTACAAACCTCTGTTCAAAAGAGAAGTGATTATGCAGGAGGGACTAGGACTATTGGTTTATGAAAAACAAACAATATAAAGCAAATTTCACTACAGTTCTCTCTTATGACCACACAGTATTTGTAACACCCACCCTATCCTCGATGCACTTCCGCCAATATCCTTGAATAACAGACGTTCATCTAGTCACCCAAGGAAACAACCACACCTTCCAAACACAGTCCACCGCTCCTGGCCTTGTTCTTTGCCTCTCCTGTTTTCTTTGGGGGATTCCAATTCAAAATTCGACCACCTAGAAACTACATGGAAAATGTAATCACAATCATAACACCTATTGTAAAATTGTGGGACAATGGAAGAAAAAGGAGAAGAGATATTGATTTAAAGTAAAAGAAAGAAAGAAAGAAAGAAAGAAAGGAAGGAAGGAAGGAAGGAAGGAAGGAAGGAAGGAAGGAAGGAAGGAAGGAAGAAAGGAAGAAAGAAAGAAAGAAAGAAAGAAAGAAAGAAAGAAAGAAAGAAAGAAAGAAAGAAAGAAAGAAAGAAAAGACACGTACATAACACACAAAGAAAATAATTGTGGTAGATGTTCATACCATCATCCCCACTACAGGTCACGAGGCTGCTTCTCTGCCTTCCGCTACCCCCTGGCATATAGGTTCCTAGGGCTTTTGGCCAGTATCCCAGCGGGTAGAGGTTGACCCTCTGGTGATGCAACACAAACGTTTATTCTGAGAGATCTGGGTGTGTCGTGGGGCTAGATAGACAGGACAGGAACAGTCTTAGATCAGACTGCTTCTTCCAGGCATCGTGAAACAAGTTGGCACCCAAGTAGTCTTCCGAGTGCCTACCATCACCTTCCTGTCTCCCTTGTAGGGCAGAAAGCCTAATTCTCCTTGATAAGCAGGGCCAAGGACCCCAATTAACGCCCTAATTCTGTTTGTCTCAGTTTTCTGGGTGCATGACATTAGGCAAAGTTACTAAATGGGAGCCCAACCTTCCAACGCAGTGAACCCACTGCTGTGTCCCCTACAGGAAACACCTGGCCCCAAATAGAAACAAAAGTTGAACTTGAATGCCTAGAGTCATAAGTGTCAGAAAGCAAACGCCAACCCCCCCACCCCACCCCACACACACACAGACTTATTTTCCTGGGTGGTTGGATCCATATCTTCTGATGTTATGGGAAACACCTCGTATCAGAAGAGGAGGTGTGGTATGCCCGACAGAGTCACAGCTGAACTCTGAGAAGAAGACTCAACTATCTGACGGCTCCCGTGAATCCCACGGACGTGAGCCTGTCGCTTTTACTTCTTTAGCTTCAATCCAGTTATTTTGTCAAAAGCGATAAAATGAGGGAATTCAGGACAGGACTGAAGGGCTTTCATCAACGCACGGTCACGGCGTGACCAGAAAACGGAGGCGCATTTAGAAAAAAGGCCAAGGGTGAGCGGCCGTGCTGAGCGCCATCACCCTGCTATCAGAGGACGGGACGGGGGCAGGAGCGTCACACCAGGGCCAAGCCCCAGGTTCGTCACCGCTCTCTTGGGATTCGAACTCTCAGCGGGAATAGCCGCACCAGCTTTCGTGAGAAGTAGACGCCTCTGAGTGCTAGAACGGACTCCACACCCATCCTTCCATGAGGAGCACTTTCTCTGAGTCCATCGCACGAGTGTTAGGATGGCGGTGGTCAGCGGCTGGCCGGGAATCAGAGCAGAGATCCCATCCACCTGGTATTTACGGACTTCCTCTGTGATAGACACTCAGGCGAGCCTTTGAGGACTCTGTGGGAGAGCCATCTGCGTTTGTACTTCCAGAATGTCGTGTCCCAACTTCTCCCATTATAGGCCTTTCCATTTTGCAAACACGTGGCCAGACAATTGGCTATCGCCTGATCATGTATAGAACTCTCTATCTCTGGCCATAAGTCCTTCCGGACAAAGGGCACATGGGGACACGGCTGTCACACAGAATAACTGCACAGTGTGGGGCAGGTGACTTCTAGGAAAAGAGGGTTGTCAGGCAGCCACCGGCGTGGAGGGTTACGCTCTCTTCTCTTTCAGTATCCAGATCTCCTTTCTACCCTGTTTCCCCGAGAATAAGACAGAGTCTTATTTTTGCTCCTAAAGATGTGCTAGGTCTTTTTTTTATTATTATTAATTTTAATGGGGTGACATTGATAAATCAGGGTACACATGTTCAGAGAAAATATTTCCAGATTATTTTTACATTTGATTATATTGCATACCCATCACCCAAAGTCAAATTGTCTTCCGTCACCTTCCATCTGGTTTTATTTGTGCCCCTCCCCTCCCCCTACCCCCTCTCTCACCTCCCCCTCCCCCCGGGTAGCCAGTACACTCTTGTCCGTGTCTCTGAGTCTCATTTTTATGTCCCATCTATGTATGGACTCATATAGTCCTTAGTTTTTTCTGATTTACTTACTTCACTCCGTATAATGTTATCAAGGTCCATCCATGTTGCTGTAAATGATCCGACGTCATCATTTCTTATGGCTGAGTAGTATTCCATAGTATATATGTACCATAGCTTTTTAATCCACTCGTCTTCTGACGGACACTTGGGCTGGTTCCAGATCTTCGCTATTGTGAACAATGCTGCCACTAACATGGGGGCGCATTTCTTCTTTTCGAACAGTGCTATGGTGTTCTTAGGGTATATTCCTAAAAGTGGGATAGCTGGGTCAAAAGGCAGTTCGATTTTTAATTTTTTGAGGAATCTCCATACTGGTTTCCACAGTGGCTGCACCAGTCTGCATTCCCACCAGCAGTGCAGGAGGGTGCCCTTTTCTCCACATCCTCGCCAGCACTTATTCTGTGTTGTTTTGCTGATGAGTGCCATTCTGATTGGTGTGAGGTGATATCTCATTGTGGTTTTAATTTGCATTTCTCTAATGATTAGTGATGTTGAGCATTTTTTCATATGCCTATTGGCCATCTGGATGTCCTCTTTGGAGCTAGGTCTTATTTTCAGGGAATGTCTTATTTTTTCCATGAACAAGAATTTACATTTATTGTTAAACAAAAAAAATCAACATTTATTAATATACTGTAGTCACGTCATCACAAACATCAGCATAACCAGCCAAACTTTGAATACCATCAAGAATTTCTTGTGACTCCTTTGCCATGTACAAAAATCTACCATTTCCCCAAAAATAAGACAGCATCTTATATTAATTTTTGCTCCTGAAGACGTGCTAGGTCTTATTTTCAGGGGAAGTCTTATATTTCTAAGCTTGAAAAAACATTGCACGAGGTCTTGTCTTCGGGGGACGTCTTATTTTCAGGGAAACAGGGTAACATTGCCCTCAAACGTTTCCCGGAGAAACTATTTCCAATTGAATTCCTTAGAATAAACTTCTTAAAAATAAATTTTAAAACAAAACAAAACAAAGAAAAGCATAACAGCTTTGCAATTCTCTCTTCTCATCTACCTTTCTGTGTAGCCTCAGAGGGCAGGGGAGTCGGTCAGACCCAGAAGCTCAAAGGAAAGTTCACCGGGCCGAGCACTTAGGTTTTCCGAGAAGCTCTTGTCTTGTCATCAGTAGTGGGATCATCAGATCGACGTCACAAAAGCAACTTTAAATTAGACAGAATCAGTAGAATGGAACTCTACAACAGGAGGCGTTCCAACAACCAAAAGTAACTGCCTTTTTAAAGGTATAATGTTCTGCTTAGTTGTCCTTGTTCCCTACTTTCACACATATATACTTCTTATTTTGTTAGTTTATTGTGTTTATTAGATTCCCCGTGTAGGTGAGATCACACCGTACTTGTCTTTCTCTGACTGACTTATTTCACTCAGCATAATGCTCGCCGGGTCCATCCAGGCTGTGGCAAAAGGTAAGATTTCCTTCTTATTTAAAAATTTTTTATTTATTCATTTTAGAGAGGAGACACAGAGTGAGAGAGAGAGAGAGAGAGAGAGAGAGAGAAAGGGGGAGGAGCTGGAAGCATCAACTCCCATATGTGCCTTGCCCAGACCAGTGCAGGGTTTTGAACTGGCGACCTCAGTGTTCCCAGGTCGACGCTTTATCCACTGCGCCACAACAGGTCAGGTAATTTTCTTCTTATTTTAAAAGCCAAGTAGCTTCCCATTGCGCGTATGTGCAACAGCTTTTTAATCCGCTCGTCTGCTGATGGGCACTTGGGCTGCTTCCCTTCCAGACCGTGGCTACTGTAACTAACACTGCAATGAACACAGGGGGGGTATAGAGTCTTTCAAATTCGTATTTCGGGTTGCTTTGGATGTATTCCCAGAAGAGGAACGGCTGGGTCAAAGGGCAGTTCCATTTCTAATTTTTTGAGGAAACCCCACACCGCTTCCCACAGTGACCGCAGCAGCCTGCGTTCCCCACAGCAGGGCGCGAGGGTTCCCTTTCCTCCGCACCCTCGCCGACATTTGCTGTCTGTTGATGTGCTGATGACAGCCGTTGTGACAGGTGTGAGGTGATACCTCAATGAAGTTTTAATGTGCATGTCTCTGACAATTAGGGACATTGAACAATTCTTTCATAGGTCTGTTGGCCGTCTATCTGTCCTCTTCTCCTCTTTGGAGAAGCGTCTCTTCGGGTCATTAGACTCAAAACCATAAAAATCTGAGAAGCACACATAGGTAGTAAAATTTAGGACATTTTTCATAGCAATTTTTTTTCTGATCTATTACTTTAAGCAAGAGAAGCCAAAGAAAGAAGTAAACAAATAGGAGAACATATTCATGGATACAGCAGAGAAGGACTTAATGCTCAAAATGTGTAAAGAACGTATAATACTCAACAGCAAAAACTCAAACACTCCAATTACGAAAGACATATCTGTCTAATATGTTATTCTCTATCATTTACATGGCTTTCTCCAAGATCTGATGATACAATGCTTTGAAAATTGCCTAGTTCTCATAGTTTCCTTATCATTTCAAAAATGTATGCACACACTGAATTCTTCTTGGACATCCAAATGAATTGTATGTTTAATCATTTTAAAGAGGACAACTCTTAAATTCATTATGCAACCCTGTTTTTTTAAATATATTTTATTATTATTAATTCTAATGGGGTGACACCAATAAATCAGGGTACATATGTACAATGAAAACATCTCCAGGTTATCTTATCATTCAATTGTGTTGCATACCCGTCACCCAAAGTCAAATTGTCCTCTGTCACCTTCTGTCTGGTATACAACCCTGGTTTTGACTGAGAATATTAAGTGAACTTTGGGTTCTAGTTCCAAGAGCACAATTGGGACAAAAATATTTCTTTAGGAAAGCGTGTGATTGGACCTCTACAAAACAGGGACTGTGTTATCAATCAAACTTACCCGTGGGAGCGTGTAATTAGTCCTGCATAGAAGAGTTGGTCACTACTCATCCATATACCTTATCACTACTGCCCTGATCACAACTACTAAGCATTCAGTCCTCGCCTAGAAATGGGGTCAAACTTCCCGAATTGTAGGTGAGTGCATCATTCAGTCTGGTGAGCAGATTTTTGGATCCATCATTTTTGTATTTATGTTCCTCTCATAACTGTAGAGTATTAATGTCCCTAGGGCAGTGGTTCTTAACCTGGGTTCTATGGAACCCTAGGGGTTCAATGAGTCGGTCTCAGGGGTTGGGAGAAGCCTCTGCCGCGGAGGCCAGAATAAAGTAATACCGTCATTTGTTGTGAGTTCATGCACTTTGTTGGTTTTGTTCTTTGAGCAAGGGGATGTTCATGCACGGCTCATTTTGTGCACCAGTAAAAAATATATATACCTGTGTCTTGAATTTGGAAAAAAAAATCATATTTTATTTATCACTAAAGAAGGGTTCGGTGAATGCGCATATGAAACTGGTGGGTTCGGTACCTCAAAAAAGGTTAAGAACCTCTGATCTAGGGCTTGAATGAACTGAATGTCAGATCTGTCTTACCTTTAGTGTTACATTCTAAAAATCTTCTCTGTGCCTGCTTTTTGGTACAGACCATTGAAATGACGAGAAAGGAGTTTCATTTTTACCACTTTTCCCTTGAATATTTGACCTGTTCCTGGGAATGTGAACATTTTTCACCTTCTGAACGATTCCGACCTGTCCCTTCATTCTGAAACGGCTGTGCGCAACGAAAATGGGGGGGTGTGTATAGGCAAAATAATGACATTTCACCCTGAGAAGCTTTTAGCGTCCATGAAAGTTGATAATGAAACAGTTGCAAGGAGGCTTCCGTTATTAAATGGCTTGATAGTTCTTTTATTGAAGCTTAAGTTCATTGTTACGAAAAATGAGAAGTTCGGAGATTTAAAAACGATAAAGAATATACTAACTTAAAATGGAAAAACTGCTGTCTTCTCACTACAGGTTCTCCTTGTGAAAAACTAATTCTCATTCATACGAAAGCACCCCTTTTTATCTCTAGTTTTTATTTTTATTTATTTTTTTAATTTTTATTTTATTCATTTTAGAGAGGAGACACAGAGTGAGAGAGAGAGAGAGGGAAAGGGGGAAGGAGCTGGAAGCATCAACTCCCATATGTGCCTTGACCAGACCAGTGCAGGGTTTTGAACTGGCGACCTCAGTGTTCCCAGGACAACGCTCCATCCACTGCGCCACCACAGGTCAGGCTCTAGTTTTTAAATAACTGATTATAATGCTGTGAATTGTTTTATTTTTACATGGGAGAGGTAGATGGTGCCATTGTCCTCACACGAGCGTGCGCACACACACACAATCCTCTCTCACCCCCATCCTTCCCACATGGGTCTATCACCTTTCTGAGTTTACTCAGTTCTCACTGTTTACATTATTGTGACCATGTAAATGTTGTTCACAGGTAAGCTGCCGAGTTTGGTATTATCACCGTTTCTTTCTCTGACAAACATTTGCTTTTCTACAGGTGTGCTTGTCTTACACGTTGCATGTGCATCAAAATGTACTAAAATGTCCACCTAACACAGTGGTGCTTAACCTCTTTTGAGGTACCGAACCCACCAGTTTCATACGCGCATTCACCAAACCCTTCTTTAGTGATAAATAAAATAGGATTTTTTTTTTCCAAATTCAAGACATAGGAATATGTTTTTTTACTGGTGCACAAAATGAGCCGTGCATGAACATCACCTTGCTCAAAGAACAAAACCAACAAAGTGCATGAACTCACAACAAATGACGGTATTACTTTATTCTGGCCTCCACGGCAGAGGCTTCTCTGAACCCCTGAGACCGACTCATTGAACCCCTAGGGTTCTATAGAACCCAGGTGAAGAACCGCTGCCCTAACACAAATTCATCCCACACGCTCCAGCCTCCTCTGAATAACTTTGTTTGGTATGCAAGCAGTATCACTCATTTCTTGTGATACCCCCGCCCCCGGGCAAATCCTCCGTCTACCTACTTCAAAATGCACTGTTGGGCCTGACCTGTGGTGGCCCAGTGGATAAAGAGTCGACCTGGGAACACTGAGGTCGCCAGTTCAAAACCCTGCACTGGTCTGGTCAAGGCACATATGGGAGTTGAAGCTTCCAGCTCCTCCCCGCTTCTCTCTCTCTCTCTCTCTCTCTCTCTCTCTCTCTCTCTCTCTCTGTGTCTCCTCTCTAAAATAAAGAAATAATAAAAAAAAAATTTTTAAATGCACTGTTGGGTCTATAGACTTTTTTTCCTAAAATTTGCCTAAATTGTTCTGAAAAAACGTCCTTCATCTTTTATATATATAGTAGCTTTCTGAGAAAGTGTGTTTGGAAGGTAAAATGCTCAAGGTTTCACATCTCTACAAATAGCATTCTACATTATTGATTAACTTTTAGTGAGGCTGGGGAGAAAACCATCACTCACATATCATATTTTCTCAGGATTCTGAAGGCATTACTCAGTTGTCTTCCAGTGAGGGTGTAGGCAAGTTTTTTGTTTTGTTTGTCTTATTTGTTTTGTTTTGTTTTCCATAAAGAACCAGATATTAAATGTTTAGGCTTTGCTGGCTATATGATCTTTATTGCAACTATCTGACTCTAGTGTTGTAACCTGAAAGCAGACACAGGCAATTTATAAATAAAGAGGTACTGCCCTGTGCCAGTAAAACTTTAGTTACAGAAACAAGCCAGGTCCTGGCCAGTTGGCTCAGTGGTAGAGCGTTGGCCCAGCGTGTGAAAGTCCTGAGTTTGATTTCTTGTCAGGGCAACACAGGAAAAGTGCCCATCTGCTTCTCCACCCTTCCTCCTCCCGTTTCTCTCTCCCTCTCTCTTCTCCTCCTGCAGCCATGGCTCAGTTGATTGGAGCATATCAGCCCCAATTGTTGAGAATGGCTCCGTGGAGCCTTCACCTCAGGCACTACAAATAGCTTGGTACTTGAGCATTAGCCCCAGATGGGGATTGCTAGGTGGATCTTGGTCAGGGTGCATGTGGGAGTCTGTCTATCTCCCTTTTTCTCACGTGGAAAAGAAAAACAGAAATAGCAATAAAACATATAAACAGGCCATAGTTTGCCATCCTGGTTCCACACATCAAAGTTATTTAATACCATCATAATTTCTAATTTATTTATATGTGACTTTTTTTTTTTTCATTTTAACATCTTTGAGTTTTAAGTGTTCTGCGTTTTGGCCTTGGCATTTGAAACATCCAGATGATGTCCTTTGTTGGGCACTTCAGACTTCTTGCTGAGAATTTGGTGAGCTTTTCAAACTGAAGACTCTGTGAAAGCTTATATATATTTATAATTTCTTCCCATCTACTTCCTCTGCCCTTGCCGTCTGGACCTCACGTTAGTTGAATGTCAGATCAACCAGGTTTGTCACTTTTGATTGCCTTTATTATTTCTATTGTACTTTTTTGAAAGTTGGTTTAAAATTTACCATCCAATTTTTCTAGTTGATTTTTTTTTTAACTTTCTGAGAGCTCTTTCTTATTATCTGACTTTCTGTTTATTTTTTGGTCCTTTGTTCTTATTTTATGTGTACAGTATCTATGAGTATTTGAATTAGAGTGTGTGTGTGATTGTGTGTGTATGTTTGTGTGTGCGTGCGTGTGTTTTAGTCCATTTAGGTGGCTATAACAAAATACCATGTACTGGGTGCCTTATAAACAAGAAGCTTATTTCTCATAGTTCTGGAGCCTGAAAAGTCCCAGACCAAGGTGCTGGCAGATTTAGTGTCTGGTGAGATCTCCTTCTTGTTAATAGATGGTCGTCGTCTGACGTGTCCTCACATGATGAGAAAGCTCTCCGGAGTCTTCTGCGAGCATATGAATCCCATTCACGAGGAATCCACCCTCATGACCTAATCACCCCAAAGTCCACACCTCCAAATCTCATCACCGTGGGATTCAGTTTTGAGGGGGAGGCAGAGTTGGCCGCCCCCAAAATTGCCGTTCAGGATATTGATTCTATTAAGCTGGTTACTTTTAAGAAACAAAAGACTCAGAAAGAGCCTTTGACCCTTCCCCTTAACCTGCCTAAAGAAACTCTTACGGGAAAACCAGCGTCAGGAAGGGAACCTTACCATCTTCACCTCGGCACATGGGAAGTACATTGGCAGACAGGAGAAATCTAACAGCCTGTTGGGGAGGGGGCTCCCCTCTGTGTCTTCTCATATGTTTGCTCGTTCTGGTCTACCTGTGTGTTGCGCATGTTGTCCTTAAAAATCCTAGACCCGTGCCTCCCTCCTCGTCCTCAAGAATGGCATTTAAACCTTGCCTGGCTTGTGCCTGGGGCCGTGCATTCTTCCAGAACCCCTGTATATACCCTACGTCATAAATTCGGTCATTTTCTCCTGTCTCTTGATGTGATGATTGGTCCAGACAGAAGAACTTAGAAACAAACACGGGGGGGGGGGGGGGGGAGAAATTTATTTTTCCGTCTCTGAGCACAGATACTCAATAATATACTGCCGTCGCTGTGCGTGTGTGTTTACCTGCTAGCTGTGTTGTCGCTGTTTCTTCTGACTTTATTTTCTCTCTTCCTCTTCCCTTTTCCCCTCATCACTCATTATAGAGGTTTCTGTGAAAGTTCGGTGATTTGGGCTGGCCTTTCCCCTGGTGACTGGAAGCCCATATTCACGATGAATGTTGACAACCGTGAGGCTGGATTGCGGCTCGATCAGATTCCAGCCCTGCCCTTTGACGGAGAACCCCGCATTCAGCACAGAGCAATTTCTCCTCAGGCCAGTCCGTTTCCCAAGAGAGCAATTTCCCAACCTCTCGCCCCGGGGGAAGTCACCCGCCTGAGAGCCCTCCAGGAGCCAAGCAGGGAAAGGCTGGGGTCAGGGGCTCCTAACTCATCACACAGTCTGTCGTTTAACTCCTGAGGCTGCAGTGTAGTGCGTCATCAACTCGGAACCTGCCGGGTTCAGCATCTGTAACGAGGCATTTACTCCAGTCTTCCCCGAGGCTTGGAGAGGGGTGATCTTGCATAACCGGGAAAGTGCTCCGGAGGTCTGATACTTTCCAGATCTCTTTCAACTGATCTTTCTTTCTTTCTTTCTTTCTTTCTTTCTTTCTTTCTTTCTTTCTTTCTTTCTTTCTTTCTTTCTTTTTCCAGCCCAGTCCTTGATCCTGTATCCTGAGGTCCCTGGTACAACCATACATAATCTAACAGGGTTCATCTAGCTGTATCCCCAGTTTTAGGGAACTCACACTTACACCAGCAACTTCAAAATTCTATAGGGATCTCTCTGTGGAGCCGTCCTGAGTTCCAGGGAGGAGAGCGGGTTTTATACACGGTCCTCTGGGCACTGGATGCAGGGGGTCCCAGAGAGGAGACATGTCCCCCAGGGAGGCAGCTCAGGGCAAGTCCGGGAGAGGTTTGGAACTGAAGCCTGCCATCTCAGGTAATGGGGATTGCGCTGCACGGCATGGCGTCTGGAACATGTGGCTTGTAGCAAATGGTATTTAAACACTTGGACCAATATCTAAAACAGAACATTTGGAACACATTTCAAGCGATTGACCCTGCAGGAGGAACTGACACTTCTTCTGAGACGGGCAGGGCTATCCAATTCTTGTCTGTAAAGGACCATGTGTAAGGCATCTATCTCTTCATCCGCCGAGCATACCTCCTCACTTGCTTCACGGTCATGCAACCCACCCTTCATGTATTTCATAATGAAGCGAAATGAATACATTTTAATTAGCTTTTATTGAAATGGGCCACTCATTGTGACATTATCTTTTCTTCAAAAGCTAAGAATAAAACATTTTTTCTTAAAAGAAAAAAATAAACTTCAGAAGAAGGTAGCAATCAATGAAAAGAGAATAGTAAAAAAAAATAGAAAAAGTCAAGCCCTGGGATCACCACGGCTCACCAAACTTAGGGGCTATTTGATCGTTCCATATCCCTTTCGAAATATCTCCTAGTTTTGTGAGCTGTATATATTGAAATGGGAGTTCACCACATAGCATCATGATCGTAGGGGACAGGGAAGGCTGGGGACATGCTCTCTCCCACCACCATGTGCATTTATTCCCTGACCAAAACAAACTGTGAAGTCTCCATTGTTAGGGAAGTCATCCAATGACCAAGAGTGTCACAGAGATCATGCCAAGCCAATACATGGGTTCTCTTTTTACCCTCAAGAAAGGCTAGCAATGCAAAGTTGAGATTATTGATCCTGAAAGCAGGGTAAAAAGTGGTATTTAGAATGCGGAAATAGATTCCCCGAAGCCGTTTCTCCGTAGGAAGATAATACAAGGCAAAAGACATCCCTGTTTCTGATCCCGTAGGAAGATAATACAAGGCAAAAGACATCCCTGTTTCTGATCCCCCCATCCCTTGTCCGTCGGCCAGTTCCTGTCTCTGGGTGGCAGAGCGTCACAGATCTCTCTGATCCCAGCCAGCTCATGTACGTAGACCCCTAGTCCCAGACTCCACGGCATTCTGTGACACCGGCAAATAGGCAGATGTAAGGAATCCTTTTCAACACACATAGTCCAGCGCCCTATTCTCCTTGTGTTGACAGTCCGGGCAGAGCGCTGCTCCCCAGGTCTGGGCGAGGTCCCTACTGTGAGGCTGCATCCATCCATCACATCACGTCCCGTCACATCGAGTCACGGCGTGGGGCCGCACAAAGAGCCGAGCTCAGAGCAGTCTCTGACTCCCTGCCGAGCTGCCGGGCACCACTCACGGCGCCGTCCACTTGGATGACATGTAGTATAGATCATTTCAGGACACACTCAGATCATTGTCGGCGCTCTCAGCAGGGTAGGCAGCCAGCAAAGCACTCACCGACTCTCTGCGCCCCTCTGTTCTTTGAGGGACGGACACTTTATGTCTTAAAAATGAAGTGATTCACGTTATGTTCATGCAGGTGCCATTTTGCTTTACATTCTTATCCTAACCCTTCAACTAGATCACGTAGCTAGGTCCTTAATCCCGTCAGCGTTAGGATGCATGCAGCCATGGGGCATCGAAGATACTGTCAGGGCTTTGCTGGATTATTTTATTGTTTTTCACTGAAGAGTTGTTAGAGGGACACAACGCACCTGGTCGTGTTATATTCAAGAAACAATTGAAAATTAAGCTGCAAACCTTAATTCTTAAAAGAAAGAGGAACACAGAAAAACTGATGTTTCAGAAATATTTCCCGTTTATAGGGAATTGCATTTCAGAGGTCCATGCAACGGCTTGTGGTCTAAAGTGGCATTTCACGTAGCAGCAACATGGCGTAGAGGGGACCGAGGGTGAAGGAGGAAGACCTGACGTGAGGTGGGGAACACACAATCCAGTATATAGGCGACGTGTGATAGAATTAGACGATTGTATTAACCAAGGTTACCCCACTAAATTCAATAGAAAAAGAACAACAGTGCAATTCTGGAACATTCTGGTTATGGTCCAATGCTGTATTCATAACGCCTCATGTGCAAATATTGGTAATGTAAGGAAAACCACTCCATCCTAGAGAAAACTCTAAGACACCTGTCAGAACAAGGTTCTTGCACAGGGGTCGGGAACCTATGGCTCGCGAGCCAGATGTGGCTCTTTTGATGGCTGCATCTGGCTCACAGACAAATCTTTAATAAAAAAATAACATTAAAAATATAAAACATTCTCATGTATTAAAATCCATTCATTTCCTACCCTTCATGTTCATGGTTGCGTGTGGCTGGAGCCAATCACAGCTGTCCTCCGGGACAACACCAAATTTTTATTGGATAATGCGTTACGTACATGGGTTGTTGTGAGGTCAAAAAGTAAACTTCCCTCCTTTTAATCAAGTAGTCAGCTAGCTAATTGCAGAAACCCTTTTGACGAAGAAGATGCCTAAAAGAAAAAAAGATGATGAGTATCGTATTTTTCAGCAGGAATGGACAGAGGATTCGCCTTGTGGAGAGAGCAGTTTCTGCAATGTGTCTAATATGCAATGATAAAATTGCATCGATGAAACGGTCAAATATAAAGCGGCACTTCGACACACGACATACTACATTTGCATCGAAATATCCAGCAGGGGACAGCACGAAGAAAGCATGTCAAGAGCTACTGTGCAGAGTACAAGCTAGTCAGCAGCAACTCCGTGTTTGGACCCAACAAGGTGACTGGAATTCGGCTAGCTTGGCTGGTGCTTTAGCAACTATGAGAAACGGAAAGCCATTCACAGATGGGGAGTATGCCAAAACATTCATGCTTGATGTTGAAATGAACTTTTTGACACCTTTCAGATAAAGACAAGATAATCAAACGAATAAAAGACATGCCTCTGTCGGCAAGAACTGTTCATGATCGTACCATCATGATGGCAAATCACATTGAGGCAACACAAGTGAAGGACATAAATGCAGCACCATTCTTTTCTCTCGCTTTGGATGAGTCAACAGACGTAAGCCATTTATCCCAGTTCAGCGTGATTGCAAGGTATGCTGTTGGTGACACTCTACGTGAGGAAAGTCTTGCTGTTTTGCCTATGAAAGAGACAACAAGAGGGGAGGATTTATTCAAGTCTTTCACCGAGTTCTCTAAAGAAAAAAATCTACTGATGGATAAACTCATTTCGGTGTGTACTGATGGTGCTCCGTGCATGGTGGGAAAAAACAGAGGATTCATAGCGCTTCTTCATGAACATGAAAAGAGACCCATCCTAAGTTTTTACTGCATCCTACATCAGGAGGAGCTTTGTGCTCAGATGTGTGGCGAGCAGCTTTGTGAGATGATGTCACTGGTCATTTGGGTGGTCAACTTTATTGTTGCTCAAGCTTTAAATGATCGCCAGTTTAAAACACTGCTGGATAAAGTTGGGAATAATTATCCTGTCTGCTTCTGCACAGCAATGTGCGTTGGTTGTCAAGAGGGAAGGTGCTCAGCCATTTCGCGGCTTCTCTGAGCAAAACTCGGACTTTTCCTGAAATGAAAAACGTCGAGCATCCTGAGTTAGCTAACACTGAGTGGCTCCTGAAGTTCTACTATCTCGTGGACATGACTGAACATCTGAACCAGCTCAATGTGAAAATGCAAGGCGTTGGGAATACAGTCTTATCCCTTCAACCAGCAGTGTTTGCATTTGAAAACAAGCTGGAACTCTTCATCGTCGACATTGAAACAGGTCGTTTACTACACCTTGAAAAACTGGGAGAGTTTAAAGATGCATGCACAGCAAGTGACCCTGCTCAACATCTTGATCTCCAGCAGCTAGTGGGCTTCACATCTAATCTCCTGCAGTCATTCAAAGCACCCTTTGGAGAATTTTGTGAGTGCACTCGTCTTTTTAAGTTCATGACCCATCCACACAAGTGTGCAGTGGAAAGCACTGACCTGAGTTACATCCCCAGTGTCTCTGTCAGAGAGTTTGAGCTCCAAGCTGCTGACCTAAAGGCCTCAGACATGTGGGTGAATAAGTTCAAGTCACTGAATGTAGATTTGGAAAGACTAGCACGACAGCAAGCAGAGTTGGCGAGCAAACACAAGTGGGGAGAAATGAAAAACTTCAACCCGTGAACCAGCTGATTGTCAAAACTTGGAACGTGCTTCCCATCATATACCACACACTGCAGCGTGTGAGTGTTGCTGTACTGACAATGTTTGGCTCTACGTATGCACGTGAGCAGTCTTTCTCACATCTAAAGAACATTAAGACCAACCTACCATCACGTTTAATGGATGGAAGTCTCAATGCCTGCATGAAGCTTAACCTCACCATGTATCAACCAGACTACAAAGCCATCAGCAAAACCATGCAGCACCAGAAGTCGCATTAATGGTAAGAAGTACTTTATTCATCATTGGTTAGCAACAGCATAACAACGTTATTAAAAAGAATTCAAAGACTTATTATACTTTAAAAGTGGTGGTCTCACATAAAATGCACACATTTCAATGTATTTAGTGTTAAACATATTGTATGGCTCTCACAGAATTACATTTTAAAATATGTGGCGTTCATGGCTCTCTCAGCCAAAAAGGTTCCCGACCCCTGTTCTAGCAGAACAAAACACACCTGATCGCTAGACGTCATTGAACTCCCCAGGCACCTGCCTGAGGAGAGAGAGTCGAGACTGTCAGTTACAAGCTAAAATCAAGCTAAAGTGCGATGGCGTGAAGATGAGCTCCAAGAACAGGTGATTTCTATCTCTGACTGAGTAACTTTTACCCGAGTGTCAGAAAGGGTACATAATGGTGAATGCCTCTCTCAGCCTCAACTTTTATTCCACGGCTCCCCTCTCGACCTCTGGATATTAGGCTCCCCTAACTCTTTCCTTTGGATTATGAATTCCCGTTTCCTGAGGAGAGGCTGTGGTCTGGAGTCAGGCCGTCGGGCACAACCGAGGGCCTCCTGTTGGAAAGCCGTCCTCCGAGGGTCCCTCACATCTGCCCATCTTTCCAACAGAGATACATACTGACAGTTTTTCCTGCGGAGTATTTTCCTTTTTCAAAGTGACTTGTATCGTGAACAAGCTTAAACAGCAGAGCTAGTCCGAACGTCTCTGCTTTCCAGTTAGAGTAAAGATCATTTCTCCATCCAGGGCGAATGCTTGGACAGATTTGCTATACAGCGCCTTACAGAGATTGGGATTTCCCAAACTTGGGGTTCCTCAGTGGTGATGCAAACCCAGGATGTTGACCTAGGTCTGCCCCCACAGTACCATCCTGGGACGAGAGGGGCAAGGGTGACCGACGTGGAACTCATGCAGCCATCTGGGTACTCTGTCTCCGATGCAGGTATCTCGGGTCTCTTGCCAACATCCATGGACCTGGGAGAGGCTAACGTGTCAGCATACGAGGACTGTATGTGGCCTCGAAAATAAACCATTCGTTTTCACGTCTAAAGAAATGGGGTTAAGAATAGTCTTTACCTCACAGGACGGTTGGATGTTCAAAGAACATTTCACATAGGTCCTGGCTCTGTAAATGCTCATAAGTAAGTTTACTTGAACTCCTGTTGGGTTTCTTTATTTTGGGGGGAGGGGATCTATCATTTTTGGCTTCTGAACATTTTATTTGGTCCTGTGACTTGCACAACCCTTCTTTTGGAAGTATATATTTATCTTTTCTTGTTTTTTGTGTTTTGTTTTCTTAGCCATGAGAGTATTTGTATGAAAGTGGAAGGTAAAAGCATTCAATAAAAGACAACAGAACCCAGGAATGGTGTATCTAAGCACCACCCAGAGACTTTCAGGGGCAAGAAGAAGAGCTCGCTCCTTCTGCCTTCACGGCTCAGAGTTGTGGGATTAGCTCTAAATATTCATCACAGAGAAGTTGCTAATAGAACACAGTCCCAAACAGGTAAAATCACCAACAGCCCCAAACAGATAGAATCCCAGCAATTTACGCGCTCCCCCCCCCCCAGGCCAGGATGGTGTCTCTATATTCTCCCAAGTCAACCCTAATGTTCACCCAGGTTGAAGACTACTCTCCTCTAGTCAAAAGGATGTGACTACAATGTTGGTGGAATCCTGACTGGGAGCCCCTGGCAAACTTTATAAAATACACAGGATGCCTGTGCCCACCCCGGAAGTTCTGACTTAATCGGTGTGAGTAAGAAGCCAACGGAGGCATCTGAACGTGCCCAGGTGATTTTGATCTACAAACGACATTCTAAGCAAGAAATGAGCAGCAGGAAGCTAAAGACGCCTCCTTTAAGCATTTCAGGGCGAAATGGCAAGGGATGTAATAAAATTATTTTTAAAAAAAATACTTTACCCTTCGAAGCTTTACATGTTCAAAATCAAGATGAAGCCTGACCTGTGGTGGCGCAGTGGATAAAGCGTCGACCTGGGAACACTGAGGTCGCCAGTTCAAAACCCTGCACTGGTCTGGTCAAGGCACATATGGGAGTTGATGCTTCCAGCTCCTCCCCCCTTTCTCTCTCTCTCTCTCTCTCTCTCTCTCTCTCTCTCTCTCTCTCTGTGTGTGTGTGTGTGTGTGTGTGTCTCCTCTCTAAAATGAATTAAAAAAAAAATCAAGATGAAGACGCCCAACATCATGGGTTCAAGTCAACTGTCTCAGCATTTGATGTGGGCGAAGGGAACCAGCCTTTCTTCCCCAACACAGAAATTAAACGGTGTCGCGGCACACTGGCCAGAAGTGTTGTGTGTGTCTCTGTTGATGACGACTCAAGCAACAACTGTGGCCAAACTAGCCGTTAGACGTGAGTCAGGCGGGCTGCACGGGCCAATCTGCAGCTGACCCTCACGACTGGGGAAGGTTGTGTTTGCTCTGAAGGCAGGTGTATTTTTGTTCAACATCAGCAGGATTCACTCACATGTTTGTAAAACAGTGTTCTCTCAGGGGGGAAGGAACGTCCCAACAAGATTGTGACCAATGCCCCGGCAAAAATAAACAGTTTCACCTGAAACACTTACTTTCAGACAACCCGTAGACAAGGGTTTTGCAGGGACCCTTCCACTTCAACGGGAATGTTTCAATACAACACGAGGGTTTAAAAAGCAAATGCTGTTTGAGGACCGGGAACCTGAGAAAACAATTTAGAAATGAAATATTACTTAAAAGTTTGATTGGTGGATGACTTCACAATTCTCTCTCCTTAAAAATCAAATTTTAATGACCAGAGGCAAGTAAATGACTATTTCATTTTATTCCTCTCGGTGGCGTTAAGAGGAACAGGGCCTTCATATTTGAAGAGTGTTTTCCTCTAGAGGGTGGGCACTTGGCCAGCATCACTCCCAACAGCACTATGAGATGCTCTCATCGAGGCTCGTGGAGCTTAAACTGCCTGGAGAGGTTTCATCACTACGGGGTGAAGCTGGGGTGGCTCTCACGAGTCACCCTTTCCCATGACACCATGTGGCATCAGCTAAGGACTCAGCACACAGTTGTGCCTCCTCAAGGTGCTACGAGCTGAACTGTGTTCCTCCAACATTCATGTGTTAAATCCCCAACCACCCCGTGGCGGGATTCAGCCGGTTTGCACCGGTTCAGCAGAACCGATACCTAATTTTTTGTTGAGTTTGGTGTTAAGATGGCACTTGTCGGCCCTGGTCGGTTGGAAGAGTATTGGCCTGGCATGTGGAAGTCCTGGGTTCAATTCCCGGCCAGGGCACACAGGAGAAGCGCCCATCTGCTTCTCCACCCTTCCCCCTCTCCTTTCTCTCTGTCTCTCTCTTCCCCTCCTGCAGCCAAGGCTCCATTGGAGCAAAGTTGGCCCGGGCACTGAGGACGGCTCCATGGCCTTCACCTCAGGTGCTAGAATGGCTCTGGTTGCAACAGAGCAACATCCCAGATGGGCAGAGCATCGCCCCCTGGTGGGCATGCTGGGTGGATCCCGGTCGGGCGCATGCAGCCCCTGCTTCTAACTTCAGAAGAATAAAATAAAAAGAAAAGTAGATGGCCCTTGTCATCAGGGCTCTCTCTCAGGTGGGTGCCTGAGCAGCTGCCTCATGTGGGAATCACACGTTGACATTCCTCACTCTTTTTGAACGGTCAATTGTGCAACAGCATGTTCTAATTGCCCCTTCGTCACGGTCATTCCATCCACAGGTGCAAAAATAGCAAGTGATGATGCCAAAAAGCCATATGGAAAGATCTTAAATACCAGTTTTATTATTTTTTTTATCAAGTAAATATTATTGAATATTTAATCATTTATATTCTAAAGTTCTTATAACAATCTCATTTTGTGTGCCTCTTTTATTATCCTTATTTAAGTATTAAATGTATGAAATAATAAACTACCTTTTGGTATATCTTTTTTTATACTTAAAACGGTCATTAGGGCAGAGAGCCGGTTGTTAAATTATTTGAATCCCACCACTGCCCCTCCCAACCATATGACTGAGTTTGGAGATGGGAACTTGAGGTATTTAAGGTTCAATGAGGTCATAACGGTGGAATCCTCATCTGATAGGACTGATGTCCTCATAAGAAGAAACACCACAGATCCCTTGTGCTCTGTGTGTGAGTACCCACGAGTGGACAGCCGTGTGAGCACGGAGCAAGGTGGACCCCCGCAAACCAGTCAGAGCGCCCTCACTGGCGACTAACCCTATTGGCACCTTGATCTTGGACTTCAGCCTCCAGAACTTTGGGAAAGTACATTTCTGTCATATAAACCACCCAGTCCATGAGATTTTGTGATGGAAACAACAGCAGGCAAATGCAGAAGAAGAAGAAAAAAAAGGCTCTTTAATTCATTGATTATCTAAATACATATGTCGGGAATCATGAACTGTTGAATAGTGAAGAAACCGCTGGGCCAGGAGTTGGATCTCTCAGACCATCTCCTCAGTTACCAGCCAGGGAACTTGCTCATGTCAACAATTCTTTGAGCCTCAGTTTTTCATTTGTAAAATAGGGATTCTACTCTCTGCTCGGATGATCCCTCCAAGTCAGTATGAAGATAAGACAGACAAACCATTGCAAAAAAAAAAAAATAACCAGGCATAAGGAAATATCATTAGTAAAATTTGAAGTCGATGTTATGGGTACTCAAATAGGCATGGGAAATAGTTACAGTATCAAGGGAGGGCTTTCACGAGCTAAGCTCACACGAACATTAAATAAGACCGAGAATTATATCTCTCTGTTACACAAGGTAAGCCCAGCGTTGAGAACCAGGGTTGGTCCAGCAGCTGTTACACCACCGTGGACCCAAGCTCTAGCCATTCTATTCTGCCCACGATTTCCATCACCAGGGTGACTCTATTCTCCATGATGGCTATCAGAGCGCTTCTGATGGTGTCCACATGCCAGGACAAATGAGGAAGAAGAGGTAGAGAGCTCAAGGAGGGTCTGCTTTTTAAGACACGATAAGGAAGACCCACTCCCCCCAAAAATGAGTGCTTCCATGTCCCAAATAACTGAACCAAAACAGGCCTGGATACTTAATATGTCACTGTTTCCACCTAGACTAAACTCGGGGTCCCCTTCGTAAGGTGAAGCAGAGAACAGAGAAGATTTGATGAACTAGAATCTCTTCCCAGACGTAGGAATTGGAACATCAAGTTATGCACTGGCAGCTAAAGATATCGCCGTGTTACTGTAAGGAGGGGAAGAGGCGGGCCGGAAGGTCAGGACGGTCCATCCGGGAAGAGCTGGTGGCCGGTGGTGCCCATGGATGTTGCCAGGAACCGCTCGCACGTGAAACAGGTGGGCCACAGCCAAAGGAACAAGAGCAGAGGTCGAAGCCAACCAGCAAAGCAGGGCACATGAGGACAGACGTGTCAGCGTGGTGGTATAGCAAAGAAGCAAGAAAGCCAGACCAGATCGAAGCTCCCAGGATACGCTGGCGGAGCCTAAAGTAATTCCGCCGTCACAGAGCTTCTCCGTCTCAGCGCTGTTGACATTTGATACCGAATCATTCTTCGCGATACGGGGGGGCTTCCCTGCATTGCGGCGTCCTGAGCCTGTACCCACCGGATGATGACAGTCACAGCAATCAGGAAGTGCTTGCACAGACTGCCATGCACACGCTCACACACACACACACACACACACACACACACTGAGTACCGCTGCGCTACAAGCTTTGCTGCTGTGGCAACTCCCAACCTTGCAAACCCCCTGAGGGTGTCACGTCGCTGATCACACTTCCCACGTCTTATCTCAGGAGCTGTGGCTCTCAAGGGCACGGATGGTGGCACCAGGGAGTTGCAGGTGACCTAAGGGATGACCCGGGAGGGTGACTCGGGCAGGGGCCCATCAAGCGGCGCGGGTGCGTGCTCTGAAGTCCCAGGCAGCGGTGAGGAGCAAGGAACGAGAAGGATGGGGGGCCATCGGCAGGATAACTTTGAAATAGTGTTCCTTTTCAAAAAGCTGAAAGAGATCTACAGGATAATGTTGATAGAAATTTAAGGTCGGTACACAATAACGCTGCAGATTTGTACAACGATACAGGTCTTCTGAAGGACATGGACCAAACATGTCAGAGAAAATACCCATGTAGAAAAAACTGGAACGGGGTTGGGGGGGGACTTGGTCCAACTCTAGTTGAAGGGGGGATGAAGTCTATAAAAACCCTAAATCATAAAAAAAAGTATGTGTGCATACAGTATGTGAAATTTTTCTAAAGGAAGGGGCTTTTGAGGTTCTAGAAAGGTTCTTAAAGGTAACTTTCATGTAGAATGATGGTGGTCAACTCCTCCAACATCAGTCTTCTCCTGACTCCTAGCAGAAGACAGAAATGTCAGAGTAATGACTTGCGATCCCATTTTCATCTCGCCGAGGACTCAACAGGTGGGCGTGTCACTAAGTATGAGGAAGAGATGGCCTGCCTCCTGCAGTCAGCCGCACGGCGGGAGCTTGACCAGCCGTCCTGGACGATGAGACACAAGCCTGTGGTTGAGGACAGGAAGATCCATTACAAGCCTGTGTCCTTTGAGGACCGTGGAAGTGACATTCTAGTTACAGAGTGACTCGGTTTATAGGAGGGAGAAAAAAAGCGACTACCTTGTCTACGTCACAGTTTTCTGCCATTTCCCGCTGAATCGAACCCTAACCAAGCCAGGGTCACACCCCTACAAAGATCGTGTGGGTTGTAAGAGTTCCTGAAACCCATCGAATGAATGGGTCAGCTCCTTGCCCTCAGCACTGTGTCTTATTCATACTGACTAACACCTATTTGAAACAAAACATGTGGGTTTTTTTGTGTTTTTTTTTCTTTTAGAAAATTAAATGTACTGGGGTGACATTGATCAATAAGAGTACACAGGATGCAGGTGAACATCTCTGTAGCATTTGAACTGTTGATTACATTGTGTGCCCATAAACCAAAACTCAAATCATTTTCCGTCACTGTATATTTGTCCATTGTTACTCTGCTCGCCTCCCCCCGCCCCCTGGTCACCACTGCACTTGTATCCATCTCCATAAGTCTCAGTTTTATATCCCACTTACGTGTGAAACCATACAGTGCTTAGCGCTTTCTGATTTACTTACTTTTCTCAGTGTAACGTCCACCAGGTCCATCCAAGTTATTGTAAATGTCACTGTGTCATCGTTTCTTATGGCTGAGTAGTATTCTATTGTATAGACTTGCCACCTCTTTAATATGCAGTCCTCTACCGAGGGGACACTTTGGTCGCGTCCATGTCTAGGCCACCGTGAACAATGCCATGATGGACGGTAACTGTCCGAGCTCCAAACATCATCAGGGCTGCACATTTCTGCTCCTGCCTCTCATCTAATTTGTTCCTAAATTGAACCAAAAACCTCACAGCTTATAAATCCCAGGATGTAACCTTTTTATTTATTTATTATTTATTTATTTATTTATTTATTTAGTTAGTTAGTTAGTTATTTTTGTCATCGAACTATTGACTGTGTCCCGGATATTTATCTTAACCTCAGAATCTGATCTGGTTCCAAGACTATTTCCGAGCTGATAGAAACCATACAGAACTACCTAGCTTTTCAAAATGGAATATTGCCTTTCTATATCGGGAGGGGGACTCCCAGCGTCAAATCTCCGTGACGGTGCCCAGCAGATGACAAGTGGTCGGTCCCAGGCCGGGGCTTCGGCTGGGAAACTGCTACACATTCTCCAACGTCCCCTTTCCACACCAGCCCAGTCACCGCAGCCGAGGACTTCAGAAGAGCTGGAAGTAGCTATGTCATGAGCATCAGAACAAAGAGCGTGTCAGAGTCTTCTTCCCAGTTGTGGTGTCCATGCACAGCTGACCCTCACGCCACTCCCCGCCCTCCCACCAAGTACCCGCTCTCAGTGCCACGTGAGGCATAAAACCTTCCGTTTTCTACTGTGGAGTTTTCCCCCTTCACCCCCCTCCATGTCACTGAGATAAAGCAAACTGTGTCCAAACCAAGAGGCCCTGACTCGGGCTGGGTCTCGGGGGGAACGTCTGAAATTCGAGTAAAGCAATCATTCCCGCAGGGGCTTTGGGAAGGAGAGCTTCTCCTTTCACGGCAACGCATCCCAGTCGGGTCTCTGGTCCCCAGGCAACTCCGAACAACCCCTGAATCACGTTTGTACTTGCTTCCAATCGGGGGTGAGCAGGGTCGTCCAAGGACGTGGGTTTAACACTGGAAGCACCATCGCTCACCCGAGGATGAATTACAATCCTGGCCAGAGGCACAAAGCCACAGTGACAAGCCCCCGACGTGTGCACGCCCCTCCAGACCACCCTGGCCACCACCACAGAGGCCTCTTGATGCTGGCGAGCCCTGTCAGCAAAGCCACACGACCATCACCCGCCCATCCATGCTGACTCTGCCTGGGGAGGCCAGCAGGGCAGACGTCCCAGACCAGCCCGGTCAGGCGTCACACTGGGCTGTGGTGTGCCCTGAGCTGGCACGGACATGAAGACAGGTCAGCCGGGCACGTGTCCTGGGGCCGCACACCCACACCAGGCTGCAGAACTCAGCGCAGGAAGCTTCACGTTCCAGGCAGCAGTTTTAAGAGAGAGGGAGAGACGTGTGTCAGAACTCCTTCTGCAGTCACGCAGCGTGGGGCCAGGGGGGCCAAGGACTTCCCCAGCCCTGTCGTGATGCCATGTGTGCCCACAGTGGGCTCCCAGCCCCTCCCGCCTCGCCTCCCAGATCCCTAAACTGAGGGGCCCAGGACCTAACTCTCAGCACGCCCCCCGAACACCGAAGGAGTTAACGTTTGTAAAGCACTTGGAGCAATGCCTGGCACATGGTAAGAATTAAAGAAATTGTGTGTTATATACATTTTTCCCCCCTTTTTTTTGATTCAAGTCTCACCCACTAAAGGATCCATCCAAGTTCTCGTTTCTTACAGAGAAATGGGCCTTGAAATTCACGGGCATCTACCCACGGGATTCCAGTCTTGATTCTGCTTCCCCGAGTAAAACTCCCGGCGCGTAAGGGAGATCCTACGGGGCTCATTTCAGCTGACCCGCAGCGGGCCCGAGACCCACGGGCGAGTTGTTTCTAAAGCACCGGCGTTTCCCGCCCTCCCGCAATTGTTTGTGGTGACACAAGGTTGACAAGGCTGTGCTACATATTTGAAAGCTGCTAAGAGAGAGGAGCTTAAGTGTGCTCGCCACACGCACGCACACGCACGCGCGCGCACACGCACACACACACACACGCGCGCGCACACACACACGGAAAGGTGATTACGTGCAAACTGTGAGCAAACCATATCGTGTTCACGAACCCCAGTGGGTTGTTAACTACGTCCCCGTATCCTGGAGATCATTTCTCAACAAAATGCATGTATCCAGTGTGCCTGCTGTGCGTCTCAGGTTCCACGATGTTCCGGGTCGATCGTGTGTCTCAGTGAAACGGAAACGGGGGCGGGGAGAGGCACCCCTGGAGCGACAGCCAGCTAGATCAACAAAACTGTAAGCACACGTCACGCGGCGAGAGAAGGCACGAGGCTGGTTCTCTGACGTCAGTGTGAGCGAGTGGGGGGCGCCCCTGGGGGGGCGGGGCGCATGGAGGCGGGGCTCCACCTGGAAACTCCGCGGGAAACTCCGCGAGGAGTTTGTCTTTGGTGGACTGGTGGACGTTCCAGGACACTGACACTTTTTAAACACAACGCTCGCAGTAGCTACCTCTGTACCAGCAACACCCACGGGTGTCTGCGGTGGCTGGACTGACCCACCGAGGAGGACAGCTCACAACGTGGGGGAGACCTTGAGAATAAAATGTATATATGTAGCCTGACCTGTGGTGGCGCAGTGGATAAAGCGTCGACCTGGGAACACTGAGGTCGCCAGTTCAAAACCCTGCACTGGTCTGGTCAAGGCACATATGGGAGTTGATGCTTCCAGCTCCTCCCCCCTTTCTCTCTTTCTCTCTCTCTCACTCTGTGTCTCCTCTCTATAATGAATAAAAGAAAAAAAATGTATATATGTATACACACACACACACACACACACACACACACACACGCCGCAGCTTCATTTATTACCCACCAGCCAAAGTTTGCTTCTAGGTTGCTTTTCTGAGAAAATAGTCACATTTTCTATATTTCCTTGCCAAAAAAAAAAAAGGTACTTCCTACCAGGTGTGAATTATTATTTCAATCTGTCTAGTATCTGCTTATTGACAAGTGTATCTTACGATAAACACTAGAAAGAAACTTCACCGGGCGCGACTCTCCAAATCGGTCCACGTTCCTAGTTATAGAAATCTAAATTGATGCGGTCCCCTGCCACCTCCCCCTTGTCCCTAAACGCTGTGTCCTTCACGGAGAATAAAGCCGCGTGGCGTTCAAAACAGGTTTTCATCTCAGTCCGCGTGAGAATCAGAGACTCGGGCGGATCGCGAACTGTCTGTCCTACCTGACCGCTTGCGTTTTTGGACTCAGCTTGTCTGTAACTTGTTAACGAGGTCGTCTTCCTCTTCGGGACCTGCCTGGAATTCTATAACATTCATGGAAGAACAGACTTAAAAGCCATTGTCTGTCCTAAGCAGAGCCCTGGGAGTTACCAGGGACCAGAGCTTCTTATGGCGTGGTGCCCAGACCAGTGGCAGCCAGCCGCAGCCTCCCCTGGAAACTTGTTAAAAATGCAAACTAAGCCCTGGCCACCTGGAGCTACCAGGGTCCTTTAGGGTAGTTAGGGTGCTCCGTACAGTGTGACAGCCACCACCGTAGACAGGTCTCCCTCCTGCCTTTTCCGAAGTAAGCTCCGCCCATCAATGCCTGTCCCCAACGTTTCTGCTGTCGGCCCCCTTCTATCCAACGCTCAATTTAATACCTTATTAGATTTCATCCTCCTTAGCTGTGGAAGGAGTCTCTTCATGGCCTCCCTGGTTTGCATCTCGCTGCCTCCCTCATCCACCTTTTGCAGACGGTCCAGAGTTCTTCTGAACGGCTCGTTTGCACACAGATTCTCCTGACTACCATCCGTCAGATGTGTACAGGATGAAACCCAAATGCCTTGTAACGCTCTGTCAGAAAGCCCTTCGTTGTCTGGTAGACTTTGTGTCTTAGCAGGCAACACCTCTTTCCCCTCTCTAATGCCTCTTGTCCGTTTCATATGCTGTTGCTTCTGTCTGGAACGAACTGTGTACACCTGAGACTTCGAAGTAAAAAAAAAAAATTAGTTCTCTTATATTCTCTAAAACAGAGCTTCTCCTCCTTAATCTTCTCCACTCCAACCACTGCCCTCCTCTCACGCACACACTGTAGCAAAAGTAAATTCCAACTTATTTCTGTGGACTCAGTGATAGTTTGCCACCTCCAGGCAGCCTCCCATGATCACTCCTGGCAGATGCAGCTGTTCTGCGCTTCAGAGCACTCCGGTAAAGAACTATCCCAGGGCCTCTTGTGGACTGTTACAATTTATAAATAAGATGCTCTTTCTACTGAGGACAAAGAAAGTATTTCATTCCATTCTAGAGTCTTTGATTGGTAAAACGGATGAATGAATGAAGGTGTAAACAGAGATCAACTAATAGCTGGTAAGGGAAGAGGCCCGGGATGTACAGTTATTTGCAGCCTCGGGGCTGTTTTATTTAAACTACATTACTTTCCAGGTTGCAAACCGGTGACCAGGAATCCCATCCTCTCTCGGGACATGTCTTACCTGTCCAGCACCATGTTGAAAACCTTTGACAATGACTTCTATTGAGGCGTGTACCCTCCGTCCAGCACCCAGTCCCCTTCCAGCCACACTCACGTAGTCACATCACCATCTGGGCTCAGGAGGGCGTGAGGGTCAGCCAGCAGCCTGGCCCGGACCGTGGTCCTTGGCTCCTGATTCTCGGCCATGGCACCCGGTCCTCCCTTCTCCACACCCCTCCCACCAGCATCCTCAGATGCTTAAGTGTAGACATTCCAGAGCTCTCTGCGCCTCTCTTCAGCACTCCCCTCGGGCTCCTCTAGCTGAGTGTGAAACCTACTGCTTTTCTAGACCGGAACCTTCTCGTGGTCCCACTCAGGCTCCTCCTTTCTCCCCAGGGCTGGCAGGGTGGCCGCGAGGGCACAAGCACCGGTGATGACACATTCAAAATGTGCGACCTTGTTAGACTCTCGGTTTCCTTAACTGTAAATAGGGCATCACACCTTCCTTGAGCTGTTAGAACTATTAAAAGGGACGAATAAGTTAAAACACATCACACATATCGTGTAGTTTTGGGAAACTAAGTAGGTCCTGGTTAAATTCGACCTCCTCCAAGTTGGCTAAGGCAACGCCATTCCAGTGATGTGAACGAAGCACGATTTAATAGTGAACTTCCGGCCCTGGCCAGTGGCTCAGTAGATAGAGCATCAACCTAGCATGTGGAAGTCCCAGGTTCAATCCCCAGTCAGGGCACATAGGAGAAGCAACCATCTGCTTCTCTTTCTCTTCCTCTCCCCCTTCTCTCTCTCTCTTCTCCTCCCACAGCCAGTGGCTTGATTTGTTTGAGAGTGGTCCCAGGTGCTGAGGGTAGCTCGTTGGAGTGCATAAGCCTCAGGCACTAAAAATAGCTCAGTACTTGAGCATCGGCCCCAGATTGTGTTGCCAGGTATATCCCGGTCAGGGTACATGTGGGAGTCTGTCTCTCTATCTCCCCTCCTCTCACTTAAAAAAAAAAAAGAAAGAAAGAACTGTGAGTTTCTGCTACATGTCAGTCTTTCAAATACATGATTTAATGATTTGTTACAGAAGGACAGCCCCAGATTGTGAATTAGCTACAATTCTTCTCATTTCCCATGAAAGGAAGTTGAAGCTCAGAAGTGTTAAAACATTTGCCCATCTTAATAAATGTCACACATCTGTAAGGAATATATTTGGCTACAAGCAGTGAAAGTATTTTTTTATCACATTACAAGCAATCAGGAACCTGATAACCCCAGGGTTGGGTTGGTGACTCAATCTGGGAGGGGCACGAGGTTGCGGTCCTGCCATCTTCCTGTCCTTCCCCCCCCCCACTTGGTCACAAGGTAACTGCAATCTTTTTTATCAATTTACAGATTCAATACAGGTCAATGCCAGATGGTGGCGAAAGAAAGACTTCCTGGAGGCGTCCACTTAGAGTGTGGCGGGCAGCGCTGGTCACACAGGGAGGGGAGGCTGGGGGAAGGCAGAGTCCCACTTCCTTCCCCGCTCTGCGAAAAGTCGGGGAGTGAAAAGCTGGCTGAGAATGGGTGCGGCAGGAGCTAAGAGTTGGCCACGGGCGGGTGGACGGGAGAGCCGGACACCGACACCCGCCTGTCCGACATCAGAGACCACAGCCCTCTCCAGTGGTCTGTCTCTGACGTTTCCTAAATGCAGATTAATTTATAGGACTTGACTGCATTAGTAAAAAAAATAATAATGATGATAATTCCAAATGAATGTTTTTATTTTCATTCTCAACCCTTTCACAGAAAGCCTGATTTCTCTCTCTCTCTCTCTCTCTCTCTCTCTCTCTCTGGTGACCCACGATAAAGTTGCAGATATAAATGAACCATTTACCTGCATGGGACCAGGATATTACTAACTCTCTTGAAAATACATTTTCCCTTTGATATAAAAAAATGTGAGTGATGTTATAATGCAGGAGTCCTCAAATTGGCGGCCGACTTCAGATACATTTAAACTGGTGGAGGATGGATTACATGCTTTTAGAGGATCCACTTTATATTTTTGATCACGAATTCATGTAACCTAGGTAACGTGCTTCTACTACATCTTTCAGCCAAATATGTATCTCTTCAGCATCTTCAGATTTCAAGCCGGAATCTTATTCCAAAGGATTTTTGTGTTCACGTAGCGACGAAAGTCACGTTCCAACTTATTTTCGTAATCGGCTGATCCTTATCAAAATGTGAATGTACAAAAAACTGGACTATTCCCATCAAAAATTTTAAGGGTATTGCCTGACCTGTGGTGGCGCAGTGGATAAAGCGTCGACCTGGGAACACTGAGGTCGCCAGTTCAAAACCCTGCACTGGTCTGGTCAAGGCACATATGGGAGTTGATGCTTCCAGCTCCTCCCCCCTTTCTCTCTTTCTCTATCTCTCTCTCTCACTCTGTGTCTCCTCTCTAAAATGAATAAATAAATTAAAAAAACTAATAATAAAATAAAAAACCTCTTTAAAAAAAATTTTAAGGGTATTTACTTACTCAATTCACTTGACTACCGAAATAAAATTTAGATCCAAGTTTTATTTCAAAGTTAAAATAGACAGTTACGTGGTTTTTTACGAAATAATTATGTTTGCTTTCATGAAAGGAAAAGCAAAATGAATATCAGTTCAACCAAATATTAGCAAGAAGGTTAATTATTCTATCTAAGGCACCAGTAAAAGAACAGTCCCCTCTCTTTGTCCAAAAAATCACCATCATTAACTATCCTCCTTGCCAACAATGGAGTGGTTTCTCTGAATATTTCACATTTTGACTTCTGAAATCCCACCCTCTCAGTTACCGATTTATAAGGGAGGGGTAGATGATAAATAGCGTGCTCAAACTTTTCATATAAAAACAAGGCATTTATTTAAGGAAAATACAAACCATTTAAGCAACATTACCTGTAAAGGTGCTAAAATATCTCACCCATTAAAAGAAACAATAAAACAACCTTCAAGGATCTGAGAGAAAGAGAGTTGATCCTGGAGAAGGTCATAAATGCTACCCCGAACGCCCAGCAGGGTTATCATCGGCCCGGTGAGCAACACCAGGTGAAGGAGGCACTCGTTAGAATCGCATTCAGTTCTTTGCAACAGAAGACCAGCTCAGAGTAGGAGCCTCTCTGTAGACACAATAAAGATGTTGAGAGGAGGTGGTCCAGGGCGGTGGGGCAGCTCAGTGGTGCCACCCGCAGTCCAGGGTGGTGGGGCAGCTCAGTGGTGCCAGCCGAGGTCCAGGGTGGTGGGGCAGCTCAGTGGTGCCACCCGGGATCCGGGGCAGTGGGGCAGCTCAGTGGTGCCAGCCGGGGTCCAGCTCTGCAAGTCCCAGCAAGCAATTCTCTCATCCTCATGGTCCCCAGTAGCAGCTGCCCCCCCCAGGTAATCAGCCCCGTTCCAGGTGGGATGGAAAAGGAAGGGGGGTGTGAGGTCTGGCCCCTAGTCCTGGAAACACCTCCGTGAAGCTTTACAGCATCACTGGAAGAGCACCGGTGCTAGCTAGCCCCACCCCCCGTTTTCACGTGGAAAGGCTGAGGCACCATGAGATCAAACGGCTTCCTTCAGGTGGCCCATCTGTTTAGAAGACGACTAAGTCCTGTTGGTCCTCGGGCTGGTGTCACGTCTACAGCACCCACCGCCTCCCAGCTGTCAGGTGGGCTTCCTTGGGAAGAGCAATAGTGAGGGTCTTGGGTACCCCTCCATCCCCTGCAGGGCTGGCTCACTGGCTCACACAGACCATGACAGCATGGGCTGCAGACCTGTGGGGCTCCCTTTACTAGGATCCTGTCCTTCTCTGTCATCCACAGGGCCACCTCTCGAGGTCCTTGGCATCCTAGGGCCAGCATGTAAAGCAACCTCGGTGAAGAGGGCAGAGGTCACAGCACTGATGGCCATGGGGGTGAATGGGGGTCGAGGCTGCCTGGTGCAGGGAGTGAGTGGTGAGGGTTTTGAGTGGAAGAAAAGAGCATCAAAATGAATGGTAACACATAGAGGGTCCTGCTAGCTTTTTCTCAGTTTTGATCAGCACATCAAAGTACAAAGACAAACACGAAGGTCTTATTTATTTTTGTTTTTCTTTTCGGTGAGAAGGCGGGAGACAGTGAGGGAGACTGCCGCATGCCCCCAACTAGAATCCACCTGGCAACCACATGTGGGGCCGATGGTCGAGTACCAAGCTATTTTTAGTGCCTGAGGCTGATGCACTCCAACTGAGCCATCCTCAGCATCTGGGGCTGATGCTCAAGCCAGTTGAGCCCCTGGCTGCGGGAGAGGAAGAGGGAGAGAAGGGAGAGGGGGAGGGGAAGAGAAGCAGATGGCTACTTCTCACGTGTGCCCTGACTGGGAATCGAACCCTGGACATTCATATGAGGGAATGACGCTTTATCCACTGAGCCCCAGGCCAGGGCCACAATGGTCTTATATGACATCCCAGCACTAGGTGAATGGAGAAGACAGCTCATAACTACCATCCAAACCATAGAGATGGCCTGGCACTTTAACTGCCACCAAGCCCCTCACACAGCTCTGATTTGACAGAGACCAGAACCGAATCCCTGGTGTCCAAACAAGTGGGTCATGGAGCTCAGGAAGATGACGTCGTCGGAGAGAGGAGCCAGGAAGCTGGTCAGAACTCTCAGTGAAGGAACTGAAACGCACCCCCTGCGTGTGCGGGCAGATGGCCTCCACACGCCTCCACGCTCGGTCAAGACGATACGAATCCACGAGCAGGTGGCCACCAGGGCTGTGCGACTGCCTTCAAAAGTCACCGAGCCGCTGACAAGTACAGATTGTCTCAGCGTGTTGCAATCTCCCGGATGCTTTTAAATCACAATAGTAATAATTAATAATCGTAGTCCTGAAGCAGGTGCGGATGAGGAACTAGCCTTTCCTTTCCTGGTGTCTTTGGAAGACTCCACAGAACACTGAAGAGAGAGAAGGCTCCCTCGCGGACTCGCTGGACCAGAGTAATTCGAAGATAGGACAATGACCGCACGTTTAAAGAGGAATTCATTGAACCTGAGGAGTAGTTCGTTACCGCGACGTGAATGCATTTGTTTATATTTGCTAGCGTACCGAGGCGTCTCCCCGGTGTGAAGCCTGCACCCACATGTTGGAAAGAGGAAGGGGTGCAGAACATGTAAATTATTCTAAACCAAAAGCTGTTTCCTTCCTGGGCCGCCTCTGTGCAGCCCGGGGCATATCACCGTGGGGACCAGATAGGCGACTTTATTCCTGAAGCTTCCAGGAGAAATGGTCCTAACAGCCCTCCCCGGTCCACATTGGTATTTTCTTCCAAGCGGTTAGGATGCCAGCATCGCAAGTGAAAAGCCTTACACGTATTAACCACGGTTATTAAAACATCATGATCAGATGCTATTCGGCAGCACCGGAATAGCTTTCCTGTCCCGTTATGATGTGCGTTAGCGGAAGCCATTTGAAAATGAAATCCCATTTAAATGCATCCTGGTGTTTAAACAGCGAGTCTCGACGACGAAGAAGAGAAAAGCCTAATCCCTTTACTAATGAAAATCGCCTTCTTGCGATCTGAACTAATTTAATCTGAATTGTTCACTCTGCAAAAGGGGGCAGTCGGGAGAGAGAAATCTCATCCCAAGGGCTGGAGGAGGGAAACGACAGGTTCATCATACGGACACATCTGGTGCCCTAAATTCACGACCACTGTGAGACTCTGGACTTAACGCCCTCGTGGCTCCCAGCCGGGGGCAGCCTCCCCGCCCCTTTTTATTTCAGTACATTCTACAGCGGCCAAACAATAGGACAATAAGCTCGACCCAGCAAAGTGTCCAAGATAAATACAGACTCAACCCCCGAGCTGTGAGACGCACCCTGAGGGAATGGCTGCTGGGTGTCGTGGGGGAACGTGCCAGAGTTGAAGTTCAGGAGGGAGCAGGGCTGGGCCGGGAAGGACAGCCCAGAGGCTGAGAACGGAGCCTGTCTCTCCCACGTGCCACCGGACGGGTAAGGTCTGTTCATCTGGACGCTGTTGGCTCACCTCTGCAAAATGGATGAACCTTGATAACATTATACGGAGTGAAATAAGTAAATCAGAAAAAAAAGAAAAACTGAGAACAGCATGATTTCATACATAGGTGGGACATAAAAGTGAGACTATGAGACATGGACAAGAGAGTGGTGGTTACGGGGTGGGGGGACGGAGGGGAGGTTGGGATAGGGGAGGAGGGGAGGGACACAGGGAAAACCAGATAGAAGGTGACAGAGGACAATTTGACTTTGGGTGACGGGTATGCAACACAATTGAATGATAAGACAACCTGGAGATGTTTTCTTTGAACGTATGTACCCTGATTGATTGGTGTCACCCCATTAAAATTAATTTAAAAAAATAGAAAAAATAAATAAATAAAAATAAATAAATAAACGCGTGGCAGTTCGCGTGGTCTGTCTGAGGCTGAATCCTGCACGCTGTCTCGGAGGATCCCGCCTGGGCTCTGTTTCTCAGCGAGGTCTCAAAGGCGTCCCCCAACCCTCCCGCGCCGAGCAGTCTTCTCCACACCTCCCTGAGAGCAGTCCCTGTTTGGGGTTCAGAAACCAGACCTTGGGAGCAGAGCTGGGATTCAAATAATTTAAGAACCGGTTCTCTGCCCTCATGATCCTTGGAAATACAAAAAAAAAAGAAAAACGATATGGCGAGAGGTAGTTGATTATTTCGTGCATTTACGACTTAACTAAGAACCATGAAAGAGACACACCCAACTAGATGACGTGATAAGAAAGTTTTAAAATATTCATGAAGAAAATAGTATATAATACCTGACCAAAAAAACCCACAAAAACAATAAAACCGATATTTAAGGGATCAAAGGGACCAGAGAACAGAGGGAAATGGAAGGACAGGATGGGATAAACCTGAAGGGAGGGGGGAGGGCGCTGGAGGGAGGGGGGCGAGGGAGATGTGGAGGGGAATACGGGGGAGGGGGGATGCAGTTGGGAATCACCCTAGAATCTATGTAAACACAATTAATTGAATTTTAGAAAACGATACGCAAAGTATGGTTTCTTTTTTTTTTTTTGTCCCTTTTTTTTTTTTTTAGATTTTATTTATTCATTTTTAGAGAGAGAGAGAGAGAAAGAGGAGAGGGGGAGGAGCAGGAAGCATCAACTCCCGTATGTTCCTTGACCAGGGAAGCCCAGGGTTTTGAACCAGCGACCTCAGCGTTCCAGGTTGCTGTTTTATCCACTGTGCCACCACAGGTCAGGCAAAGTATGGTTTCTGGATGGGCGTCCTCACTTGCAACTATTCCCACCCGTGGACGGAGCGACCATGATACGACTACGGGCGCTTAGAAAACGCTGTTGCGCAGGTGAACGTTAGGAAAGAGAGAGGAATGTCAACGTGGGATTCCCACTCGGGGCGGCTGCCCAGGCGCCCACCTGAGAGAGAGCCCTGACGACCAGTGCGGTTTTAATAACCGCTTCGCAGAACTCAACAGAAAGGTGCCGGTTCTGCAGAACCGGCGTGAACCGGCTGCGCCCCACCGCGGAGCAGACCCGCACGTGAGTGAGACCCTCCGGGACGAGTCCCTCTCTGGGTGGGCTCTGTTCCCTCGGCTCACCACTGCCCGTCTCAAAGCGTAGCCCGAGACACAGGCTATTAGAAGAAAGAAGAAAAACCACCCGTTTGGCCAGGTGGCAGCAAGAGATTTGCTCTTCACGTGGATGGAAGGACGACCCTCCCGCCCTGCTACACCGCGGGCTCCTCCTCTCTCCAAGAACCGCCTCCTAGCTCCTCCTTTTAACACTTTTCCCCGGGACAAGCCCCTCCTCCAGCACTCGTTAGCATGACCAAGCCCCTTCCCAAGCGAGAAGGGCAATTATCACGTGAGAGCATCACCACAAGAGAACAGCGGCCATCTTTCACAGAGGCAGTTACAAAGTAACTTTTATCCTGGGCAAGTCTGTCCTCACCCGTGTGTAAGTTTCCCATGTCTAGAGAAACCTGTCAAAGGTGCTCCGTCCATCCGTCCATCCGTCCATCCGACAGGTTCACAGGTAGGAGCCCCGGGACACTCCGCTGGGAGCAGCAAGGACAGAATGACATCAAGACCTCAGGTACAAAGCCGCACCAATGGCTGTGACAGTGAGCGCGGGGGGTGGTTGTACTCCCCGCAGGCGAGAGAGAGAGAGAGAGAGAGAGAGACACCCGCCATGGTGCTGGGTCCATGCAGCCAGGCCCCTGGGCACCCGAGTAACCACGGCAACGGGGGCATGCAGTGAGGAGATGGCTGGTGTCTTTCCCCATGAGGTTGGGGGTCGTGTGTGTGTGTGTGTGTGTGTGTGTGTGTGTGTGTGTGAAAGCAGCTCACACTCACCCAGGAATTCAGGAGGATCAGGCAGCTCATGAAAAGCTTGCCACAACATGCCCTCGGCGGCAAAGGAGGAGACCAGGCGGACCCCAGACGGGCGGTGCCTTCTGCTCCCCTGACAGCACCAGCTCGGTGAGTGACAGGTCTCTTATGATGTGGTGGCTGACAGGCAGGACTGCCTGCCGAAGCATCTGCCACGTGGACACGTCTTTCAGCTGCTCTGAGGAACGCCCTCGTCGGGGGAACACAGCAGCCATGACCTCCCGTGAGACTCTTGCGCGGAGTGAACAGACCAACAGGCACTCAGCACTCGGCACAGGGGTCTGGTTCACAGACCGAGCTTTACACCCTTCCCCATTCAGATCAATACCTTCCCCATTCAGATCAATACCTTCCCCCCAACACACACACACTTTGCGGGGCTGAATCATGAACCCTCCAGAAGGTCTCCAGTATCATACTGCTTGGAGCCTATGAAGGTCAATGATTTTGTTCAAATGAGTCTTTGAGAAAATGTGGTTCAGTTCCAGACTGAGAGATAAGATTTTTTTTTCCTCCTAGATTATCTGGGTTGGTGTTCATCCCAGAGAGGCACAGGCAGAAGAGCCACCCAGAAGGGGAGGTGACAGGAACCACAGTCATGGAGCGAGCAGCGATGCTGCCACAAGCCAAGAGAAGCCGGCGGGCGGCCACCAGCAGGGGCTAGGGGAGGCCAGGCGGATTCTCCCCAGGAGCCTCTGGAGCAAGGGCAGCCCTGCTGACCCTGGTGTTTCCAGTTGAACTGATTCTCCACGTGGCCTGCAGACCCGTCAGGGAACTCATGTCTCTCGTTCGAAACCACGGAGACGGTGGTCACTTGTGACAGCAGCGGCAGGAAACGGATACGGGAGTCCTCGGGTGACGACACAGTTCTGTTCCTGTGACGGCAACGTCACCCGAATTTTTGGTGTACATCGAAACACACCCTACCTGGCCTAAGCCACTTACCTGTTGTAAAATCACCGTCTGGAACAGATCAAGCCACTGTGAGGGAGTTCCTCGTGGGGATCTCTTTTTACCCACGTGTGGTTTCACACACACAGGAACTGGCCCTGTGCCGAAGGTCCCTTCTGGCCCATCACTCCCGTGCACTCCGATCAGCTCCCACCCAGAGGGCTAAGAGGGGGTCCAGACAAAGAGGCAGCTCCCCCCTCTGCCCGGAGCCTGTGGCAACCTCCGGGGCTCTGCTCCGAGACCCACAGAGAGCTGTCCTCCTGGGGCTACGCCCTGGGGCAGTCTCAGCTGTGACCAGCTCCAGGTGGGAAAGAGGGCAAACCTGGTAGAACCCCAACATGACTCCAGACAACTGGCCCTGTCACGCCCTTGGATCTCGGGTCACCACGCCCAGGACAAAAGCCAAAGAAAGGGAAGGGTGCTCTGTGTCCCCAGCCCGTCTCCGTCACTCAGAAGCTGTGGTCCCGAGCTTTCTTCTGCTTCCCCTCCCGGCCTCCCTCTTCCTCGCCCAGTTGGATGGGTGTGCCACCGTGGGGGGCAGAGCCCAGCAGGCACGCACGACCTAGACCAGACGCTTCCCAGCAGGGCGTCCCTGCAAGGCGGGTTTGTAACCCACGTCCCCGGGAAGAGCCATCTTCAAATCCCTCTGTGACTGAAGAAGAGAAAGGAATACCACCGCCCTGACTGGGTGGCAGGCTGGACTTGAGGCAAGCAGCAGGAACTCAGAGTAGCTCAGGCCGCCACGGAAGTGGGTTTCTTCTGAAGACCCCCTCCCAAGGATAAGCTGGGGGAAGGAGCAGAGGTTTTCACTGGAAACACAAAGCTGATTTCCAGTCCCGATACACTAAGCTTTCCCGGGGAAAGTGGCTTTACCATGACTCTTTCAAATGACGAGGAACCAAACGGGCACACAAAGCACCTTAATGACAAACAGCCTTTGGGTCAGGGCGGGTCCTTACAGTCGTTTCTGACGGAACACGCGAGCTTCTGAGCTCACGATCCCTTCGTTGCTCTTTGTAAGTCATGCCCCCTCCTAACCACCCCCCCCCCAAAATAACCAGCGTAACAGGGAGACTCGCTCGGCTCCCGGCAGAGGCCTCCTGGGAGCTGCGGAGGGAGAGCTCGCACAGAGGTTCGCGATCTGTCCAGCGGACCCTTTGCCAGCACTGTGAAGCCAGCCTGCGGTTCTGGCCCAAGGAGCGTGGCGGCGGGACGCGCCCGGGCCACGCTCCCCAAAAGACAAGCGGGGACATTCCACAGGAGACATAAATCTAGACGCACAGACACCCCTGCAGGTCATACCTGTAACCGCCGTGGGCACCAGCCTGCCGCGTCTCCTAGGAGACGGACGCCACCTCTGACAGCTGCCCTCCCCTAAACACGGCAGCCGCGAGGACGTGATTTTATTTCCAGGGCCTGTGCACACGCGTGTGCGTGTGTGTGTGTGTGTGCGCGCGCGCGCGTGCGTGTGTGTGTGTGTGCGTGCGTGTGCGTGTGTGTGCGCGCGTGTGCGTGTGTGTGTGTGTGTGTGTGTGTGTGGGCACGCGCGCCCAAGGAGGAAAAGTCGACCGTGTTGGAAAAGTGAAACGTCCTGAAGAGCCACGTAGGCTCCGAGTCAGAAAGAGATCGTTGGTGACGCTCACTGTCGCCCACGTCTGTCTGCCAGCTTGTCCGTCACCAGCGGTCCTGTGCAAAGTGGCTAGGCCTAACTCATTCAAGGGACTGATTTTTTTTTTTTTAAGTGAAAAGGGTTCCTAACAGTTTAACAGAAGGAAAAAAAAAAAAAACCCTAGAGGCATACGGGAGTTTCTTCATTAAAAAAAAAAAATTAACCTTGAATCTATAGCATGGTGATGTAATAAGCAGTGGAAGATAATCCTTGTCCAAACGATACAAGATCAGAAAAGTACCATATGGGGGTTTGGAGGAGGTAGAAGAGGGTCCAGGGGGGACACATGGTGATGGAAGGAGACTTGGCTTGGGGTGGTGAACACACAAAATATACAGAGGATTGGTTACAGAATTGTGCGCCTGAGACCTCTATGATTCTATTAACCAATATCAGCCTAGTAAATTCAATAAAAAAGAAAGAAAGAGCATTTTGTCAAAGTAAAGGCTCCCATGTGTTCAATTAATACGAAATTTAATTCATCCAAATTGCTGGGCACCTAGACTTAAAGAAATCACTATTGCTTTGCGTCTGCATAGACTTGGACATCTGTGGGCAGATTCTGCTTTAAACAAATATCTAATTATTCTTAGCAGATTAAAAATATCAGTTAAGACACACATACACACATGCACACGCACACACACGTACCATACGGCTTGATTGTAATCGGGGATTAGATGGGACTGGGAAGAAATGGAGTCACAGGATTCTAGACCTGGGATTTCTTCTGACCTCTCTAGTTTCCTTCTCCGGATGACCCCAATCCTTTCTCCGCACACACAAGCTATAGCTGCAACAACCGAATCCTAGAAAAGCTAAATTCTTTTATCCAGGCTAAGCAGTGAAGTGTTATAACTGAAAGTCAATATTTTCCATTCAAAATACAGAAAAAGACAAAAGACATCCTAGCGGAAACCATACTCTAGAACCCACGTTTGCACTACCTGAGATGAAGAGGCCAATAGCATGATGAGGTAAAGAATTCCCTACTGACCATTGCAAAAGTTCAACAGCCCAGAGGAGGAATAGAGAAAGGATGGTAACGGGCCCTTTAAAAAAGAATTCAGAACTCACAGGAATTCTCGATAAACGGTCGGTCTTAACAGAAAAGAAAGGAATACGGACTGGCACAATAAAATCTTATGTTCGCCCTGTCCGTTGAAAAGTCTTTTAAAAAGGTTAATATTTCGTATTGCTGCGGGTCAGAAAATGGGTGCTTTTATAGATGCTGCTAATATTGATGAAAACCTATACTTTCTGAACAGCAGTTTAGCAATATGTCAGAAGTCTGTAAGGAAATGCATGTCTTTACCTGCACAATTTCTAACCATTTATCCTAAGAAAGTCATTAAAGATATCCACCAATATTTAGGTAAAAAAGGATGTTTACTGCAATGTTATAGGAGTAAAGCAGTGGTTCTTCACCTGGGTTCTATTGAACCCTAGGGAGTTCGATGAGTCAGTCGGTCTCAGGGGTTCAGAGAAGCCTCTGCCGCGGAGGCCAGAATAAAGTAATACCGTAATTTGTTGTGAATTCATGCACTTTGTTGGTTTTGTGCTTTGAGCAAGGTGATGTTCATGCACGGCTCATTTTGTGCACCAGTAAAAAAACATATACCTATGTCTTGAATTTGGGGGGAAAATCATATTTTATTTATCACTAAAGAAGGGTTCGGTGAATGCGCATATGAAACTGGTGGGTTCGGTACCTCAGAAAAGGTTAAGAACCACTGGAGTAAAAGGTGGACTCCATCTAAACGTCCAATACGAGAGGCAGCCTATGTATGTGCATACATTTTATTCAGTTAACTGCTACCCAACTGTAAGGTCATCCGGCAAAGTCCGTTTATTGCCGCAAAAGTGTTTATAAAATATTAAGCTGAAAAAAAAAGATGATGTGATAGTGTGATTTAATAAGATAATCTACCAATAAAAACACACATATAAGTGAAAAATAATCACTAACATGTAAAGTAGTCGCACCGAGCGGTGTTTCTTTTCTTTATTATTTTCCTGGAACTTTTGAGTTGTTTTTTTTTGTTTGTTTGTTTTGTTTGTTTGTTTTACCAATGAACATGTATCCCCTTAGACAGCACCTAAACCAGTGAAATAAGAAGAAAGAGCCCAGTAAGATAAACCTCGTTCAGAGCTTGGAGGAGAAGTTTGCCATCTTGGAACCCTTGCAAGAGCATCCTCTCTGGTCCACACGGGCACGCTCAGAACACCACACGCTGTTGGTTTCAGCCTCGCTGAGAATAAGACACGTGATGGTGCACAGGCACGCATGCGTGTGCACGCACACACACATACACACACACACACACACAGTAAATTATATACTGCATTTAACCTTTGGAGGTGTTGAGGGTGCAGGTTAGGGACCCCTTGACTCTTTCGATCTTGTGTCACTTTGTAACTTGATGGCTGAAACAGGGTGGCAGGTCTAAGTATGCTTTTAGGGACAGATGAGTGAGTTAGTTACTTAGTTAGTCAGTTAGTTAGTTAGTAATCAGGGCGGAGTTAGACAGTGTCTCTGCTCCAAGGCTGGGAATTATCGTTCCTGACACAGAACTCAACTTTTGGCAGGAAGGAGACGCCCTGCGCTCCTCTGTGCCGTGCTCCGAATTTATTGCCAGGGTCTGGTTCTAAAAAGAAAAAAGAAGAAGAATCCTAGTGAAGATTTTACCTGTAACAGCCTCTTATTGGAATCGTTATTTTTCTTTTCTTTTCTTTCCTTTCCTTTCCTTTTCTTCCACCGGCTCTCTGCACTCGTAGGCGATATAATTGATTACTGATGAAAGCAGAGATAAATTTTGGAAAAACGAGTATGGAGCTCAGGTCTAAAAGAGCAAGCACTTTTTAAAGGGTTGTCATGATTACACAAAGGAAAAGCGGAGAGGGTTTTGAAAAGACTATTGATTCTACTGTGAGGAAGAGCTTCAAGAGAGCCCAGAAAAGATGTGAAGAGCTGGTTCTCCCCCTTTCCGATCTTGAGCGCTGAGCGGGCTATTAGACATGGGTACGAACCCGCCCAACGCCACGGTGGGTCTGGGACCTGTTCATTCAGGATCCTTTCAGGAAAACACCTGTAATAAATAAGGCAACAGCCATTCATGTTTGGAGTGCAGGCAAGCACACTGCCAACAGTAGGTCCGTGTTTTCTACTCTTGATGTTAAATAGTACTCCCAGCCCCCCAAAAGTAAATACATAAATAACCACACACATAAAAAAAATCTTCACATTCCTTCTAATGAAAGGGTGGACACAGACATACATTCATCAGTAAGCAGGACAACCAGGAAGCACACAGCCACGTCCAGGGCGCCGTGTGGATGCCGGATTCCACGGGTGGTGTGACCGGTGGTGAACCTCTAGAGCAAGGTCCCCTTCTAGTCACGGTGCCCGACCTTCTGTGCCCCCCTTCCTTGGCATGTACTGTCCGTCTCCTAACCAGGCTGAAGAAGCATCTTTCTTTTTTTTTAAGTGACTCAAGCAACTGAGGAGTCTGTGACCCCAAATTCCTTAACAAGAGTGTTTCCATCTCCCGTGAACGACCGTTTCTCCTGTCTTTCAGACACCTGGGAGCGCAAAGGCAGAATGTGTGACACAGAAAGTGACGTCGCGATGTTCAGAAACGACACAAAGTGAGTCCCAGGTCAGAGCCGCGGGGCGATGGAGCGGACACCGTGCAGGCACCTGGCGGTGGTGGGCTCGTGCTACCGGCAGTGCGGTGACTCGGCACCCGGGTGGAGACGTGCCGGCAGAGAGGGTGAGAACACGGTTCACGGGTTTCCTTGCAATCCGGCGTGGTAGGAATAAGGGTTGCTCTTGCAAAATGCCCAGAAGGTTGTTAAAAAGAACTTTTGGATGTTAAATTAGTATAGAAAGGAAGCTATCAGAGACTGACAGAGGCAGGCAGTCCAGATGTCCCCATGGGTTGGAGTCATGGGACTGTTTTTGGTCAATGCAATGAGTCACATGATCAAGTGAAGTGCGTCATTTCCAGACTGGAGCATTTAATTTATTTTTAATGTTTATCTTATTGATTTTAGAGAGAGAGAGGAAGAGAGAGACAGACAGATAGAAATATCAATCTGTTCCTGTATGTTCCCTGACCAGGGATCGAACCAGCAACCTCTGCACTTCGGAATGACATGATAATCCACTGAGCTACCTGGCCAGGACCGGACAGGAGCATTTAGTGGTCTGTGGGAGACCCTCAAGCTTCCTGTCGGCTCCTGACGTGGTGCTTGGCCACATTCTAAATGACAGCTACTCTCTCAGCCTGTGTCCCTCAAGAGTTATGATGAACCGAATTCCTGGGAGACCCACGTACACATTATAGGGTGACAAATAAAAATTGGTTATTTGAAGCCACAGATATTTGGAGTTGCTACCCAGCATAACCCAAGATTCAGACATATATATATATTGACTTCCAAGTAGATAAAGCCTCATGATAAAGCTTTTACTAGCCATTCAAGAAATCAGATACACATTATAAAAGTCTTAAAAGGATACAAAGGCCATAAAAAACCCTGAAACACTGAGAAGTGATCGATATAAACCATCAAAAGACAGAGAAGCATCTTTGACCTGGTGATGTATTTCAGGGGGAGAGTGTCTGTTGGAAAGGGGGCAAGGTGAATGAAGGGTTACAAGCATAAAGCCAACAAACAGAAGTGTCCTTACGCTTGCTACAATTCTCCAAACAAAGTAACAGCCGCCCACAGAATGATGAGCTTTTCATAAGCACTTAAACGCCGTTTCCTTACTCTTGGCATATCGTTCTATCCATAAAATGCATCATTTCATTATTCTGACTGTGCTGTCATTGTCACCGTAAATTACCACCTGCAGGCTATAGGATCATGTTCAGTTTTCTTTTTTTTATTATTCTTATTATTATCCAGACAAAATAAACACATGGCCAACTAGTGTATCTTCCATCCCGAAACCAACTCATTTCTCCACAAAACGTGACATTAAAAAATAAAGGGGTGACACCAATAAATCAGGGTACATATGTACAATGAAAACATCTCCAGGTTATCTTATCATTCAATTGTGTTGCATACCCGTCACCCAAAGTCAAATTAGAATTAATAATAAAATATATATATAAAAAAAAATAATTGCTCCCAAAGAAATATCCTAAGAATTATACTCCAAAGTAAAGGATCTCAGCTGAAAGAAATGGCTTTATCAAATATCTGGGATTTCTCATTAGTTTTCTCTTGTATTGCTCTTTGATAACTAAAATCTCTATAATGAAAATTTCCCATTTGTTTTAATTTATCAAATGAGCTCAGTGTAATGGTTGTTGCATTTTGCATTTTTTATACAAAAAAATTTTAAATGACTTTACAACTGTCATTCTAATAAAGGAGAAAATATTAAAAAGTTATGTGTTAAATCTATACAATATTTATAACTATTAAACAGACTAGTTGGCTATTATTTCTGTAAAACTATCACAAGCTCAGTGGCTTACAACAATAAAAATTTATTATTTCACAGAAAAAAATAAATAAATAAAGTAAGGCCGTGTGGAGGGTGTCCATTCCCGTAAGACATTGGTTTCTGCTTTTCCGTTGTTGACGACAGAGCGTCTCTATAGATCCGGAGAGGCAGAATTCGTGCTGCTCAACGTTTGCGCCTTCCGCACGCAGGTCTATAAAACGACGAAGGCTGGAACACTCGTTGTATACGTGAAGGAAGTAGCCTCGTGAAGCCGACTGAAATACATCTTCTTTCGGAGGGCGGAGGGGGGAGGGTCTATCTCTTAGTAGTATTCAAAGTTTCTCAAATACTTGACATTCATTTGGGCATTCGGCAGGTACACAATGAGCAAGACACACCCTGATGGCAACCATCAATGGGTAATTAAAAAAAAAAAAAAACCGAGGGAAAACCCAAATCTGGAAGCAGAGGAGTTGGTGGGGGGCGTAACTTACAGAGGGCCACGTAACCCCCGGGGACGGGGGACAGGGGACCAGGGAAGGCTTTCTGGTCGAGATGTCTAAAATGAGACCCAACGAAAGGATCTGAGAACAAACATCAATCTTCCAGAAGAATAAAGAAAGAGAGCACCCGAAATAAATGCCCACAGGCCCAAAGCGAGAGAGAGAGCACATTGGACCTCTGGCCAGCAGGTTCCAGTCCTCTAAGCCCATTGACCGTGGCCACAGATGAAACCAGAGAGGTTCATCTGACCGCGTTCAGACCTGAAGCCTCTTTTAGACCACGTAGACGGAGCTGTATTTTGGGTTCAAAACCACTCGGCCATCGAAGGCGTGGAGGCAGAGAAACGACCGCGATTATGTCTGAGGTTCAGTGGGGTCAGTCTGTGGTCCTGACAGTGGACCGGACAGGGTCAGCCTGGAACAGAGAGGCCGATCGGGAAACACTTGAAATACTCCTCGTGAGATAAGCGTCCCTCACACTGGGATAGTGGCAGGAAGGCAGAGAAAATGGCACAGGGTGAGACAAAGAGACCAGCAGATGGGAGGAGTGGTCACAGTCACACACACCCCCACCAGTGATTCTGGGCCCCCACGCCCGACTCGGGGTCCTGGCTCCACCCACTAATACTCAGTGAGCTTGAGAACCTGTCCCAACCTCTCTCGTAATAGTTTCCTCATGGAACAAATAGAGATAAGCGTAGCGCCTGCCCCACAGGTGGCCGAGCCGCGAGCCGTTCCGTTATCCGTTAGCGCCTGACACGCAGTAGGTGCTCAGTAAATACAGCAAGAGGGCTGCAGAGGAAACTGAGTAGCTTTGGGAGGGAAACACATCTGCTGACTGAGCGACTTTGGGGGAAAGAGCTCTATCTTGGAGCTACTCGGGGTGGGGGTGGGGGGTGATGGGGGGTGAGAGGTGAAATCCTACCATGGTGACCCAAGGAGAGAGAGGTAAGGCAGAGAAACGCATGTGTGGGACCCTCTTGGAAGAAGGAGAGACAGAGGCAAATGATTCCCGGAGAGACATAGGAGACCAAGGAAGGACTGTTTATTAATTTAAAAAAAAAACAAAAACCCAAACGGTGCTATTTGTGTGTGATTAAGAACTGATGTAGCCTGACCTGTGGTGGCGCAGTGGATAAAGCGTCGACCTGGGAACACTGAGGTCGCTGGTTCAAAACCCTGCACTGGTCTGGTCAAGGCACATATGGGAGTTGATGCTTCCAGCTCCTCCCCCCTTTCTCTCTCTCTCTTTCTCTCTCTCTCTCTCTCTCTCTCTCTCTCTGTATCTCCTCTCTAAAAATGAATAAAAAAAAAAAAAGAACTGATGTAAAGTCTTGGCCAATTAACTTGGTTAAGAGCGTTGTTCTGAAACGACAAGGTTGTGGGGTTGATCCCCGGTCAGGACACACCCGGGAAGCAGCCAATGAATGCACGACTGAGTGGTACAACAAATGAATGCTTCCCTTCCCCTGCCCTCTCTCTCCTTTCCTCTTTCTGTCTCTACAAAATAATATATTAATAAATTAAGCCCAGACCGGGTAGCTCAGTGGGTTGGAGCGTTGTCCCAGAGCACGGAGGTTCAATTCCCCAGTCAGGGCACCCACAGGAGCAGCTGCGTCCCTGTCTCTCTCTCAAACAAACAAAAAAATACAGACAGGAAATAGACAATAGAGATAGTGACTTTGAAGATCAGGAGAGCCCGGTCACATGCAATGTACGAGCTCTAGACCAGTGGTTCTTAACCTTTTTTGAGGTACCGAAACCACCAGTTTCATATGCGCATTCACCGAACCCTTCTTTAGTGATAAATAAAATATGATTTTTTTTTCCAAATTCAAGACATAGGTATATGTTTTTTTACTGGTGCACAAAATGAGCCGTGCATGACCATCCCTTTGCTCAAAGAACAAAACCAACAAAGTACATGAACTCACAACAAATGACGGTATTACTTTATTCTGGCCTCCGTGGCAGAGGCTTCTCGGAACCCCTGAGACCGACTCATCGAACCCCTAGGGTTCCATAGAACCCAGGTGAAGAACCACTGCTCTATACAGAAGGAGAAACTGCTCAGATTGAGGGGGAACAAGAGCGGCCCCCTCGGGTCTGGGGGAGTCTTTGCACCCTTCTGCAGATGGACCGCTCCCCCGGGGTGGGGGGGCAGAGCAGGTTTCCAGCTGCTCCCCTGGACAACAATAAAATAACTAACAAAGGGCACAAGAACAGACTGTTTCCCAGACTCACAAGTGCAAACCTACTTGGCCCCACCCTGCCTGTGATCAACCCGCAGACCACTGTTGTTGACTCTGACCACAGAAAAGAGGACGCTGAGACACAGAACACAGGTGACAATCAATTAAAAAAATCACAGAAATGTGAGCCAAGGGAATAAACCCGGATTGTAGCTTTTTTCTTTTGGACTCCAGGCTGCCACCCTCTACCCTGGCCTTCAGCACGTCCCTGACAGAGCCACAGTAGGGCACTGTGGAGAGAGTCCCTTTAAGGTCAGGGAGAGGGGGCGGTGATGGATGATTGAGCCCCCGGGACGATATAGCCATTCATCCAAGCCACCTCCAGATATTAGACTCCGAGGGCGAGGATTGATGGCAGCGAGAGAAGAAAGGACAAGAACCAAGGTGGATTCTTGTACAAAAAAGATTTATCTGTATGAAAAAATTCTATCTCCCCCCCCCACCCCCCCAATAATAATAATAATACATTTCTACCAAGTCCCGGTACAAAAGCCAAAGCTCTTCGTAAGCCTGGATGCACAGTGCTTTCCAGGGTCCACATTCTATCAGGGAAGCTATTCCCCGAAACTCCGGGGTGGTCACCTGCAGCCCTGCTGGCAATGTAGCAATATGAGAGCTGGTGGTGTGCAACGGATTTTCAAGATCACAGGAGACATAGGTCGAAGCCCTTCCTCTTGTGAGGGACTATTTCTGACTCTCCCGTAATACAACGTGTTGGGGACTCACTCGAGTAAGCTTGGTATATATTTTGCAGGTGTTGTCCTTTTCTTTTCTTTCTCTCTCTCTCTCTCTCTCTTTCTATTTATTTGTTTAGTGAGAGGAGGGGAGGCAGACAGACAGACTCTCACATGCACCCTGACCGGGATCCACCCGGCATGCCCACCAGGGGGCGGTGCTCTGCCCGTCTGGGGCGTTGCTCTGTTGCTTAGCAACCAAGCTCTTTCTTAGCGCCTGAGGCAGAGGCCATGGAGCCATCCTCAGTGCCAAGGTCAACTCACTGTACTCGAGCTAAGGCTATGGTGGGGGCCGGGCGGGGGGGGGGGGGAGACAGAGAGAGAGAAACAAGGGAGGGGTGGAGAAGCCAATGGGTGCCTCTCCTGTGTGCCCTCATCAGGAATCGAACCCGGGACTTCTACATGCCAGGATAATGCTCTACTACGGAGCCAACCAGCCAGGGTCTTGCACACATTTTTCTAATCGATCACTCCCTAAAATATGAGAGGAGATGCAGAAAGCATCCTTTAAAATGATAACAGCACAACAAGAATTATGCTGGAATTTTAAAAAGACCAAAGAGATATCTGATTAGACCCACAGAAGTGTTATAGGTGATTTTCTTAGTATAAAACCGAAATCAAGTTAATGATACGCCTGCTAGATGTTTAGGGACAAAGCCCCGCTACTGTCTGCAACTTCCTTTGACATGCATCAAGAAAATGGCATGCTTTGAAAGGCGGAGGGAAAGACAAATGACTGAGGTATGCGGAAAAAATATGAATTATGGAATGCAGGTGATAAAGATATGGTGGCTAGCTTCCCCGTTTCTACCTTTACTGCATGGTTTAACGTTTTTATGTTGAAATGTGTGGGGGAGAGGCACTTGTGAGTAATCATTTCACTCAGGTTCTTGGTTTCATCAGCTCCCACCCGCATCCTGCCAAGGGCCTCTCTCCAGCCGTTACCCACTTCTGGTTTCTGTCTCGTACCGCGTTCTACCCACTGGCTCTTTCTTCCTCTCAGTGTTTCTGAGTGAGTAACGACAGAGGGAGAGAGAAAGAGAGAATGTGTGTGTGTGTGTGTATGAGTGTGTGTGTGTATGAGTGTGTGAGTGTGTGTGTGTGAGTGTGTGTGTATGAGTGTGTGTATGAGTGTGTGAGTGTGTGTGTGAGTGTGTGTGTATGAGTGTGTGTATGAGTGTGTGTGTGTATGAGTGTGTGTGTGTATGAGTGTGTGTGTGTATGAGTGTGTTGAAAACAGAAACACGTTCCAGTTAGCCTTAGAGAAGAAATGTTTGTACCACTCACAGCAAGTTACAGAAACGTGCCTCAGCTTGACCCAAGTGAAATGGAGAACTTACTCACCTGCAGGTCTGGGGGTCTCCGGAAGCTTCAGGCATCACGGGATCCAGGAGCTCCCGTGGTAATCAACCGAATGCTTTTGTCTATCTCGCTGTCCTTCCTGTTCCTGTGTCGCTGTGCTTTTCACCAACTATAAGAGTATTTGAAAATCAGCTGTGGCCCTGGCCGGTTGGCTCAGTGGTAGAGCACCGGCCTGGCATGTGGATGTTCCAGGTTTGATCCCTGGTCAAGCCACATAGGAGAAGCGCCCATCTGCTTCTTTACCCCTCACCCTCTCCTTCCTCTCTCTCTCTTTCCCTCCCACAGCCAAGGCTCCATTGGAGCAAAGTTGGCCCGGGTGCTGAGGACGGCTGCATGGCCTTTGCCTCAGGTGCTAAGAAGAGCTTGGTTGCTGAGCAATGGAGCAGCACCCCAGATGGGCAGAGCATCGCCCCCTGGTGGACATGCTGGGTGAAACCCAGTCGAGCGCATGTGGGAGTCTGTCTGACTGCCTCCCCGCTTCGCACTAAATATTAAATAAATTAATTAACAAACAAACAAATAAATAAAAAGCTGCCCTCAGAAAGCACAAAGCAGAAATAAGTGAGACAGGGAATGGAGAAACGCTGACAGAAAGGCACAAATAAAGAAGGTCCTCAGCAGTCATCACATGGACTATGACAATAGTCCCCGAATGGGCCACCTTGCCTGGGTCCTGTCTCTCTAGCTACAGCCCTCCACGGGGATCCCCCCAGCACGCAGTCAGGGGAATCCACACCAATCGTATACTCTCCCCAAGGAAAGTCGTCTCCCGTCTCCAGATCCTACAACCCGGTCTCCTTGGCACATGGCTCAAGACCTCCTCCCGTGTCACCCTTCTTAGCCTTTCTTGTCACTTCTCCCCTGCACCCCCTCCCCCCCCCGGTCCTTGTGGGTTCCAGGACTCAACCGCTCCTGCAAGACTGCGCTCTTTCGCCACCATCTCACCTTTGCCAAGGTTCCACCCTTGTGCCCACGCCCTCTGCCCACACTCTGTGCCTGAAATGTCTCCCACACCCTTGGTGCCAGGACCCGCCAGGCTCCTCCACGTCCCAGCGACCCTTGAGCAAACCTTTACCTTGGCATCCTCTCAGGCTACGACAGCCACACAGTCCGTTCCCTTGGCGACTCCCCATGCCCGGCCGTAAGGACCTAGAAGGCGGAGATCGTTTATTATTCGGTCAGCAATGGAATATTGAACTCAACTCTAAACGACCTCATCGTACCTTGGCTGACAGCTCTAAATTCCAGCCTGGAACATGGATGACGGTTTCTTTCTCGTGGACATACAATCTCAGGAGCTATTTACTGAGGGAGGAGGTCTGTCTGCCTCTGTTTACAGGTACATTGGAGCCTGCCAACCGCCAGCGGCCTCAGAGCTGCGGCCGGGTGAGGCGGGACGGGCAGCCATCCCGAAGGTCTGCCTCCACAGATGGACACCAAGAACTGACCCCGCCTGACCAGAGGTCAGCCTCTCTCACCGTCCAGGACCGGGTCAGACTCGTCGAGATTGTCCCAAGAGTCTGGGCGTAGAGAACGTTGTCGTTAATATTTGTGCACCTGAGATGTTGTTTTATTTCAGATACATTTCTTAAAATAAAACATGCACACGTTATAAATATTATAATAAAAAAATTAAATGTTAAAAGAATCAACTTTTTAGTGGATTGCTGCAAGCTAAAATAGTATTCCTCCGTGATGGAAATGTTTCGCATCCATGCTGTGGCCCCTAACCGACTGTGGGTGTTAAGGCTTGAAACGAAGCCGATACCACTGAGGGTCAGAATGGTTTATTTTATTTCATTTTAATTCAGTGAGGTGTAAATGACGACCTGTAACGAGCACCCCCTATTCGATCACGCAGGACAGGTAGTAAAAACTGTCTTCCTCTGCGCCTCCCTCGGCCTCCAAGTTCCTCCCCTTGGGGGTGCCCCTTGTTCTCGGAGCCTTGAACACATTTCCGGCGATATTCTGCGTAGTGACAGACACAGGTGTTCGTGGGCACGCCCAAACAGTGGTGCCCAAGTTATTCTGGGTTTTGCTTTAACAAGGTAGTGAGTCAATATGTCCCTAGCAGAACATAGGATTGCCTCACACAAGGGTACCCCGCGGGTATTCCTTGGCATGTGGGCGCCGTTCCCTGGCATGTGTCCACGGATATTGGGCCAGCCCTCATATGTTGCTGTGAGGAAGGTTCTACAAGGAACGTTCTACAAGTCCCCGCGCCCACGCACACACTTCCTGACTCATCGGAAAGGCTCTCGGGCCTCACAACGTGGCCACGGTCACGGTCACGGTCACGGCTGAGCTTCCTCCCAGCGGAAGGATCCATGGCCGATCAGCAAGGGGGCACAGCCGGAGCGCAGTCTGGAGAAAGTCACGGGTTCCCGGTGCCGTCTTCCTCCTGGGTGGGGCCACCCACAGCGTGTTCATTGCTTCCGCAGCCTGAACAGAGTAACACGCGCAATGTCTCCACCCGGGGAGCCCCGCGAGAGACTCAGAGCCAAAGGGTCACGTGGCTCCTCCCTGCCGCGCAATGGTTACACCCCTAAACTTCCAGAAGGAGAGCGATTGATTGTTCAGCACCCGCGTGGGCACAACAGAGCCTCACCACTTAGAAGAGTTTCATGCCCAGGCGGGGAGCTATGTACCCACCGAGTCTCCAGCAAGGGCTGTCCCTGTAAGCGTCCTGCTAGCCACAGCTGTCTCAGACTTGCTGGGTTAACTCTTTCCTGCCCAACGAACATGTCTGCGTGCGCCTGATTCTTCTCATGTACCACTCCCTCGGTCGCATGAACACCTGGATGTGGCGATGCACCCGGGGAACGCACATCTCTGATATTAATAGTCACTGCGGACCCACAGCCGTGGAACACCTGCACCTGCGGAGGGCAGGGGGGGGTGGTGGTAGACGCTATTTCTCTAAGTCTGCAGGAATGTGGCAAAACGCCGCCACGGAAAGGCGATGTTCTAGGCGCTGGAACACAGTAGTAGTACTGGGAAGCTTCCTAAACAAGGCGGAGGTCCCCGAAATCAGTAAGTTAAGGAGCGAGTGAGCAAAGTAACTTCAGATAATGGTAACCTCTAAGGAGAGAGGAGAGCTAGATCACATGGTGCATGGGGCAAAGGGGACCACTTTGGATGCAGCAGTCAAGGACATTTTCTCTGATGAAACGACCTTCGAGGTGACAACTATCCCTGGTCTGGGGACAGAGCCCTGCCAGATACGATTGAGGAAATTATCCACAGGCCCCAAGGTAGGACCACAGTCGAGGACCCTATGGGTAGAACACAGTAATGGATCAAAGAGAGCAGGTCAAGTTGAAATCGGATGTCAGTGCAAGAAGTTTGGCTTCATTCCGAGCGTCGTGGGGAAAAGCGGTCCCGTGCATGCACGGACCTCTGGTAGCCATGTAAGAATGGACCACGGGTCTGGAACCCTCCCCCGCCACCAAGTGCTCACGAGCCCTCCCAACCTCACAGCCTGAGCCGGGCTTGTCCCCTCATGTGGGGCACCTTGCCCTGTCTCAGTCTCACCGCGTAGTCCTGTGTTCTGCTTGAGCATGCGTGTGTGTCCCTTGGCATCTGGTCTACCCCGCCATTCTCTCTGCCCCTAGTGAGGATTCTGCTACAGCACAAGGAAGGTGTGTGAGGGCCAGTTCCTCTGTGTCAGATGCCAGGAGGGACTTGCCGGTGAGGGGTGACCAAGCCCATTGTCGGAGCTGGTCTGGCCCTGTCTCTTCTCCAATGCCCAGAGGCAGGATCTGTCTTCTACTCCTGGCAGGTGATGCATGCCACATGCTTGACAAGAACAATGTCCTGCTTTGGGGAGCTTGTCTGGAGGTCTGAGCAGGGGAAGCGAGCGCAGCTCCTTGTACACCCTTGACCGAAGAGTGATCCTCTCATCTCCGCGGGAAGGTCGTTTGCTCCGACCGAGCATGCAGCCTCAGGAGGGATGCACGTGAGTGGTGAGGGAGGAGGGGAACACCCACCTAGCCAGCCAGGTCACCCCACTCCATCCACCCTGGTGGTCAGTGGGGTGACAGACGTCGCAGCCAGATCACCCTCACACCCATAACGTCCGACTTTTGGAAGGGTCTACGTAGGGGCCCAAAGAGATGTGCAGGGAAGAGGTTTGAGAAATAAAAATCGAAGAGAAGGCAGTTAAGATGTGGAGCGATGAAAGCATTCCTGGCGGGAGGTGTCGGGGACAGAACTGGACAGAGCATCAGCCGCACGGACGCTGAACGGGAGGCCAGCCGGAGGTGCTGAGGGTCTGGGCGTGTGCAGACGGGGGGTGGGAGTGGTGGAAACAGCATACTGTCTATCCCTGGGGTGCACAGTCCTGGGACCAGGCCTGTTCCCTTGTCCCCTGTCCCACAGGAACCAGAAAAAGCATGAAATAACTCCGCTCTGGCTTGAGGAAACAGTCACTCCTTTAAAGACGAGACCCTGGAACCAACTGAATAGTTTCCTCATCAAGACTGTCGGTCAGGCGCCTGACCTGTGGTGGCGCAGTGGATAAAGCGTCGACCTGGGAACACTGAGGTCGCCAGTTCAAAACCCTGCACTGGTCTGGTCAAGGTACATATGAGAGTTGATGCTTCTAGCTCCTCCCCCCTTTCTCTCTCTCTCTCTCTCTCTCTCTCTCACTCTGTGTCTCCTCTCTAAAATAAATAAATTAAAATAAATTTAAAAAATATAAAACTGTCGGTCAGGCTCCCTACCGCAGCCTCGACCCAGCAACGGACCCAAAGTTCCACCATAAACTCTTGCCTGGTCTCCTCAGACCCACCTTAGAAATGACTCGGCCCCGGGCCTCCAACCCTGTATGCAATGCCCTCCCTGGCCTCCCCTTCGGAGAAGCCGGTCAAACTGCAAAGGTGGTTCTCTCCGTGACAGCAGAAGGGCTCGTGGACATAGCTTTGCTCGTCGCCCGGCCTCCCACAGTGCCTTCTGCAGAGTCGGAGGCCCAGAGTGGGCTGGGAGAAGGGCGAAGGAAGAGAAGAGAGCAGCATGGAGGAGGGTGGTCCCTCCCCTGTCACAATCCTGGTGGAGTGAGCTCTGGAATGAAATGCAGAATGCTTGGTCTTTGGCGAAGCTGTTGGCTTAAACCTCTCAGTGTCTGAAGATACTATTCTATTAAATCATGTAAAGATAAAAATATTCCAACTCTGGCCCGGCTGGAGGGGGCACAGCGGATTGAGTGTCGACCTGGGACGTTGAGGACCTAGATTCAAACCCTTAAGGTCACCCGCTTGAGTGCGGGCTCATCCAGCTTGAGCGTGGGGTCGCTGGCTTGAGTGCGGGGTCACCGGCTTGAGTGCGGGCTCATCCAGCTTGAGCGTGGGGTTGCCGGCTTGAGCGCGAGGTCGCTGGCTTGAGTGTGGGATCATAGACATGACCCCATGGTCGCTGGCTTGAGCCCAAGGTTGCGAGTCAAGGCACGTATGAGAAGCAATCCATGAACAAGTAAAAGAGCCACAACTATGGTTTGATGTTTCTCATCTCTCTCCCGGTCTGTCTGTCTGTATCTCTCTTGCAAAAAAAAAAAAACAAAAACAAAAAAAACAAAAGAAATGCATATTAAACTCTGCTCTACCTCAAAAATACAAATATAAAATAATATTTGTAAAACGTTGAGGTGCTTGAGGGAAAACTGAACTTCATAAAGTAAAAGAACTTACATTCTGATCGGACTGAAACTTGTAACTCACCAACAACCCGCTACCGCTTCGAAGCCCCGAGGAGATTTCCCGACTCCTCAGGAAGAGCCTCGAAACCAGCCCAGTTACGCCTCACGTGACGTGAGCGTCTACTAAGGTGGACAGTGGAACCAGCGCCCGGGGGCTGATCTTCCCTCCAATGGTGGGACACGGATAATTGTCCCAGAGCCCCCAGTGCCTCAGCGATGGACGTCACCCTACATTACACGGAATAACGACACCGAAAACCAAGAGCACACCCTTACCAGGGACAACCATGCGAGGCTTCCTTCAGGTTGGGCACATCCCAGTTTCCTTTTTTGTTGTTGTTGTTGGATTTTTCTTTTTGCAAAAGAACCCACCATGTGGCCTGACCTGTGGTGGCGCAGTGGATAAAGCGTCGACCTGGGAACACTGAGGTCGCCAGTTCAAAACCCTGCACTGGTCTGGTCAAGGCACATGTGGGAGTTGATGCTTCCAGCTCCTCCCCCCTTTCTCTCTCTCTCTCTCTCTCTCTCTCACTCTGTCTCCTCTCTAAAATGAATAAAATAAAAATTAAAAAAAATTTTAGCCTGACCTGTGGTGGCGCAGTGGATAAAACGTCGACCTGGGAACACTGAGGTCGCCAGTTCAAAACCCTGCACTGGTCTGGTCAAGGCACATGTGGGAGTTGATGCTTCCAGCTCCTCCCCCCTTTCTCTCTCTCTCTCTCTCTCTCTCTCTCTCTCTCACTCTGTGTCTCCTCTCTAAAATAAATAAATAAAGAAAGAAATAATAAAAAGATTATTAAAGATAGTTAAAAAAAAAAATTAAAAAAAAAAAATTTTAAAAAAAGAACCCACCAACCACGCTTGTTATCGCAGATCTAATAAGATCTAGCTGACTCTGAAAGGCACAGATTTTTTTTTTTTTTTGCAAAGAAATGCTCTCTGCTTTGACCGTGTTTTCAGTGAGTCTTTTCTCGTCACCTTTGTGCGATGTCCTTCGACACTGGGTGGGCCAGGTGTTAGAAAGCAGCAGGATAAGTCTTGCCAGAGAAAACGCAGGAGACCCTCAGCAAAGTGGGGGGTCTGCGGACCGTGCATGGTGGTGTAGCATCTTGCAAAGAGTCTCGAGCCGTGCCGGGTCAGCGTCCTCGGATCACGGACTGGAGCTGCTGGCACGTCCCGACAGGGACTGTTGCATTCCCTCCACCTGTACACACTCACCACCTGTCTCCCCGTCTGACCTCTCCAGCCACCGCTCTGCAGTTCCAAATCAGAAGCAGGGGGCAAACCTGGCCAGCCCATCTGCCAAGCGCAGTCACGCAGGGGACCAAATGCCATCGGCATCCGAGGGCCGGTTATTTATAGACCTGTAATTAGTGATTAAAACCCCAGGGAGGACCTAGTTTTCCTTTTAACCTCCAAGTCCTCTTGGCTTTCGTGGACTCTCCCACGGACCAGGATGCTGCCCACCCCAGCCACCGATCCGCCGCGAGCCTGTCTAGTTTGCTGTGTGTCCCTCGGGGCCAGTTGTTCTTTCAAAAAGGAAAAAATAAAATAATGAGGTCCTAGGTCACTGGCATGAGCCCAAGGTCACTGGTTTGAACAAGGGGTCACTTGCTCTGCTGTAGCCCCCCCCCCCGGTTAGGGCACATATGAGAAAGCAATCAATGAACAACTAAGGTGCCGCAATGAAGAATTGATGCTTCTCCTCTCTCTCCCTTTCTGTCTAACGGTTCTTATCTGTCCCTCTCTCTGACTCTCTGTCTCTGTCAAAAAAAAAAAAAAGCAGAATAAAAACTACATCAGTTCCTCATTTTCTATGGTCAACCATCAGGTAATTCGACAGCACTTCGCCATGTACAAATCAGGAGATAGTTCAAAAAATGAAAGCATTAGAATGAGGAGCGCTGTTTCCGATGCACCTGGTGACATTTGAGAAATGAGTGTCCAAGCAGGCAGAACGGTCCAGCATACAGCATGACCGCAGACATAATAACTGATAGGTAACTTAGATTAAATGCATACTTCTTTATTGTTCATTGTTTTGAATAACTCGCTAGTTAAAGATGATACATTTGCTTAAATACAATGCATTCAAGACAAACAGCATTGAAATTTTAAATCTTGAATTGAAAACATAGATATCAGAAAACAAACAAACAAACAAAAAAACGATTAAAGATCGCATGCACAGAATTCCAAATAACTGATGTAGACGCTCTGCTTTCAAGGAGGGGAGCCTGACATCAGCTATTTGCATGTGGGCTGCACGCGTGACCTCCTTCCAAAGGGGACAGGATGGAACGGGGGACCCAGAGGGGACCCTGCGGGTGGGAAACTGGACACCAGCTCTGGTGACCGAGTCAGGATCAGCAGTGACAATGTCTGTTGACAGTACATATACTTGGTGTGATGTGATAAGAATAACACTTCACTCTGGGGAGTATTACACCCCCACGGCCGTCACCCCAGTCTCATTTATTATGAGAAAAGCATCAGACAAATTTCAGTCGTGAGGCATCCTACAAAATTCTTCAAACACAATACAAGCCCTCAAAACTGTCACAGCCAAGGAGACCCTCAGGGCACACGACAACTTAATGTAATGGGAGATCCTGGATGGAATCCTGGAACAGAAATAGGACATTAAGTAAAAAAAGAAATAAAAAAACCTAAAAATATTTAAAGTATGAACTTTGGTTAACAATGTACCAATATTGATTCATTCATTGTAATGAGGTACCATGCTAATATGTTGCTAACAGGGAGAAATTGTGGGATAAGTGGGCACTCCCTGAACTGCTTTATTCAATCTTTATGTAAATCTAAAACTGTTATAAAAAGTAAGGCTAATTAAAAACAGTAAAAATAATAATCTACGTGAGCACATCTAGCCCCAGATCTCAGTTTCTTAGTACCAAAGGCTCCTTTGAGAAATGGCTGATTTCTGGGCTAGTGCCAGAAATAAAACCTGGAGCATCCTGAAAGTGTCCTGGCATCTCAATACATCAAGGTTGTAGGTTCAATCCCCAGTCAGGGCACACACAGGGAGCAGCCAATGAATGCCTAAGCAGGTGAGCGTAACGATAAATCAATCTCTCTCTTTTCTTCTTTCTCTAAAATCAATAAATTTTACAAAGTTAAAACAGTTCTAAAATAAATCCATGATGAGGCCCTGGTCGGTTGGCTCAGCAGCAGAGCATCCACACAGCGTGTGGAAGTCCCAGGTTTGATTCCCAGCCAGGGCACCCAGGAGAAGTGCCCATCTGCTTCTCCACCCTTCCCCCTCTCCTTTCTCTCTCTCTCTTCCCCTCCCGCAGCCAAGGCTCCATCGGAGCAAAGTTGGCCCCGGGCACTGAGGACGACTCCATGGCCTCTGCCTCAGGTGCTAGAATGGCTCTGGTTGTAATGGAGCAACAGCCCAGATGGGCAGAGCATCGCCCCCTGGTGGGCATGCTGGGTGGATCCTGGTCGGGCGCATGCGGAAGTCTATCTCTCTGCCTCCCGGCTTCTCACTTCAGAAAAATACAAAATAAATAAATAAATAAATAAATAATAAATAAATAAAATCCATGACGATGAGAGCACATCAAAAGTATACAGGAAGCGACTTTAAAAGGCTCCGAATGGCAAAACTGGGGGAAAAACTCATCCTTGAGCTGCTGCCATGGATCCGAGGGGGAGGAGAAGCATGCTGATTGGGGGCTGTTTATGAGACAGGCGTCCGGTGCAATGCTGACCGCCCACACCCGGGGCGATGCTGACGGCCCACACCCCGAGCGATGCTGGCCGCCCACACCCCGTGCGATGCTGGCCGCCCACACCCGGTGCGATGCTGACCGCCCACACCCGGGGCGATGCTGACCGCCCACACCCGGGGCGATGCTGACGGCCCACACCCGGGGCGATGCTGACCGCCCACACCCGGGGCGATGCTGACCGCCCTCACCCGGGGCGATGCTGACCGCCCACGCCCCGTGCGATGCTGGCCGCCCACGCCCCGTGCGATGCTGGCCGCCCACGCCCGGGGCGATGCTGACCGCCCACGCCCCGTGCGATGCTGACCGCCCACGCCCCGTGCGATGCTGACCGCCCACGCCCCGTGCGATGCTGACCGCCCACGCCCCGTGCGATGCTGACCGCCCTCACCCGGTGCTGGCGGCCCAGGGAGCTCTCTGTGAGCGGAACCGCGGTGAGGGGCACTCTCTCAGCCTTGCAAACCAGGAGGCTGCAGGTCTCCTTGCCCGAGGTCCCACGGGACTCGTGAACAAAACCGGGTATTGAGTCCAGACTTTTCCCCACGATGCAATGCTGCCCACCCCCGTGCCCCCACCCCCACCCCCAGCCCCTTTCAAATACAACCTCCACTTGAACTGAGCGGTCTGGAAGGTTTGAGTCCTAGACAGTGACGGGTGCCACAAAGTATCCGGTAATATCTTCTTCTGACTTCGAGATGTGATCCTTTCAGATCCCCTTTCTCCTTCCGAGTCACACGCCTTACTATAAGTCAATTCATTGTTCTGGTTTGTTTGTTTTGTTTATTTTTAAGCGAGAGAAAGAGAGAGAGATGAGAGAGACAAAAAACATCAATTCTTTGTTGCGGCTCCATAGTTGTTCATTGATTGCTTTCTCATATGTGCCATGACCGCAGAGTGAGTGACCCTTTGCTCAAGCGAGCGACCTTGGGCTCAAGCCAGCAACCATGGGGTCATGTCTATAATCCCATGCTCAAGCCGGCAACCCCATGCTCAAGCTGGTGAGCCTGCGCTCAAGCTGGTGACCTCGGTGTTTTGAACCTGGGTCCTCTGCTTCCCAAGCTGATGCTCTACGCACTGTGCCATGGCCTGATCAGGCAATGTATTATGTTTATGTGTAGATTGTTTCCATTGTTTCTTTGTAGACAAACTCTACATAGTATATGAATCAACTTTTTACATCAGGGGTCCCCGAACTTTTTACACAGGATGCCAGTTCACTGTCCCTCAGACCGTTGGAGGGCAGGACTAGAAAAAAAACTATGAACAAATCCCTATGCACACTGCACATACCTTATTTTAAAGTAAAAAAACAAAACAGGAACAAATACAATATTTAAAATAAAGACAAGTCAATTTAAATCAACACACTGACCAGTATTTCAATGGGAACTATGGGTGCGGATGCATCCTGTGCTCCTGTCACTGACCACCAGTGAAAGAGGTGCCCCTTCTGGAAGTGCGGAGGGGGTGGATAAATGGCCTCAGGGGGCCGCATGTGGCCCCCGGGGCCATAGTTTGGGGACCCCTGTTTTACATCATCTTAGAATCCAACCATGTTTGCTTTCTTTAAATTGTTTCCTTTGTGTAGACAAGCCCTGACTCACTGAAGAACAGACCCAGTTTCAAAGTATCCGGCACCAATATAGGGAGAAATAGCCTTTTTCCACTGAGGCAGCATCCAAGGCCTTCCAAACGGGGCTTGCAGACTCTGGGGAAGTTTCCTCAGGGTCACAGAACCCAAAGTTTTGAAACCAAATAAAGTTTCTATGTCAAAGAAAGTAAACCTGCCATTTGAGATGATTTGTTCCGGGGGTTGGGGGGTTGCAGAGAAGTAATGAACTAATAAAGATGATTAATCTATTCATCTTTCTATAAACAAATTCTAAAACAATTTCAAACAATCCATTTTTTTTCCTGAAATACAGAATGTATGGCTAACTTCCAAAAATAAAATGTACAGGGTGCATCCCTGAAAAAGGTATTAATAAGATATGTGGCAGAATTTCATGCAAAGTTTGAACAATACCATTTCTATGATTTTCCCACAGGAACCATCTGGAGGCTTTTTTTTTTTTTTTTTTTTTTCTTGTTAGATCACCTAGAAGCGTTCCCTGTCTCGCATTCTGGCAGTTGGCCTCTCTGGCCTCTCTGGATGGCCTCTCTGGATGGTGGGAAAAGCAAGCATTTAAACTCTGAGGGAAAGCCATCTCCAAGGCAACCCCCCGTGTTTACCCTTCTTTGGGGAGACTGTGAGTGGGGGCTGCCTGTGTCCAGGCAGGTGACAGGCAGGGAGAGCTCTCGGAGGCCGATTCTTCAAGGACCCTTTCCCGTGAATGCCCTCGGCAGTCTGGGCTGGTTAGATCTCCCCGGTAATGAGATGTCTGAGCAGCTAACCGCCCAGAGCCACAGGTCACCTGACAGACAAAATCTCTGGGAATTGATTTCATAGCTGATAGGAGAGAAATGTTCAAAAAGAGAGAGTGGGTTGAGGAAAGGTTAGAACCAGTTGCAGAAAAGAGACAGAACATCTCCACCTCTCCCCGCACCAAAAAAAAAAAAAAAAAAAATCTAATTTTAGCATGCGGCATTTCTAATTAAATCTGGATTATTTGCTAGCCATCCCCTTCCCTGCCACAGTCTGTTGTAGAAAGGATTAAGCGCAGTGCTGAAGAAAAGACCGCTGGACAAACACCACTCTTTTAATATAATGGGTCAGAATACGAGCCTGGCCTCCGGTACAGAAAAGCCTGGGAAATGTGCACGCTGGGTCCGATGCAGCCTCACACATAGGCGGGGAGCAGAGACAGCCACGCTGTGCCGTGGATCTAAGTATGTACTTGAGTCCACTTGAGAGGTCTGCTCTACGATCTTAGAGAAGCAATTTAAAAGAAGGATAAGTAAAGAGAAAAAGATGACGATTTGGTCCTTTCTCATCAACGGGTGCATTGTCTGGTGCGAGAATGAAGGAGGCGCAGTGTGTGATCGGAGCGTCGATGGCGGCTCGGGGGCAGGGCACGGAGCCCGGGCATGGAGCCCGGGCGGGTGAGAGGGAGGGTCTGCTCTTCATTGATGAAATGGGTTCGAAGTGAGTTGTGAAGGAGGAAGAGCGTTGAGGTGTGACATGAGAAGACAGGAAGAAGCAGTGTCCAGAGAGAGGGGCAGTCATAAATAATGATAATAATAATAATAATAATAATAATGAGGAGGAGGGGGAGGAGGAGGAGGAGAAGGAGAAGGAGAAGAAGGAGAAGAAGAAGAAGGAGGAGGAGGAGGAGGAGAAGAAGAAGAAGGAGGAGGAGGAGGAGGAGGAGGGAGAGGAGGAGGAGGAGGAGGAGGAAGAGGGAGAGGAGAGAGAGGAGGAGGAGAAAAAGAAGAGGAAAAGGAAAAAGTGAAAGAGAAGGAAGAGGAGGAAGAATAAGAAGAAAAAGAGGAGGCAGAAGAAGAGGAGGAAGAAGAGGATATTTTAAGCACATGAAACTGGCATGTTGTCTAGCCCAGTGGTTATCAATGTATGACAAATAGACCAGCAGTATCAGCATCATATGAAAAGTTGTTAAAAGTAGAAATTGTTCTAAAGAAGGCAGGGCTGGGGGTCAAAGTCGGTCGACAGCTGTGAGTGCAGGAAAAGAGAGTCTGTTACTGTATTATCCTTTCCGAACTACGTATTGTGTTATTTTCCACAGGAATAACTGTGGACCTGCTTTGGCCCCACCGTGGGGTATTCAAATGATCATCGGGTATGTAAAAAGGTGCTCAGTGTCACGAAATCACCAGGGACATGCAAATCAAAACCTAGCATGACAGGTCACCTCGCACCGACCGGTCAGAATGGCTGTCATCAGTACATCAGCACACACCGGGTGCCGGGGGGTGGGGGGGGGGGGTGGGGAGAAGGGCACCCCCGCGCCCTGTTGGTGGGAACGCAGACTGGGCAGCCCCTGCGGAGAGCAGCGTGGAGGGTCCTCCAAGAACGGAAAATAGAACTACCGTATCTGATGGAGCAATTCCACTTCCGCGTATGTATCCGTCAGGGATGAAAAGCAGCTGCAGCCCCCACCCGGGTTCGCCGCAGCCTTATCTGCAACAGCCCGGACACGGAGACAGCCTGCGTGTCCGCTGACGGTGAGTGGCTAAGAAGGTGCAGGGGCTCCCGTGGGCTGCGGGCTGAGGGGACCCCCGGGGGACCTGGGGCTGAGCCTCTGCTGGGCTCCCTGGGGGCGGGGACCACAAGGTAAAACCCAGAGCGGGGAGCAGAAACCCCTCCCTCCCTTGGGTCCTGTGCTATTTGGTCCTAATGGCTGCCTCGCCGTGGCCATCCTGGTCACCAGACCTGGTCCCAAACAAGATGCTGCTACGGACCTGACAGATGTGGCTGCCCGTGTGGTGAGGGCGGGGGCCCCACCGGGAGGAGCGGCCGGCACCAGGGGCCTCTGTCCCGTCTCCCCTAACCCCGTCTCAGCACCCCGAAGAGGGGCACGGTCTTCGAGAAAGAGGGTCCACCTCCTGAAAAAGTCGTGCACAATTAAGCGAGTTTGGGGAAATTAGACAAGGAAGTTCAAAAAAAAAAAAAAAAAAAGCATATATGATAAATGCCAGAATGAAATCATTTGAGCAACCTTGGACCCTCCAATAAAAGTCACCTGGGAAGATCTCCTCATGGCCAAGGCTGAACCCAGAATAAGCATGTCGACAGACACGTAGGTGGGACTGTCACCCCAAGAAAGGGGTCTCCTTTGGCAGCTGCGTGTGGGCGCGGGAGTCTGTCCAGGCGGCCAGCGATGTCAGGAACGGACATGAGGAAGGTCGGGAATGATGCAGAGCACACGGTGTTTCCCCGGAGGAGACCCAGGCACTGCTAGAAACTCCCTTCCCTTCCCTTTCTATCTGCTCATGTCCGTCTCTGTCTCTTGTACCTCTCTGTGGGCCCCACACAAACTAGCGGGGAGAAATGGAGGGTGCGGGCAGGCAGAGCGGAGAGCTGGATGCGTTCGGGTGCCCCTGGGCACAGGCCCGGAGGGCGCTGCATTCAGCCCTCCACACAGCGGTCCACCTGTCGGACAGACAAGCTGAGGGCGAGCTTTCTCCCATAGCTGCTTCGCCTCAGGTGGCCACCGGCAGGGCCCGCGAAGTCACCGGGTCCCTGCCACTCCTGAAGGGGCTGCGGAGCTCAGAGACATGGTCATTGGCACTGGCCTTCGCCATGGCCATCCTGGTCACCAGACCTGGTCCCAAACAAGATGCTGCTACAGACCTGACAGGTGTGGCTGCCCGTGTGGTGAGAGCATGTCTGCCTGCACCTGTCAGGACACGGCCTTCTCGTGTTGGTCTCCGGGGTCTGGCCAAGTGCTGGAGAAAGAGGAGGCCCCCAGGACTGAACACCCCCCCGGGCAGGAAGACAGCAGGCCAGTCCTCTCTGACAGGAGCGGCCCACAGAGGTGGGGTGGCCAGCCCTGTGGGGTGGAGAAGCAAGTTGCCAGCTCCAGGAACTGGCGAAGGTGGCAGAAACATGTCCTGGTCCCGGGGACACCTTGCCGAGTGCGGCCTGGGGCCAGACTGCAGCCTGGAGAGAGGACAAGCCAGAGCGGGGTCCCTGACCGCCGGTGGGGCCTCAGTGCCCCACGTGGGGTCCCGCTGTGCTTTCCTCACGCCCTCCCTCAGCAGTGCCGTGGGAGGGGCCCTTGTTCCCGGCCCACGATGAGGGGGGTATCTGAAAGAAAAGCTAAGTTGGAGAAGGGACATCCCCATCCCGTGGGACCGAAACCCCTCCTCTCCTGGGAGCCGTACAACGGGAGTTGCTCAAGAGAAGAAGGCAGGAATGGTCCGAGGAGCCAGATTGTTTACTTGGGGAGGGGTATTTTTAGGTGAGGAGAGAGGGACGGGCATGTCTGAGGGGCGGGAATGGAGAACCGGAGGACAGGTCATAAGAAGGAGGGAGTGTCACCAGGGACACCCTCCCGTGTGTGTGGGAAAGCACCTCCGACTTCGTCGCGCTGTACCTGTGGGACCCTATGAAAGACCCAAGGTCACCGGAGACACATATTTCTGTCTGCCCGAGAAGGGGTGACAATCTGGGGGAGACGAAGGACACCAGGTGGCAAGGGGAAGGGAGGGACCAGCGTGGTCCTGTCTCAGAGGGACATCCTGGTACCAGTCTGTGAGGTTTACGAATTCGCGGGAGGCAGGACGGACTCACGGGATCGTCAGAGGACCACGGAAGGTGAGGACTCGGAGAACGTGCCGGTAGATAGAAACAGTGGAGAGATGTGACGAAGACGGCAGCCACCTAAGAAACCAAATCAGCGGGCCAGCGTTTCCCGCAACGAGACAGGCTTGGACGACCCACGCCTGAGGTAACCGATGAGATCCACCTCCCAGAAACTGTCTCAGTGACCAGGACAAGTGAGACTACATGGTGGAGCGGCCAGGTACCCTGAATGCCACTCCTGGATGGTAACCGGGCAATACACAAACACATCCTTCTCCCTTACGATCATGGGGTCAAAAACACAACGTAAATCGTAGCACATCTAAGTTCAGTAGCATGTTTTTGTTTTTAAATGAATGAATGAGCCTGACCAGGCGGTGGCGCAGTGGATAGAGCGTCGGACTGGGATGCGGAAGACCCAGGTTCGAGACCCCGAGGTCACCAGCTTGAGCGCGGGCCCATCTGGGTTGAGCAAAAGCTCGCCAGCTTGGACCCAAGGTCGCTGGCTCCAGCAAGGGGTGGCTAGGTCTGCTGAAGGCCCGCGGTCAAGGCACGTGTGAGAAAGCAATCAATGAACAACTAAGGTGTCGCATAAAAGAATTGATGCTTCTCATCTCTCTCCCTTCCTGTCTGTCTGTCCTTATCTGTCCCTCTCTCTGACTTTCTCGGTCTCTGTCACACAAAAAACAAACAAAAAATGAATGAATGAATGAATGAATGAAAAGGGTTAACTCAGTCTTAAAGTTTCAGGGTTTGTTTTTATTTGTTCAGAGGAAAACAACTATCATTCTTTTGAAAATCAGGGACCCTCTTGTTTTTACTAACCTGACTGGAAATTCCACCCCGTGAGGCCTAGAACCAGGGAATGCGTTAAATGCTTTTGAACAGGACCTTGAAACCCACGTGGATGACCCTTGAGCCACCGTGTTCTCAGCCCAGTCCACGGGAAGGAGGGAGAGAGAGGCAGGACCCCTCCCAGAAGGGCACTTCTGCGGAGCCTCGCAGGACACGTCTGTTAACACACCGCTGGCCAGAACGCCGAGTGCCGCTGGGAAGTGTCCTTCATGCCGGACACCGTCTCTGTAGTTCACTCAGCAGCTTCCCCTCCTAAAATAAACAGGCATGGGAGGAGGTCACCGTCCAAAGTCACTCTGTCCTGCTTCTAATGAGGTGCTGAGTTCTTTTCCAGAGGTCTCAGAACGAGATCGCCAAGCATGCCCTCCAACATGCGCACCAGAGAAAGAATGCAACCTAATCTTTCAACATCCTGGGTCAAAATGCACCAAGAATTACATAGTAACCCACCCCCAAACCCTCATGTTAAACAATGGACACATAAAACTCCAGGATCCCCTAGCACCTGCTCACAAAACCCTCATGTTGAAATAATGTAACTCCATAGAATATGCATACATTCACCCATTTCTTCCTTTATTTATTTAAAAAAATTTTTTTTCCCTGAAGTGAGAAGTGGGGAGGCATGCACCCAACCAGGATCCACCCGGCATGCCCACTAGGGGCAATGCTCTGCCCATCTGGGCTGTTGCTCTGTTGCAACTGGAGCCATTCTAGCACCTGAGGTGGAGGCCATGGAGCCATCCTCAGTGCCCGGGTCAACTTTGCTCCAGTGGAGCCTTGGCTGCAGGAGGGGAAGAGAGAGACAGAGAGAAAGGAGAGGGGGAAGGGTAGAGAAGCAGATGGACACTTCTCCTGTGTGCCCTGGCTGGGAATCGAACCTGGAACTTCCTCACACTGGGCCAACGCTCTACCACTGAGCCAACTGACCAGGGCCACCCATTTCTTCCTTTAAATGTAACTTAAAAACCCTCCATTGGGGACAGATTGAGCTTTGCCTCCTATGTCCTTACTAGTTGACTTTGGAAAAAAGCCTTTTCTTTTTTCTTCTCAAAAGCAGATGTCCTAGTATCAGGCCCTTGCTAGTTAGTATAGGTAGGCATAAGATTATACAAACAGACAGATAGATGATAGATAGATAGATAGATAGATAGATAGATAGATAGATAGATAGAGTATAGCAACATAATAGTAACCCACTAAAATCAATAAGACAAGCCTCCACGAATAATAACAATGACACAATATGGTACATAACCAGTTATTGATGAGCGAAATACTATTGGGGTGGCTGATGCTGCTTCCCAGAAGTGTGCACCTGGAGATTGCTTGTGCCCAGAGATGCAAACACGTCCCTGTGTCCTGGTTCACCTGTCTTCAGCCAGCCGAGCCTGACTGGACCCATGGGAAGGCTCAACCTGAAGCTTCCCCCTAGTCGTTAGGGAGACCTGATTTTCCTTAAAGGTGGGAAAATGATCAAAAAGTTGCTATAAATTCTTGGTGAAACTTTTTAACATAATGTCTCTGAAAACAGGGGTCTGTTTCATTTACGCTCATATGGGCAAATACACGCCTGACTGAAGTCCAGTGGGGCATCATGCCAGGAGCGGTCACCTCAGTTCTGCATCATTCCAGTTACAAATCATGGGCTCTCTATTCTCACATTCCCCGTAGAATCAACCGCATTCCACCTGGCTTCTTTCATAACAGGCTTCTTTATACTGAAAGGGAGAGAGAGAAATATATCTGGACACCGAGAAAACCTTGAAGAGAAAAAAGGAAACAGTAAGTGTCAACATAGAGGACATCACCTTCAACAACACAAGAGTGCCCGTTCAGTGAACTCTATTGGCTCTGGCCGGTTGGCTCATTGGATAAGAGCGTCGACTCTCTTATATGAATACCGCAGGTTTGATTCCTGGTCAGGGCACACATGAGAAGCGATCATCTGCTTCTCTTCCCCTCCTCCCTCTTCTCCTTCTCTCCTTCTTCCCCTCCTCCCTCTTCTCCTTCTCTCCTTCTTCCCCTCCCACAGCCAGTGGTTCAACTGGTTCAAGCATCAACCTCAGGCACTGAGGATAGCTCTGTTGACTGGAGCATCGGACCCAGACGGGGCGCATGTGGGAGTCTGTCTCACTATCTCCCCTCCGCTCACTTCCAAAAAAAATAATAATAACTCTATCACCACACATGAAAACGAAGACTTTAATTTTATGGTTTCATACACCATATCTTGTCCCTTAACCCCTGACAGAAAATAAGCTCAGATAAAGGAGGGTTTTAAGCTAAAGAAAAAGAGACACTGTCATTAAATCTAGAATGAGGCAACTTAATGTGTGAGGTCAAATGTAACCAAAATATTGAATGACAAAGGAATTCAGTTGGTTGTGTCTACGGAGAGACCGACGTTTAAGCTGACGTCTGTCGTCAGGCTGGAGTAGAATGAGATGGCTGATGAACAGGATGCAAGACCCCAGGATTCTCTGAAGTTGGTCAGGATTTCTCTCCCCCAGGTACCTGGAAGGGAGCTGTTTGGGTCCCACCAGGTGGCCTGAGACATTCGTTCTTCCCAGTGGCAACTCTTGATTCTGACGTAGAAAATTAGCGGTAAACAGCCATATTCCAGAGCATTTTCTCAATCCATTGAGAAGTTGCTTCCCAGCAGTTTGGCTTGAATAAACTCATTAAAAAAAAAATTGTTAAATAAATAACGCCACCCTGGCTGAATAGCTCGATGGTTAGAGCATCGTTCTGCAGCACAGAGGTAGCTGGTTCCATCCCTGGTCAGGGCACACACACACAGGGACAGATCAATATATATATATCTCTCTCTCCCTCTCTCTCTTTCTTTTCCTCTCTTGTTAAAATCAATCAATCAATCAATAAAAATTTTAAAGCCACTTGGATATAGATAAAAAGATAGGTGACTCATTTAAGGGTGTCCTGGATAAACAGAACAGACGGTGATGAGAACCAAGGAGAGGTTGTTCCCGTGGTAACAGGCAGTGCCGGGCGCTCCTCTGAGATGTAGCCCGGGGGCAGTGGTCACTGGGCCGGCCTAGCCTGCCAGTCCCCCATCCGGAGCCTGAGAGAGCCATGGCCTCGAGAACAGACTCTTTATAAAGTACGGTGGCACCGTGGCCGACTCTCCCACCTCTGTCTGTGCTCTGTCCCGGATGCCGGGAAACCACATAGCAGATTGGAGAGAACATGGTTGTCAGAACGGGAGAGATCGGGGTTTAAACCCCAGTGTCCCCGTGTGTTACGGCCTTACCCCGTGACCACGCTGAACCCCTTGGAACCTGAGCTGTCGCAGTGGTAAAATGGGGGAGGAAGTCTGCCATGGGGGGTAATTGTGACAGGTGAGGTAACAAAGCATCCATGTTGTAACTGTATCAACTCAGTGCTCCTGTAATAAACAAGAAGTACTGGATTAGTTTCCACAGAGAAGCAGAACCAATATGGGGTCATCTATCTATCTATCTATCCATCTATCATCTATCAAGAGATCTATTATAAGGAACTGGCTTACATGAGGAGAGTGGAGAAGTCCCAAGATCTGAAGTCAGTCAACAAACTGCAGACTGAGATCTAAGTTCCATTCTCAAACCTGGCAGATCGCTCCTTGGCCTCTTGGTAAGGTCAGGTGCAAACACGGTCAGATCTCAGGCCCCCCGAGAGCCGCTGCTTCCATCTGGGCATAAAGCAGAAAGGGGCTGACGTTCCAGCCCCAGTGGGCAGGCAGAGGGCGCTCCCTGCTCCCCGGAGGGTCAGCCTCTCTGTGCTGTCAGGGCTCCAACAGATAGGAGGGCAGTCCCTTCACGTAGTCTACCTCATCTAAAAAAACTCCCTCACAGACACACCTAGAATAACGTTTCACCAAATACCTGGGCTGCCCTGCGGCCCAGCTGAGTGGACACCAAGTTAGCCGTCCCTCCAGAGCCTCAGGGGTATACAAAGGAGTGTTACCGTCCTTAACGGCCCCCGGGGCCCGACGTCACAGCAGCAATTCAGACGCACACAGGAGAACGTGCCCCCTCTAATATCCGCCTTCCTGCTGCTTGTCACCACGCGGCCAAATACGCAGAGACAGGATTGAGCCTTTAGGGACGCTTTGTGCAGACGGCAGCATCTGAGAGATGAGGGTTATTACGTCAGCCACCCGTCCTGAAAAACCTGTCTGGACACCTGGTTTCAAGCAGCCTTTCTGATAAGGGGAAGGAAAGCCCACCACGTAAGGTGTTTGGAATTTAGGGAGAAGTTAACTACATAGATAAAAGTTGCCATCCAGAAATGCTGCTGGCGTTTCTTCGTCTGCTGACCAGCACTTCTTTATCTGCGTCCTTGCCAGCGGACTTTGTGTCCTGGGAACATCGGGGCTCAGATATCATATTGTCTGTGGAGCTCCTGAGCCTGGGACACAGAGGTGGGTGGCCTGCAGCCTCATCAAGTCCCGTGGGCCCATTCCTGTGTCCAGCTCCTGGGGCCAAAGCCTTTTTTATTTTTATTTTTTTGTTGTTGTTACAAAGACAGAGAGAGAATCAGAGAGAGGGACAGACAGACAGGAAGGGAGAAAGATGAGAAGTGTCAATTCCTCATGGCGGCACCTTAGTTGTTCATTGATTGCTTTCTCACATGTGCCTTGACTGGGGGGCTAGAGCAAAGTGAGTGACCTCTTGCTCAAGCCAGTGAGTGACCTTGAGCTCTGTTGGGCAGATAAAATATATTATGCTCACTTTGTTAAAGATGGCGCTGCCCACATGGAAGCCCGTCACCCAGGTGATATTGTTTGCCCTTATGCTTGGGATGGGTGTCGGGGAAAGACTGTCATGTAAGCAGGCCAGGTCGTTATAACCTAAGGCTTAGTTGTAAGAGTAAGCTTTTCCCCACACCCTTGACTGATTGGATGATGTGGGTGGTGCACTCTCATGAGGAATCCCATTGTGCCTCAGATGGGTGACTTTGTATCAGAGACTTCCTTGTTTGTAGATTGGATTAAGGGTTTGGATTTCTACACTATAAAGTGGGGCAGGCCAGGAGCTTGCTCACTCTTGGTTCCTGAGGTTAGCATTAGAGAGGAGAGCAGATTAAGGCCACATGGAGGAGAGGAAGCAGCCAAGATGGCAGAGTGCTGAGGAAGAGTTTGTGCAGAGAGAAGGAGATGGGGAACAGAGGTGAATAAGTCTGGTGAGCTAGAAGCCTTTGATTCTAGGAAACTCGGATAAGTCAGTAGCTTTGTGAGCACTGAATGAGTGGGTTTTGGAGCCCAGTGTGTGTTTTTGCTTGCCCGCTGAGTGCAAGCTAGAATTAAAGCGGATGGCTCACCAGTTTTTGGCTCCGTTGTTTCATTACCGACTGTACGAATCTAATGTGACCCTGCATGGGTCAGGCTGCTGTGATCCTGACCCTGACTACTGGCTTTACAAGCTCAATCCAGAAACCATGGGATTCAAGCCAGAAACCTTTGGGTTCAAACAGCAACCATGGGGTCATGTCTATGGTCCCACGCTCAAGCTGGTGAGCCTATCCTCAAGCCAGATGAGCCTGTGCTCAAGCCGGTAACTTCACAAGTTTGAACCTGGGTCCTCTAGCGCCTGGGACAAAGCTTTTTACCTGCATTAATCATTAAGTCTATTAATGATTACTAAAAGCTATTAATACTAAAACCGAATTCCTATATCTTGAGTTGCCCCAGTGACAAGCCCACTGAGCCATCTGCTCACATTCTGTCTGCTAACACCTGATCAGCTTACATCAGCCACAAGGCAAGCCCCCAACATTCGTGGGGCATGAAAATGGGCCCACCCTCCAGCAGGAGAAACTGCAAATTCACGGAGCAAAAAGCTTGGCTACACACCATGGCAAAAGTTGGTAAAAAGAAAATAATAATAATAATAATAATAATAGTAATAAAATCATGCAATGTGCCACAGCAACCCGATGCCTGGCACCTGCTGGTTAACACGTCCTGTCTGTGTGTCTGTCTTCCCACGGCCTCTGAACCTCTTCCGCTTGTCTTCCAAGGATTTCCCGGCATTCCTTGCAATGTGCTACATCGATCACAAATAGGATATTTTTTTAATGTTTTTATTTTATTTTATTTTATTCATTTTAGAGAGGAGACACAGAGAGAGAGAGAGAGAGAGAGAGAGAGAGTGAGAGAGAGAGAGAGAAAGGGGGGAGGAGCTGGAAGCATCAACTCCCATATGTGCCTTGATCAGACCAGTGCAGGGTTTTGAACTGGCGACCTCAGTGTTCCCAGGTCGACGCTTTATCCACTGCGCCACCACAGGTCAGGCACAAATAGGATATTTTTAAGAAGTAAGGTAACGCTCCTCATAAGGAAATGCCTTTTCCTCCCCCGCAGGGATCCCCACAGCAGGCAAGCTGCAGCTTTAACTGCCCCGCGCCCGTCTCTGGGAGTTCACTCCCCCATCCCCACCCCACCCCCAGAGGCTCGACAGTCCATTGGGAGCACAGGACATGTGTGACTGATCCCCAGCCTGTGCCCTCCTGCCACTTACTCGCCTGGGTGGAGTGTCCCCTGCTGTTATTTTGCTCGATTGTTCCTGTTCCACAGTCGCCCCATCCGTGTGCTATGTGGTGGGAGTCCGTCCAGCGCCTAGCTCACCTTCTGCCCTGACTACAGAATGCATCATCTGACACGGGAGCGGCCTGACATTCCGCCCTGCCCGTCAGAGAGCTCTCTGACAAGAACGAATGGTCCCCGGTCCCAGGGTGGGAGGCCAAGATGGTCACACAGCTCGCGTCCTCGTGTGCTGTGACCTGCCTCCGTCTCCCTTCCCTGTGTCACTCACCTCACAGCTTGTGTGTAAGTCCGTGACGGGATGGCGTGTCTCCCCACGCCGCCGCCGCCCGGCCTCTCTGAGGCCTTCTTCACGGGACACGTGGGAGGAATCTTAGCAAGAGGTCGACAGACACCGTGAACAACCGGAGGCGCACGTGACGATCTCTCGGAAGGAACTGAGCGGTTCAGGCCAACGTGGAATGTTAAGCTGTGTGTTTAACCCTTAAGACGCCCCGTGTCCACGGGAAGAACACACAGTTACTCCTGGCCCCCTGTAGCTCTATCAGGCACTGTACAGACGTGTTTGGTCACCCATGTCACCCCAATTCCCACCGCAACCTTAGGACGCACGGTCACTCTGGTAACCACTCGACAGTGGAAGGGACCGACTTCTCCTTGGCTTCAGCGACTGGACCGAGGGTTAGCGTTAGCAGCAAGGACGGGAAACTCCCCAGGGTGGATTTCCACAGTTCCTCCTCTTTCCTCTGCATCTCACACTCCTTATTTTTCTGTTCAAGGACTCTTAGTAATAAACACAAGTTCTCCCCATCTCATCCCCGTGCTGGACTGAACAGTAGTAGACATTTCAAAACTTAGACTGAAGCAATCAGACAAAACACTCTACCCTGGAAGTCCCCCCCACGCCCCCCGCCTCAGTCTGAGACTCTCCTTTCTCATGGTAAACTCAGTTCATGACAAATAGCTCCCACACACACACCGGTCTTCAAATACGCTACGCTTGTCTGGTGCTTACTGCGCAGTATCCACTGACATCTCTTGTCTCTCACCCCGGGTAGCAAAAAGAAAATGTGTACACACATCTCCAATGTAAGTGTATTGATTTATAAATCATGTCTATAAACCACTTTGATCTATATGCTAAATATTTCATACATCTGTTTTGTGACTTCTTAGGAAGCAAATATAATTAAGTTTCCTTCTTTCTCCCTCCACCTCAGTGTAGGAGGAAGGGTGGTTAGAGACCAGTGAGAAGTGGAAGCAGGTCAGCATCCTAAACATGGCTTATCGGCCTCTGACGCCTCAAGACCCAGCACAGACCTGGGTCATGCGAATGACGGAACTGAGGTGTTTATTTATTTTTTCAATGAGAAACTGACAGGCAGACAGGGAGAGAGATAAGAAGTATCAACTTGTAGTTGTGTCACGTTAGCTGTTCATTGATTGCTTTCTCCTATGTGCCTTGGCCCGGGGCTCCAGCTGAGCCAGTGACCCCTTGCTCAAGCCGGCGACCATGGGGCCATGTCCATGATCCTACACTCAAGCTGGCAACCTTGGGGTTTTGAACCTGGGTCCTCGCCATCCCAGGTTGAGGCTCTGTCCAATGCGCCACCAGCTGGTCAGGCAAAACTGAGGCTTTTAAGTACAGCATCACACCTCTGCGAATGTAAAATATCTTGCACCTGCTTTAGGGCACGTAATAGTGAGACCGTGCTTTATCAGAGCGGTTTTTAATTACATTATTCTAGAGCAGTGACGGGCAATCTTTGAGCTTGGTGTGTCAAAATTCGCCAAAACACAGCATACCTCGAGTGGTGTGTCACTTGGAGAAAAACAGCCTCATCGGAAGTCCCAGAACTAGACGCTCTGTGCTGGATGGAGTTCTGGTGACAGACCTCCGGCACAGAGTGTCTACACTACAGCAAATGTTTTATCCTTGGCTACTGCACCTGGCCGTGCCCGAGCCCAGGATGAAACGTCCTTCTCGGCATGCGGCCCCATACTTCTCTGGTATGCGGCCGCGTGTCATGGAAAATGGCCATGCGTGTCAGTGCTGACACGTGTGTCATAGGTTTGCCATCACAATTCTAGAATGTTTTCTTTCCAGAGAATGATGGAGAAGCTAATTTAAAAAAAAAATTACCAACCATAGTAAATAAAAATAAATAAATAAATAAAGGAAGGAACAATGGATGACAGAGCTGAGCTGGTTTTTTAAGAAAAGATCAGAGCCATGTCTTTGGGGCACGTCTCTAGATCCAGAATACTGTCTTTTGCCCAAGACACATCAGACTTTGCATTTTTCCTCGACAGATGTGAATTTCCCTGTGAACTGGAGGGGCCGGGCCATCTCGGCGCCCAAACCCCCATTCCGGATGCAGTGGCTCCTGAGAGGAGCAGCGAGGTCTTCACTCTGTCACCAGCTGCCTTCACGCCCTTGTGCAAGTCACTCAGCCCTCTGGGCCCCTGTCTTGCCCCCCGTTACAGAAGCCTGGAACGGGTCATGGCAGGCAACCCCACAGCTATCTCCATGGACGCCTGCTGATTTTTCCCTAACCAACCACACCCCTGGGGAAGACTGAAGGAAGTTATGGGGCACAAACAGCGGTTTTTGGTCAGAGATCCGCCTCTCGTCCTGGGGGAGCAAACGTTCTCCTCAGAGACAGGGCCGTACAGAGCACTCTGCACGTCTCACAGAGACAGCTCGGACGCCCCACGGTGTGTCCCCGCAACAGAAACAGAAGTCCCATATGTGGCCCAGGCGACATCGAGGGTGACTTTCAGCGTGCATCCTCTGCAGGAGCAAGACAGAATCCTGCGTGGTGGTTGTTTTTTCTTTTCTCCTCCATGGAGCGGTTTCCTCAAGGAAACTTCACGACGCAGCACTGTCCGTCAGGAAGGTTGTCCACTGGACTGGACTGCAGGGTCCCCCTACTGACCCGGGGAACAGAGTACACTGGGAAAGACTTGTCCCGGCGCAAACGTTGGGTGTCTTTCTTCTCGTTCTGCAAATGCTCCCCAGCACAGATGTGGCCTGGGAGCAAGGGTGCCCACAGCCAGCCATCAGCTAACATCGGAACAGTGTCATGATCTCACTGGAGTGTGGATCAGACAGCATCACCCCTTTTCTGACAGCTGGAGGACATCGAAGTGCAGAAACGCCCACTGCCCCAAAGCTCACTCTGTCCTGCCGGCGTGGGGCTGCGCTGCAGACAGCCCGGACCTTCTCGTCCTGTTCTCGCCTCCGCAAAGGCCACACACACGCTATCCTTCCGGGCGCGCACTGCCGCCTCGGAGATGGAGCCTAGCTCTTCAACCTAGCGCTTGACCGTCTGGGCATTTTTAACTATTGGAAAAGAAGCACAATTCTTTCCCCTCTCAAAACAAATCGAGCGAAGCCACCGTTTCTCAATTAATTATGCACATACCTGAAGTTTGACACCGGGAAAACGGAGTGACCCCGAGGTATAAAGACATCCGTTATACGATCAACTTTTCTCCGTCAGACCTTAGTGTTGAGCATCTGCCGTCTCGTTCTTGACCCCGTCTTCCCGTGGAATGTAATGACCCCACTGTGTTGGCTGCCACAGGTTCTACAGACCAGTACTTCTCAGGCAGCTCATCCGAAGGAGTCACAGCAGGAGGGGTGTGTGGCCAGGAGCCACCATCGTGGCCATTGACATGCAGGTTCCCATTGGAATCAGGCAGACGGTGAAGAAATGGTGGAGTCGGAGGATGGTAGGTCATCCTGTTTATTGGTGTCCCATCAAGACAGGCAAGCCACAAGAGAAGCCAAGGGATCCGGGAGGCTCCTGCAATGATGATAGCAGGAACCGAGAGTGAGCAAGCTCCCAGTCTGCCCCACTTTATAGTGTAGAAATCCAAACCTTTAATCCAATCTACACACAAGGAACTCTCTGATACAAAGCCACCCATCTGAGGTATAATGGGATTCCTCATGAGAGTGCACCACCCCACATCATCCAATCAGTCAAGGGTGTGGGGAAAAGCTTACTCTTAAACTAAGCCTTAGGCTATGACGACCCGGCCTGCCCACAGCCTGTTCCAGAACACACATTAATATCAACGAACTTCCATGTGGGCAGCGCCATCTTTAACAAAGTGAGCATAACATATTTTATCTGCCCAACACCACAGCAGGTACACGGACACACACACGTCGGAGCCCGTGTTTACTGCTGTGTTTGTTTAGGAAGAGGGCTACAGTGCTAGGTCTCGCTATCCCTAGAACCGGTTGATGACACAAGCCCAGGCAAGAAGAATGTGTGTCCTTTTCTCCCCCGGGGTGCCACAAGCGTTCCGTGTCTCCTCGTTCTCTTTGCTTAAATACCAGTGAGTAGAGCAGCTCTTACCATTAGGTAGAAAGAACGAGACATACTGTTCTCCATGCCTCTCAGGGTAAGTCGACTGGTAATTAGACCTTGGATTTGATAGTGAAATGAGCCCCGGGGCGGTTTCCCAGAGACTCATCTCACTGAACACGTCCCCACCCAGCGCCAGCATCAGTTTTCACGCTGTTGGTAGACAGTCTTTGCACAGAAGGGCAAGGGGAGGGGAGGGGAAGAGATGCAGAGCCCTGGAGGAAAGTCCCACAGCACTAAGATCCACCCACAAGGCACCACGGTGGCTCCATGACGGCGGCTCAGAGGGACCTGAAATGTCAGGTCACGTGATGATGTCCCAATGCCCCCCCCCCTGGACTCCACCAAAGCCTGGTCAACACAGCTTGGTGCAGGTGACCACCTGAGAAGACGATGGGCTTTTCACCACTGTACTGTCCTATCGACGCAAACTATCCACACACAGACCAGACGCAAGTGACAGCTGCGCTTCCTCAAAAGAACGGTTATTCCGTCTCCTTTCCAAAACGCTGTCCCTGGACGTGAAATGCATTCTTATTCTTGGGGGTGGGGAGAGATGTACTCCACATCAAGCATGATAACTCTCCTGGGTCCCCAGCTTCTCTGCTCGATGAGGAAGATGTGAGTTTCGGGGTGTCTTGGTCACTCCCTTCTACACACCTGTCCCAGAGGACCTCACAGAGAGGCTGTATGGAGCCCTCGTCAGACGGGGCAGAACTGGTATTTACTGTCACGTTGTCACCAGCGAGTTTCCAGGCAATGCTCAGCAGTTCTCCTCAGGTGAGAAACGACACCACGCCAAACCCTGTCCATCTTCTCAAAGCCCGTCCTGATTTGCTCAGGACCGCCACGGCCACGCACCACGTACAGGCTGGGTGGCTTCCACAATGGAAAGGTATCAGCTCAGACTGAGGGAGACCAGAGGTCCAAAGTCAAGGTGTTCGCAGGCTTGGTCCCATCAGATGATCGGGGCTGTCTGAGGCCTCTTTCTCTTGGGGTTGCAGGTGGCTGCCTCCTCCCTGTAGTTCTTCCCATAGTCTTCATTCGACCTGCGTGTCGGTGCCCAAATGTCCCCCTTTTTGGGCACCAGTCAGGTTGGATTAGAACATGCCCTAATAACCTCACATTAACTTGACTTTCTCTGTAAAACTCTATCTTCAAAGGTGGAGTCCCATTCGGAAACAGTGGGGGGGGGGGCGAAGGCTTCAACATCTGGATTTCGAGAGCTTGTGTGGAGGTCCTAGCAGGGAAGCTCAGCTGCTCGTGTACCCTTGACCGAAGAAGAGTCCGCTCCTCTGTTGGGGAAGGTCTTCCTCTTTGACCAAACCACATGGCTTCAGTGACATCCCTTCAAGCAGTAGGGACACCCACGGTGCAAAGATCGGGGGGAAGGGGACACCCCCCTCACCAGCCAGATCAGCCGAATCCACCCTGGAAACCTGTGACAGATGTTGCAGGTGGATCGCCGTCACCAACCCCATCTGAATTTTGGATGGACACAACTCAGCCCGCAGCAGGGCCTCGCTACGTAAAAACATCACGCAGCGTGGTGAGGCACCATGCCACAGTTTATGCGGCAAGTTCCCGACCTTGCCTGTCCCCACGTTCTCATGAGAGGCGGATATAAATAGATGCAGGAGATCCAAATAGCACAGGGACCCAACTTCTGTCCTCTAAAGCTAACTGAGCTCATTGAGACCCCGGGCACACCGAGAATACATTAATGATGCTACGTGGCGCTGGCGATGAACAGTAGGATGAAATCTTACCGCCGGAATCGCGTTCCCCCATCGCCTCTCCGTCTTCATCCAAGCGTTTTCCCGGGCGACCCCAGTCTGACCGGCTGGAACAAGAGCAGAATCAAGGGCTGGGTCAAGTCCACAGAGTCGGGGGGCAGAGTCGCTGCCCAGGGCGGGGGAGAGGGCCGTGAGGAAGGCGTGGGGCAGGGGGGACCGAGCTGCAGAGGGGGAGGAGGACAGAGTTCTGGGGGCGGACTGCAGTGACGGCAGCAGCACAGTGTGAGTGCTCTTCCTGCCTCTGACCTGGAGCGTTACAGGTGGTTAACACGGTCAGTCTACAGAGTGTGTATTTTACCAACACCACAACAGAAAATAATAAAATAAAATAAAAAAGTTTAACTTAAAAAGTGCTTGTCAACCTGGCTGCACGTTCAAATAAATGGGAGCAATATGTTTAAGCCTCAGCGGTCAGAACCCAGCAGCTTAGAGAGGGATGTTTTTCTCCCTCTAAATTTCCCTTGCAGAGAACATCTGTGGATCTGTTAAGACAACAATCTTTATACACACACACACACACACGTGCACACACACACGTTTACATATCTCTCTTAAAATGCTAGCTCGTGTATATAATAACGTCATTATACCCTGTACTCATTAAAGAGCCTCTAAGGGAGACCGGACGTGAGATACTCTGACCTTGGAAAGGTGGAAGCTTGGAAGGCAGGTGTGGCATGACCCTCACAATATCTCATCACCGTCTGCACACCTGCAGGTGCACCGCAGTTCTCCGGAAGGGCTAACGACATAAGTTACAGCGGAAGAGACTGTGAAAAGAGACGGTCACCTGATCAGCTGCCTCCGTCTCCCCGGGGCACGTGGGGACATCAGAAGAGATGAGTTCTGACGAGACTCAGGGTGAAACATAACAAAGCTCTCACATCTGTGCGGGATGCCTACCTGACACCCCTGCCAGCGACCACGGGGGCCGAGGAGTCCCTGGCCACAAATGGAAAGGGCAGATCATGGGGAAACAAAGGACATGGGTCATGTGGTGTGAGGTCAGTCTCTTCTCCGTCCCGTGGGTGAAAAGATGAATAAATGACCCATCTCTCACCTCCTAATGCTCAAAGCTTAGGAAGGAACTCACCAATGGATGGTGACTGTCCACGATGACAGGACGGGGCCCCAGCCACATGTGTGGAGAGTGGTGGGGGCCCCAGAGAGGGGGGTCTCTCCAGGGAACCAAGGGAACCCCCCCCAAGCAGACAATATTTGCATTTTATTTTTAATGATAATGTGAAGCCTTCAGGGAAATGCAACTTAAAACCATGAGAGCGCCTCACAGCCCCAGGCTGGCTGGAATAAGAAGGGTACAGTTGTTGCCGATTCTGGGGAGGCTGGGGAGGGTTCGGAACCCGCACTCACTGCCAGTGGGGACTAGCAGGCGGGCAGATGCTGTGGGAAACCCCCTGTGGTCGCTTCTCAAACAAGGAAATGCAGAGCGGACCATCTGACCCAGAACTTACACGGGGGGGGGGGGGGGGAGGTGGGGGGGGGGGGACAACACACCGAGGAGAAATGTCCCCAGGGGAGCTTCCCTAGACACACGGTAACAACAACTCCGAAGTGGAAACAACCCAAGATGTCCATCAACCGATGGAAAAATAAGTAAGTAACATGTGACACGCCCCCACGATGACATATTTGCCCGCTACACGGAGGTCCGACCCGGGCCCCAGGCCGAGGAACTTCGAAGAGAGAGCCGCTCAGAAAGTGCCGCGTCCTGAGGGCTTCCCGCGCTGGAGAGGCCCCCCACAAACACGGGGAGCATGTCAGCGGGCGCCTCGGTTTGATCTGAGAACGCCCATGCCAACGTGAGACCACATGTTAGGAAGAGAACAGGAAGGTTGCAGCCAAGGGACCCTCTGGTAGAAGAGATTAGACGGGGTGTGAATGACAGGACTGGTCCGTGGTCTCATCCAAAGCCAGCGGCTGCTGCCGTCCACACCAACGGAAGGATGAGCCTAAAGGAAACTGGGATGGCGGCAGAGCGGCCCCGGCTACCCAGGGGCCCCGAATGCAAGGGCGTGAGGACGGGGGTGGGCAGCTAGAGCTAGGGCCCAGCAGGTTCAAAGTGCAAAGACACGTGCCCCGCGGCCTCCTTGCCTGCTGCCCAGGGCAGCCTCACACTCCAGGCTGCACTCTGAGTGTCCGAGTGTCCGAGGGCTGCAGCCCTGGACCCCTCCAGCTGGAGCACTGGCGGAGGGTGCAGGGAGAAAGCGCTGGCAGCCACCACGGGCGTCCGGGGAGGTTGAGCCTCTGGCTCTGGCTCGGGACGCCAACCCAGGAGAACCCTGGGGACCAGGCAGAACGCAGGGCTGTCCCACGGAGCCGAGGAGTTGGCACGGCCACCATCGTGGTTCTGGAGGTCACAGCACCGAGCCAAAGAGGACTCAACGCAGGCTTTAAGATCTCATGCAGTTTCCCACGTAGTCTGAACCTGCTTTAAAACGAGTCACGCCTTTCTTCCTCCCTAGTCCCCTCTCCCTTTGCGAGTGCAAATGTCTATTCTGAGCCTCTTTCCACAACCATATTTCGGGAGCACATAACTTTTTCTGTTGTTGTTGTTTCAAAGATTCACAACTCGAGAGGAACCGGCCACCTGAGAAGCGGTACCCTGAGTCTCCCCGACACCAGATCCAAGTGTAATTTACATGAAACTTTCAATGATGACTTTGAGCTGATGCTAGATCCATGACGGCGAACCTATGACACGCATGTCAGCACTGACACACGTAGCCATTTTCTATGACACACGGCTGCATACCAGAGAAATCTGGGCCCGCATGCCGAGAAGGACATTCCATCCTCGGCTCCTGCACGGCCAGGAGGATAAAACACTTGCTGTAGTGTAGACACTCTGTGCCGGAGGTCTGTAGGCCAAAACACCAGAACTCCAGCACAGAGCGTCTAGTTCTGGGACTTCCAGTTAGGCCGTTTTTCTCCAAGTGACACACCACCCGAGGTATGCTCGTTTTTTGGCAAATTTTGACACAGCAAGCTCAAAAGATTGCCCACCACCACTGTGCTAGATCGATTTAAATTCTGGGGGCTTTTTGGATGGAATGAGTGTGTTCTGCATGCCAGAGGAACAGAAATTAGAGGGGTCATGGTGGAATGCTATACATGTAATACTGCTATCTCACCCAAAGTTCCTATGTTGAAAATTGTAACCCCCAATATAGTAGTATTAGGAGGTAGGGGGCCTTTGGGAAGGTGAGTAGGTCAGGAGGGTGGAGCCCTCCTCAGTAAGATTAGTGCCCTCTATCACCTCTGCCCTGTGAGAGCACCGTGAGATGTCTCTCACGGGAAGGCAGCCTTCGCAAAACACCACATCTCCACACCTTGGTCTTGAACTTCCCAGCCTGTAGAACTGGGAGAAATAAATCGCCATTGTTTGTAAACCACCAAGTTTCTGGGGTAGCAGCCCAAACAGACTGAAAGACACGTGTTTTCTCCAAGGAATCTTTTGCGATCTAATCCCATCCTGGGATCTGCTTTTCAGGGGACCCCAAATAATAACTGGAAGAGGGGCGCAAACAAGGCTCCTTATTCTTTTAGTCTATTTTTATTTTCCCCCCCATGGAAATTCAATGTTTATGCAGCCAGTATTTCTGAGCACCCATAACGTACCATAATCCAAAGAGTAACTTAAATACCACAAAGAATTTCTTGGTCCTAGTTGTTTTTCAAGGTTCTGTGGTTTTGTGCTACATATGAATGACTTGGCTTTGGCTCAGTACACTTTTTGCATTGTAGAGGAAAATTGGCTATCATAGAAAAAGAAACATTGTATATACTACCAAGGGAGAGAGGAAAAAAAGTTAAAACTTTGAAGTTTTCCCCAGATATTTTAAATGCATTTGTACACAAAGAGAGAGGAGAGACCAAAAGAAAATAGCAACAACAACAAAATGTTGATTGCTGAATGGCAAAATTATGGGGTCATTTTCCATATTTACTCTCCTCATGATATTATTCTAAATTATCCAAAATTCTCGTAATAAACATTTTGGTAATGAGCAAGCTCTCTACATTTTGCAGTTCCCTATAGGTAAAGTTAAATCCTTTGATGCAGATAAGAAAAGATTATTTTCTAGTTTTCAAAGACCTTGGCTAGACTCATTTAGTGTGTTGCCATGGGAATAAGAATAAGACTTGCTATTTTTTTTTAAAGAATTTCAGAAAGATTCATACATACTGTTGAATCTCCTAGATAATCTGAATCATTCCTCCACAGTTCAATGTAAATATTTTGTCTTATTATTAAACCCCCTACGTAATGTGCTAGACACTATAAGAAGTACCCTTTTAAATACAAAAATAAATAGACCTCAGTGTTTGTTAATCCTTTGAGTAGTGAGTTTTTATCATGCTCGCTGACTCCCAGGAGTGTGTTTCTTTATTTGTTTGTTTTTCAAATAATAAAATTAGTTCCAGTTACAGTTTTATTAACTTTAAATCATGTTTGTTTGATAACCACTTTATGGAAACAAGAAGAACATACATTTGCCTTTTTGTGTGTGTGACAGAGATAGAGAGAGACAGAGAGAGGAACACACAGACAGGAAGGGAGAGAGATGAGAAGCATCAATTCTTGTTTGTGGCACTTTAGTTGTTCATTGATTAATTTCTCATATGTGCCTTGACCGTGGGGCTACAGCAGAGCGAGTGACCCCCTTGCTCAAGCCAGTGACCTTGGGCTCCAGCTGGTGAGCCTTGCTCAAACCAGATGAGCCCGCGTTCAAGCTGGCGAGCTCGGGGTTTCGAACCTGGGTCCTCCACATCCCAGTCCGACGCTCTATCCACTGCGCCACCGCCTGGGCAGGCGACATTTGCCTTTTTTTTTTTAACGTTGCTTTACACATTTTTAAAATAAAAGTTTTTGTACGATCGTCTCTGGATGATCAGGAGGCACAAGGACAGACATGAACGTTCATACTACTCAAAGGGTTAACAGTGAAAGTATATTTACATTCAGCATAATTCCTGAAGGAGAAAACTTAGAAGTACAGTTCCCTTTCCCTTTCTCTCTCTCTCCCCCTCCCTTCCCTCTCTTTCTCTCTCTTTCTTTGGTCTTTTGCATAAAAACTCATCCCCTCACTTGGGCTCCTTTTCTTCCCCACAGCAAAAAAGCCAGATGTCGCACAAGCCTGTCCCTAACAGATAAAAAGCAAAGGACATCACATTTTTATCCGTGGGTGATTTCATTGTGCTCGCTCCCGTCGATGGCAAGCCAGCCTTCCAGCGGGCGCACCATTCAATTTCCAACCAGAAGCCCGTCAAGAATAAAATTGTAAATGCTTTATAACTCTTGCCAACACCCTGACACAACTGTTCAAATAGAACTCTAGATTAAAAAAAAAAAAAAAACTCTCTAGCTATAGAGAAAAAAAAAAAATGAAGGTTACCCTACAAGAACTTTGGAGAGAGAGAGAGGGGGGAAAAAAAAGCCATTCATATTGGAAATATGAAATCATTTTCCTTTGTTGGAGACCTTTCATTGTTTCAAAGACTCTATTAGAGCGATCGGGAGGGCAGAGCTCGGAGCCAGACCTGCTGGCGTTCACCTCTTCCTGCAGCAGCAGACTCAGAGCCAGGGGCTGGGGGGCGGGGGGGGGGCGGGGGGGGTAACCCTCTGTGAGGGACGGAAAGCCATGTGGTTTTGTGAGAAGGCCGAGAAGGGAAGTAAATTTGAAAAATAATGAGTCTGGTTTGGAAGAACCAGAGTTCTCTTTTATGCGACGCTAGGAATTTCACTGGTCACCCCAAATCTCAAATTAGCACACTATTCTTTTTTTAAAGTCAACGCTTCCATGACACAAAACCCACAGGACCTGATGGGGAAGCGACGTGATTACACAACACAGGGTCCCAACAGCATCACACACCACACAGCAGATGGCTATCAGAAGGCGCTCTCTCTTCATTACGCCCAGGCGGCGGAAGGGCGCTGGACTGAGAATCACAGAGGGCGCTGGACTGAGAATCACAGAGGGCGCTGGACTGAGAATCACAGAGGGCGCTGGACTGAGAATCACAGAGGGCACTGGACTGAGAATCACAGCAAGCCCAGCTCGAGTCTCAGACACGCCCTCAACGGGCTAGGCCAATGAGAGAAGCAAACCAAGCGCTCTTACCTGGGTTGTTGTTGTTGTTTTTTCCTTTTTATCTACAAAACGGGTTCAACAATACCTGCTCTCTCAACCTCAAGGGATAAGGTGAGATTTAAATAAGACAGTGGAGTAATAAGTGCTTGGAACATCATGAAGCATTTACTTAAAAGAAAAAAATGATGATTTCCAGCCACACTAATTATTCATACAGGAAAGATGTTGATGCAGATTCACACCTCACCAGCAAGGTCAGGTCCATGGTAAGGGGCCTGGCACAGGAGGAATTGGGTAGAATTCTCTCTCTGCCTACTCTCCCACCTCCTCTCTCTCTCACCCCACTGTTAAACATGCATACACATGGCCCCTAACCAAAGTCAGCTATGGACAGAAACTTGGGTGACAAAAGAATTTCAGAGCAAATTAAAGATATTCTTTAACTTATTAAATAAAATAACGTGTATGTTATGTTTTTAGTATTTAATAGATACACTATTGAATAGATACAAAATATCTTCTTTTCTTAAATATGCATAGATGAGAAAAATAATAATATCATTGCAAAATTTTATAAAAATACAAATACAGAACACCACATAAAATGTATTTGAAGACAATACATCTATTTACTTTCTGGGTGTCGTTATTGATGATTTCTATTTTCTTATGTTTCTTTCAAGCTTTTCTCAATATTTCTACTCTAACTGCATATGACTTTGAAAGATAAGAACCTATAAGTTATATACATCATTTCATAACAGACTGCCCACACCCCTCTGAATGCCCTAGAGCTTTTAGAGATATTAAAACCAATTTTCACAATTCAAATGTAAGTTTTAAATGATGTGTCTGACCAATATTCATCCAACAATGTTTTACATAGGCCCAAACTTCAGAAATAACAGAATTCATGCCATCAAATCAACGACTAGCATGTAGTAAGAGTCCCTTGTATATGTAAGAACAGCTCACAAACTGGGCACTTTCACATTTGAAGACGGACATGAATCTCAGGGCAGGGGGCATGAAGTCACAGGATGGGGTGTTCTGTGAAAAAGGGGAAGCTGTCCACCTTCACAATGACTTGTTTCTCAGGAGGGTGTCCAGAGGTCAGGGGATTGGTGAAAAGTGATTCTTTTACACCCCTTGCAGGAAGACGACTTCAGTTTCTAGTACGACTAACTTTCCGAGGCATTTACACAAAATCACCCGAGTTCAGTTCCGCTTCTGCTCAGGAAACCAGCGAGGTTTGGTTTTGCTCACGTGACACGGCTTAAATTGTTTTCTGTCTGCTCAGAGAATTCTCAAGTCTGGCCCCTATTTTGGATTTAATTTTACACCCTCCCCCCCCAAAAAAAAAAGATATATTTAGGTTATGGGGCAGAGAGAGGAGAGAACAAACGACCCATGGGGAAATCAAGGAGGCATTCTAGAAAAACTGTTAAAACTCATGTGGGCAACCTTCCCAATGTTGACAGAGACCAGAACCCTGTCCCATTTACCTGCGCAGGCCCATTCCTGCCCCTTTGTAACCAATATTGAACTCTCCCTTCGGGCATGATGAGGTCTCTAACCGGCATTGATCTTCCTTCTTCATGGTTCAAAGAAAGCCCTACCTGTAGCAACAGACAAGCTTTCCTCTCCTTCCTCTCTGCTGAAGGATTTAAAGCAGTGGTTCTTCACCTGGGTTCTATGGAGCCCTAGGGGTTTGATGAGTCTGTCTCAGGGGTTCGGAGAAGCCTCTGCCGCGGAGGCCAGAATAAAGTCATACCGTCATTTGTTGTGAGTTCATGCACTTTGTTGGTTTTGTTCTTTGAGCAAGGGGATGTTCATGCACGGCTCATTTTGTGCACCAGTAAAAAAACATATACCTATGTCTTGAATTTGGAAAAAAAATCATATTTTATTTATCACTAAAGAAGGGTTTGGTGAATGCGCCTATGAAACTGGTGGGTTCGGTACCTCAAAAAAAGGTTAAGAAGCACTGGTTTAAAGCTATGAAGGGACGTGACAGTGCTAGAAAGTGGCCGGTTCTCTATGGTGGCTGGTTATTCTCTGTGTTCGAGGGGTTCCTGAGAGCCTCTGGGGTGGGGAGGCTTTGGGAGATCCCAGAACCACACTTTGCTCAAACAGATCTTTGACCATAGAAGTTAACTGCACGACACCGTGGTGCTTCTCATTAGCCCCTGTGCGCGTGTGCGGGGAATCTGGTGAACGCCCATTCTGACCCACAGGCAGGTCTGGGTCCTGCGTTCCTAACACCCTTGGGGGGGGGCGGGGGGTTGCTCTCACTTCTGGTCCCCACGGGCCACAGCTGGAGTAACAAGGATTCAGACGGGAGCCTTTCAAACTCTTCCCCGGACACTGTGGCCATCTCCTCTTTTTCCACCGCACCCACCCAATGCCGCAGTGACCTGCCCCAGCCTGGCCCTGACTTTGGTCCCTGGGTGAGAATCCTTCCTCAGCGGGATTCCCCACACCCGCCTGCCCGCCCTCCGCCACCTGCCATGTGGCATGAGGAAGCTGTTCGACCGACCCGCGTAAAACATGCACAGCTGCTTTTCGGAGCTCTGCTCTGTTGTATTCATCTCTCATTGACGTAGAAAGCGAGAGAAAGGGCATTCTAGGGCATGGGTGGGGCTTTCTCTGGGGTTCTTACATTCCAGCCCAAAGAAGCCACCAAAAGTCACAGGTGCCCATGACTCACTTACGCTCTTGAATGCTCTCCTGCTGGAAATTTCCATCACGTGGCCCCTCCCAAGCTCACCTGCCTAGATGGACAATGAAAATCCTTCTTGTTTACTCCTAACCTCCCCCCCCCGGCCCCCGGCCCCGGGGTTGAGGGCCTGACAGCTCGCTCAGGAACTGAGACCCTTAAAACACGGTCGAGTGCTTCCGAGCGCCTATCGGACTGGGCGGTCGGCGTTACAGGCGTGCATCGGACGCGGGAGAATGTTCAGCTTCCAGACGCACGGACGGCATCTAAATCGCCCGAATCCCATCCGAGTGGGACCCCCTCGGGGAGTTCTGCGGGGACCAGCGTCCAGCACGGGCTGCCCTGCTCCCGTATCTGAGTGACCTTCCATTTAGTGCTGGCCCGCGTCCCTGACTCGAGACAGGCGCCCGTCCTTCTGTCTCTGCTGTGTGGTGTCATTCAGGTTCTGTTTTTGGTCAAGGCCAAGTGTCCTTTACAATGGGACATGACAGTTCTTCTCAGGGCGCTGGTTTTAATCTCCAGAAACACGCGTGTCCACGGACGAGGGAGAGAAGACATTCTGAAGTGGAAAACGTCCAAGTACGCATGATCGACTATGCAGGTCCCGACATGGAAGAACCACCAGCCCCCCCCTCTGATTTCCCTCCCCCCCCCCCGATTTTGAACATATTTGTTCGTGAGGATTGCTTTGAGCTGGAGTGGAAGGTTGAGTCCTCTCCCAGCAGACGAAGGCGCCCTGTCTCGTCCACAGGGTCAGCGTGGATGGAGACCGGCAGGGAGGGTACAGGTCAAGTTCACAGGACACGTACATGGACCACATCGTTAGCCAAGGCAGAACACACCGCCTGCCGCCTAGATGGGGAATCGGACACAGAGTCTCTGTCCCGGACCTACTTACTCCTCAAGCCACCGCGGGATTCTGGTCACAGCTTCCAAGTTTGTTTCTTTCAACAAAGGCTATTCGAATAATTTTATTTTTCAACAACTATTTAGAAAAGTATCACCTCACATTCTCAATTAGGTAATAAATAAATAAATAAATAAATAAATAAATAAATAAATAAATAATAAATAACAATGGGGTGGGGTGTTCTGATAGTACCACATTCAGGACGCTCTCAGCCACAGCCCAGGCTCAGCAGGGGACAGCAAGGACAGACAGGGACCATGGGTCTCCCCTCCTGAACTACACTCACACTCAGTACCCTGGCATGTTCCGTTTTGGGGGGGTTCACCCTTTTCTTCTCCACGAAGACCAAAAAAATAAATAAAAGAGCTGAGACGAACAATCTTGCTCTGAAACGGCATGTTCGGCACAAGGGAGAGCCGTGGGAGGGTTCTCCTATGACTCCGTGTCTAAAGCTAGCCAGCCTTCAATCAACCCCACAAGGTCCCCAGTCACCTACGTGACTTTGGATTATCAAACAACAACAACCACAATATCAGAAATTCCCGGTTAATTTCAAGGCTCGGGCTTGGAAGAAACAAGCAGGAAATCGTTAGGGATTTAACACACACAGCAAGCATGGGGGCTGTACCTAGACCCCACTGACCCCCTGAACCCCAGTGTAAGGCTGGAATCCGGTGACGACCTCTGAGCCTCCCAACCACGGGCTCTGTGGGGAACAGTGGGATGGATGCAAGGTAGAAATCTATTGTGACGAACTCCTCAGTGACCTTGGGGCTGGGGAGACAGCCCAGTGGTTGGGGAACCCCAGAAGTGGGGTCCAGGCGATTTCCTTGTCGGCCAAGAAGCAGGACCCCAGAGTCAGGAGCAGCCTCTGACAGGCTTGAGTGGCTTGCTCATGCCCCCTACCACCCTTCATGAGCGCATGTGAGGTGTCTGCCAGGCTCAGGGCTGTGGTCAGGCAGAGAGAGGGACGAGGATAGCCAGGTGCTTTTCCCAGCACCCTCCTGCTGTCCTCATCTGTAAGCGCCACTCAACACCCCGGCACCCAGGAAACCCTCGGCGAGCCCCTGTTGAAAGAAGGCAGACAGCCCAGAACTGAGCACTGGGGACATCTCAATAGATTAAAGAGCCCACAGAGCCACTCACAAATTAAAAAAAGAAAAAAAAAATTGGAAGAAAGAATTATAGATAGAGGTTTGGCTTAGAGTTGGGAAACTTAATCAAGCTGCCATTGAAATTATCTGGATTTGAAAGAGGTGGTATTTTTTAGAAATTGCTTTCTCTTAGTTAAATAACGCCCAAAGTTTTCCTTCCTGAAAGTGACAGTTTATGAGATAGAAGATACTCTCTATGTGCAAGGTAGGAAAACATGTAAGTCTCTTCTGCTCTTGCAATAATGCAAAATCTGGCCTCATTCTGTTTGAGAGTACTTAGCAAAATGTAGCTTCGCAAACCACCATCAGAAAGCAGGCTTAGGGAAAGATGACAGAAATCGTCTTTACTCGGCAAAGGCCCTTGTACGCCCAAGACAAACAACTATGTGCCAGATTAAACTACTAAAATATTTTACGGCTCAGAACCAGTCGTCAATGGTAGAATATCAATATTTTAGAAAGCGTGATTAGATAAAACTAGCTCACACTAACGAGAAGGTTGAAGTCTATTTGTTGGATCAATATAATACATAGGGATTGTTGGTTTGTAAAATATTAGAGGCGGATTGGATGTTTTAAAACAGCCTCAATTTGAGAAACGGAAACACAGCGGTCACTCTAACAAGGCATTTTGTTCTTGGGTGTCCTGTGTTAGCACAGTAGGACATGGCATGAAAAGTCACAGCTCAGCACAGGTAATGCCAAGAGTCGACCAGCCTTTTCTATTAGAAGCCAGAGAGTAAATATTTCAGTCTTTTTGGGCCCCGTGGTCTTTGCGGCCACTACCCAGCTCAACACCTGTAGCACAAAAGCACCCATAGACCCTCCACAGAAGAACAAACGTGGCGGTCAGCAAATGAAACTTGTATAACTCAAACAGGTGACAGGCTAAATTTGACCCACGTCGCACCGTTGGCTAACTCCTGAGTAAAGCCAGACCCCAGTAGAGCAATCGGATTCACGATGTTGTCGAGAGTTACCTAATAACTTTGGTACCCAAAGTTCATCCTCCCTCCCCTGCCATTTTTTAAGTAGACGAAGCTCCTATTTTCATAAATATGAGGCGTGTGTGTGTGTGTGTGTGTGTGTGTGTGCAAAATTCTGACAAAGTACGGTCATCGAGTTAACAGCTTTTCTCAATGAATAAGTAGTCATTGAGTCAGAATGTGTCCCAGAAGACAGGGTGTGGTCAATGGCTGTGCCTATGGAAAACAAGACAATGGTTAAAAAGGAAGGATACAAGAATTAGCCATGTGCTTTACGTTACTCACAACCGTCAACCTACTTGGGCCCCACCCTGTGCGGCATTATTCGATGAGATAGACTGTTGCATGAAAAGCAAATAATATTCTGCTGAAACATCATGATTCAGTAGTTTTCAACCTTTGTATGTACACTTGGGGACCGGTGACCTCGCCGGCGGGAAACGGAAGTATGCAACCCATGGCCTTTAATCTTATCGTAACGCCGTGCAAGCTGCTGCTTGATTTCTGAACTCCACACGTACGACGCATTAAACCCCACACACGTTTGTCTGAACGCTTTTTGTCTATTGTGCATGATCCGTAAATGCTCTGTGTGGTGCAAGGAGTTCTTCCAATGAGCCTACAGGTTCCGTCAACCTAGGTAGCCTATTTTCATCCCTAGATGAGAGTCACTTTTTATGGGTGCTCCTCTGTCCAAGAGTCAGGAAGGTGAAGCACTACCCCTGCTCAGTTTTTCCAACAGACAAACTCTTTTCTGCATAATTTGGGCGACCCAGAGATGACCCAAGGTGTTCCCTTGATGACCTCTAAGATTATTATGACCTAAAATCAGATATAAGGGAATAGAAATGTTAGAGTAGGTAGCTCATCAGACAAGAGCCAGGGGAGGGGGGGGGGGGACAGGGAGGGACAGGAAATATCAGCCTTAACTATGACCATCAGCTGATAACAGATGGCTGACCATGGTCTGCAAGTTCCTGATAGCACCTAAGGCAGTGGCAGACCCGTGGGAAGAATGTGCATCGTGTCTCACAAATAGGGCAATGGCCACTAGCTGACCTTCCATGAAGGACGCTAGATGTGGAAGGGAAAAAAAATAAAATAAAAGCATGCATATGACCCCAAATCACAGACAGCACAGACCTCCGGCCGCCCACTGCCGGCAGCGATGCACGCAGACAGCGGGCAGGAATGTACTGGCCAGGCGGAGAAGCCGGGAGGCAGGGCAGGGGCTCACACAAGCCCAAAGCTCTCGCTCTCTAACCAAGCAGGGCACTCCGATCCAGTCCGCGTCACCCGCTTGGAAACCTTCCGAGTGCACCTCCCCTTTATGCGGGTGAACTTCTGCCTGTACGCTGTCTGCGTCTCCCGTTGAATGTCCTTCTTATGAAAACGCGTGAACAAATAAATAAAAGTCAAATTGTAACGGACTCTCTCTCTCAGATGTTTGGAAGAGGTTGGAAACCTTACTAAACACGGAGAGAAAGAGAGAGAGAGAGAGAGACGCTGAGAGAAGAAGAAACTGTGGGGATGGGATACAAGCCCTCGTCCTCAGCCCTTGGAAAGGGGTGTGGGCCTAGGTACACCACCCCCGCCGCCCCCACCCAGACTGGAGGGAACAGGAACACCTGCGAGACACCGGGTGTGGACACAAGGACACCCAATGACAGCAATAACCTGTCCGCTTTGCTGCGAGCGTTGCACCCACCCTCGCAGTGAGCCCGTGCAAGCGGCCGGATTTTCCTCCTCGGGGAAGCCACAGAAGTTTCTGTCCCATTATTTCAATAGAAGAGTAAATATTGAAAGCATTATCACCGAAGTTTTTAAGCCCGAGGAGGTCACAACCGTAGCCTTCACGGGCAGTGGTGGCCACTCCGACTTACGGTGAACGGAACAGACCCTTGAAAGTGAGTTACGAACTTGTGGAACACCGACCGGGTGCGAATGATTTGGATCTGGAAAAGACATCCGTAAGGGTCTTCCCTGTAGAAGGCAAAATCCTCGCTACTAAACTAGAGATAGCGATGATACACGTGGAGTAAGTGTTTCTTACCCATGAGTCCAGGCAGAACCTAGAAAAAGCATGGCTACATTTTGTTCTTCAAGAATCGTGAGTTGTAACATAAGAGCTGTTACCTTGTTACCCTTGGAGCAAGATGAAGGCATTGGACGATGGGAGGTCAACATGATCCTCACTGGGAGATCTGGATGTAGATGCTGTACCCTCAGCGAAAACCATGCAAGTCGTGAGGTGTTGAATCCCTCAGGGAATGTTACATACTGTAAAATATAAAAAGTGTGTAGCTCAGTAAAGAAAGCAAAAATAAATTGAAAAGCTTGGGAGGTCAGAAGATGATTTATCAGAATTTAAAATACATATAGTGTAGCTCCACCCAATAGCTCGGTGGGTTAGAGCATCGTCTTGATGTGCAAAGGTTGTGGGTTCGAGCTCCGGTCAGGGCACATACAGGAACAGATCGATGTTCTTGTCTATCTCTCTCCCCCTTCCTCTCTCACTAAAATCAATACATTTAAAATTAAAAGAAAAGTCCTATATAGTGTATAAATATACATAACTAGGTATATAAAATACGTAGGTTCTGATATTCTCGAAATTCAGGGATACTTATTTATATGTTTATATATAATTTAATTGTATGCTTTTCTTTGGGGTGACGATATTATAGAGGATGAACAGAATTTCGAAGACTGAGCTATTTGCCTTTTGTTTTATCTCCAACTAGGACAGACCTTTGTCTTTCCGAGCTGAAAATAGCCAAGAAAAGACTAGCAGCAAAGTTTCCACTCTCCTAAGAATTTGAATTATCAGCTGATCATGTGCCAAGGTCCTGCAAAGGAAAAGCTAATGGGGACAATCAGACCAAACTATCCATCCCATGCTAATTATATAGCTGCACAAAGGCTGTACCGTTTCCAGAAGAAAGCAATTTTGATTGCCAGTCCTTGGAGTGATGCAATGTTACAAACAAAAGGAAGCACACAGAAATGTGTGGATTTTATTCCAGGAAGATCACAGCCCGCACTGACGGGGAACGCTTCTGTCTTGGAACTACGGTGTTGTGAGTAAACACCTAATTATGCTAATTGTGTTAGAACTCTAGAATCCTGCCAGACATGTAGGTATTTATACATACAGTCGTACAGTGTGAAACCCACGAGACACTACCGTAAATTTAAGTGTCCAACAAGGAATACCTAAATACTGGCATTAGAAATGTCCCATGGAAAAATACCGCCCATGAGGCAAGGTGATGACCTCACACTTTTACAAAAATTTAAAAAAAAAATTATAAAGACAAAAAACAAATAAATAAAATACTTTTTTGCCAGCTTTGAATGTCACTCCTAAAATGTCCGCTTACAGCAGGAAGTTCTCCGACCTGCAGGAGAACTTCTCCCAGTCTTCTTTGAAAGATGTTCAGTGGCAGGTCTTGGGCAGGAAGGTATAAGACAAATGAAGGTCATCCTACCAACCAAATAGCCAGGAAGCTTCCACACTCTGTGGGACCCTGTCCCAGTGACACCAGAGCCAGTCAACACAACTCTTGTCTTTCTGGAGTCACCCTGACTGATCCCACAGGACTACAACAACATCTGAAGGAAGCTCCTGGGGACACCAGAGGACCTCAGCGTGGTCTTATGCATGTGGAAAGGTGTCACCCTCGTGGTGGCTCTAGAATTCATCTGTCTTCCCCTCCCACACCATTGTAGTTTGCCGCTGCCTACCAAGAAGTTACTTCTCACCCACTTCTCATGACCTGCCCCTTGCCCAAGCATCTCTGATGGCAAACAAGGAGAGTGCCCAGGAAGGCACAGGTAAGACTACAAATAGGTATAAATGTGTGGATTACTTATTATTATATCTCAACAGGAGAAAGTATGATGACAAAAAGAAAATCAGTCCCTCTACTATCAACGGAAAGGTATAGTGTGGGCTGTACAAATTCTAGTTCCCGTCTGATCAGGTGGTGGTGCAGTGGATAGAGTGTCAACCTGGAATGCTGGGGACCCAGGTTCAAAACCTCAAGGTCACTGGCTTAAGCACAGGGTTGCCAGGTTGAGTGTGGGATCTTAGACATGACCCCGTAGTCACTGGCTTGAGCCCAAAAGTCACTGGCTTGAAGCCCGAGGTCATTGACTTGAGCAAGCGGTCACTGGCTCAGCTGAAACCCTTCCCCCACCCCCCTGGTCAAGGCTCATAGGAGAAAGCAATCAATGAACATCTAAGGTGCCGCAACTATGAGGTGGTGCTTCTCATCACTCTCCCTTTCTGTTTGTCTGTCCTTGTCTGTCCCCCTCTCTCACTAAAAATAAAAATAAATAAATGAATAGACCTAATTCCTTTTTTTAAATTTACTTTCAGGAACCCCTCAAGGTCACAGTGTTCCTGGTTCTCCAGAACAATGCCACAAGTCCCGGTTCTGTCAGGGTAGACCTGCATTTCTTCCCCAAGTACGTGTCTGAGACACTCTCCCTCTCCCCAAAGCTGGGGAGTCTGACTTCTGACCGATCCATGCTGCCCTTGATCCCCGCTGCATGTGTGAAAAATAAACCGAGGAGAAACAACCGTGGCTCCACATGCCCGCATGTCTGACCTTTCCCTGCACTCACGGCAGAGCTTGCCGTGAAACCCAGCATCTCATTAATCAAGCGTCTGACAACAGGGAGTCCGGTGTTTAAGATTCAAGAACAGGTTGCACAGCGTCTCTTTGCTCAGAAGTGACGGCTTCCCTGTGGGATTTGGCCCAAGACTCACTTTCCCGGCATTGTACCCCTGCCAGGGTGGCGAGAGGCAGGCACCGCCTAAGTGACCTGATGTCAGCAGCTCCTGAGATTACTGAAAGGACCCAATGACCATGGAACAGCTCTGGTCACAGCCCAAGACTCTGTCACTTTATCAATGTGACTGTTCTTACCAACTACAGCAAAACGAATCAATAGCCAGGTGTCAGACTGTGTTTTGTATGACGAAGTTAGACAGAGTGGTTTTTGTTTTTTTTTTTTTTAATTTAGTGAGAGGAGGAGAGATAGACAAGCTCCCAAAGGCACCTCAATTAGGATCCACCCCACAAGCCCACTAGGGGGCGATGCTCTGCCCAGCTGGGGCTGTTGCTCTGTTGCTCAGCAACTGAGCTGTTCTTAGTGCCTGAGGCAGAGGCTATTGAGCCATCCTCAGCACCTGGGGCCAACTCACTCCAATGGAGCCATGGCTATGGGAGAGGAAGAGAGTGACAGAGAGAAAGGAGAGGAGGAAAGGAGGAGAAGCAGATGGGCACGTCTCCTGTGTGCCATGACTGGGAATCGAACGTGGGACATCCACACAGCAGGTCGACGCTCTACCACTGAGCCAACCAGCCAGGGCCGACTGATGACTTCTGATGAGCTGTGCCTGAAATCCTCATGGAGCCTGACCTGTGATGGTGCAGTAGATAAAGCACCGACCTGAAACACTGAGGTTGTAGGTTTGAAACCCTTGGCTTGCCTGGTCAAGGAACATATGGGGGTTGATGTTTCCTGCTCCTCTCACCTTCTCTCTCTCTCTCTCTTCTCCAGAAAGAATAAATAAAATCTAAAAAAAAAAAAAATGAAAGGAAGAAAGGAACCCTCATGGAGCTGGTGACATTGAAGCTCAGCCTTCAAAGGCAGGTGGCATTGAACAAGCGGAAACGCACACAAAAGGTATGTTTCCTCTTCTCTACGGAAAACACATCTGTGCTTCCCTTCACCGACACACTCACCCGTGCTCCAGCAGCAGACGTGTGCACATTCACACCGAGCGATTCTCTGCCGTGCCGGCGGTGTGGTCTGTCCCCCGGGTCCACGCTGCCGCCATCAACCTGGAGTGAGCGTCGGCTCCCTCGAGTGAAGGGCGCAGGCCCACAAGGCCGCCCTGCTTCACACACGGGTCGCATGATGTTCCAGGCTACCCTCCAACCTCCACCCACCCACCCCGAAGACCAGGGTTCCCACGGTCCCTCCTCGGGTCAGGTCATGCGACAGAGTGGCTCCCGGGACTCAGGAACACGTTGACTTTGGTCGGTTTATTGCGCAGAATGTATCCAAGAAAATGCACGAGCAGCCAGGTGAAGAGATGTCTCAGGCAAGTTCCGGCCAGGTGTCCAGTGCAAAGGCTTCTGTGTCCCGATTGGTTGGGAGTCTGCCGTCCCTGTCCTCCTGCGTGTAGACGTGGCCACCAACCCAAAAGCCCTTCGCACCCCGTACTCTTGGGACATGTATGAGGTGTCATCAGATAGGCATCATGCATCATTAACACACTCTCTGGCCCTGCTAAGCCCCTGAAGAGGACTGGGGTGCATCTGAACATTCCAAGCTCCTAATCCCAGTGTGGGCATTCAGGTGACCAGCCCCCCGTCTGAGGACATCCACGGGTCTGCCGAGCGTCACCTCATTCGGACAAAAGACTCTTCTGTCACTCAGGAAATGCCATGGGATTAAGGAGCTCGGGGGTCAGGAACCAGGGTCAGAGACCGAATGTCAGAATATTAGGAACAAAAGATGGCCGTCTGGTGCTCTGGTCACTTAGGAAAACGACAGGTATTAACTGCTGGGCCCCAGGAACCAAGGGCGGGTCTGCGTCCCTTCATCCCTATGGAGGGAAAAGACAAGGAGAAACTGTGTAGCCGCCGCCCCCAGCACACAGACATCCGAAGAGAGCCCGGCGAGTTGGGTCAGGGTCTCGTCAGAGGTGGCCCCGTGTGCCATACTGAGGCTCAGAGATGTGTAAGAAGAACACAGCCGGAAATTCAGCTTCGCTCTGGTGTAATCTGATGGGTGTCACATGGAACTGTCTAGTCAATGAGTTGAAGTTTCCAGGGAGTCAAAATATATACGTAAATTTTTGACGGTGTGGAGTGTTGGTACCCCTTACCCTGCCTTGTTCTGTTTCTTTTTAGATTTTATTTATTCATTTTGATAGAGAGAGAGAAAGAGAGAGAGAGAGAGAGAAGTAGTGGGTGGGTGGGGGGGAGAAGAAGGCATCAATTCCCATATGTGCCTTGACTGGGCAAGCCCGGGGGAATGGGGAGGTTGAACTGGCGATCCAGCATTCCAGTTCGACGCTTGATCCATTGTTGTACCACAGGCCAGGTGCCCTGCCTTGTTCTGCTCAAAATTCTACTCCAGTGGGCTCCCCAGAACACCCGAGACCCAGGGACCCTCCTGGAGTGACCTTGCTTTCTACCGAGAGTGGGACCCGGGATGCAAACTCTCAGGAATGTTTCGTATTCAGGCAGGCAGGAGGGTGACGTGGAAGGAAAACGTGGGTGAATGAAAAGACCATGCCTCCAACCCTTTGTTTTTTTTCTCAAAGCTCCTGCTGTTTCTCTCTGTCCCCCCATCACCTGTGCCTCCCCGTGTGTCCCCGGCATGCTCTCCTCTGACCGCCCCGTCCACACTCCCACCTCTGCGCCAGGTGTCAGGAGAGTCATGCGGGGACAGCAGTCCTGGCCGGGCTGAGTGGCCCTGCTGTGTCCAGCTGCCCTAGCTGCGCCTCTGTCTCTAGCCTACCTGGGAAAGCAGCGCTCCGCTCCCTCCTGGGACGCACTGCGCTCACAGAGCTCGTGCCCCCACGAATAATCAGATCAGGACAGTCCTACTGCCCCACGTCCAGAGGGAGAGAACTGTCCACCTTCACGGCCCAGCAGGCACGACCCGACGTGGGGCGGGGCACGAGAGAGCCCGACCGAGGCCAGCACCTGATGGTCAACAGGTTTCCAGACCGGCCATGCTTATGAAGTGGCCTGAGGCAGCAGCCGCCTCGGAGCATAAACACAACCTCAGCTTTTAAATGGACCCGACGTCAGCCGTCACAACGACATTTTTCCTCTTTGCTTGGAAAGAGCGCACAGGGGAGAAATTCAGCAAATAAAACCCGCGGAAAACAGGAGTGTTCCTGCAGGCTTATTTCCAGCGGGGTGGGAACACGGGCTGGCGGTAATACTTCGATTAATGCCCGGAATGGGCTTTCGGTGACAGACGGATTCTGCAGGCGCTTCCTAAGCAAGATGGGGGAAGAGGTACAAAAGACGAAGGTGTCCGCTTCAGACGTTCATGGGGGAGGATAAAAGAAAATAAAAGATGACATACAGTATAAACACGTGACAAAATGCTCAAGGGAACAGCACCCAATCTGCTGGAGAACATAACACAGGCCCCCAAGGTTGAGTATAGACATCACGGAAGAAACTCGATAAGAACCCTGCAGTCTAGGCGGGTGGACGGCATAGGGAAGGGGTGACCGGACAAGACTCACCAGAGGACCCGGGGAAGGGCAGGATGGAGAAAACACCTGCACCCACTTCCGGCCACCTCGGTAGCTGCCCCTGGTGACCCCAGAGGGGTGGAAGGAGGGACAGACTGAGAGGGGTTGTCTAGGGGGAAAACTCAAGTGTCATCCCTGCTCTCCTACTTCTAACTGGAGGAATCCTTCTTTCACAGCCTAGAGAGCTCGTGACGTGAAGCCCTGACAGACTGGCTTCCTGAGGTTCCAGACCTCCGCTCCGCCTGTGGTTATTTCTATTATTTTTTTCTTTGACACAGAGAAAGACAGACACGCAGGAAGGCAGAGAGATGAGAAGCATCAACTGATAGTTCCGTCGCCTTAGTTCTTCGTTGATTGCTTTCTCATACGTGCCTTGACCAGGGAGCTCCAGGCAAGCCAGGGGACCCCTTGCTCAAGCCAGCGACCGTGTGATCACGTCTATGATCCCACGCTCAAGCCAGCGACCCCGCGCTCAAGCCAGCAACCTCGGGGTTTCAAACCTGGGACCGCGGCATCGCAGGTTGATGCTCTGTCCACAGCACCACCGCTGGTCAGGCCTGGTATTCTTTTAAGGGGAAACCAGATCTTTCTCTTTGCAATCTGAATGAGCAGGTATACAACTTTGGCTCATAAATTGCTACTGAGGGTCAGACACTCATTAAATACACGAGTGGAGCCTGACCTGTGGTGGCGCAGTGGATAAAGCGTCGACCTGGGAACACTGAGGTCGCCAGTTCAAAACCCTGCACTGGTCTGGTCAAGGCACATATGGGAGTTGATGCTTCCAGCTCCTCCCCCCTTTCTCTCTCTCTCTCTCTCTCTCTCTCTCTCTCTCTCTCTCTGTGTATCCTCTCTAAAATGAATAAAATAAAAATTAAAAAAAATACACGAGTGGAAGCAAATGCCCACGGGGCCAGCGCAGGGCATAAAGGACTGAAGCGGTCGAGGAGGGGTTAGTGGAGGTTACTGCACAGGACATCCTGTCTGTAAGGGGCAGACGTCACCCCACTTCACTGGAGGGTGGCGGAGAGGAGGTCTGGATGGCCATCACTATTGCACAAGTTCCTTCTGTTTCAAGAGAGAGATTCTTGTGTGAACGGAACACGCCTGTCGTTTTAAACACTGGTAGCAAACTGATTAAAGCAAACAGAACAAACACACTGTGAAGACTGAACAGAACACGGTCTGCCGGCCTACCTCAGGACGCGGATTGTCATTTTGTGACGTGCGTATCCTAAACCGTTGGGTCCACCGGGCAGGTTGCTGGTACCGGCAAGAGCTACTCGGTCCTTCGAGTTGGCAACCACGCTGAGCGTAAGGAGAACAACAGGAAGGCTGTGGTTTGGGGGGGGTGGGGGGGTAAAGGCAAGAAAGGAGGTGAGACATACTTTATAAGCCTCCTGATTCTGCTCACTGAGGTCCTGTCTGCCTCTGTCTGGCTGAAGCTAACCTAACAGCACACAAAGCTTCACTTCCCAGTTTGAATACCGCCAGTGGCACCATAGGAAATACTGAAAGAGCCCACTTCCCAGAGTGTTTGCTAACCAAGCCCCCCACCATGAGACACCCACCATGAGACACCCACCATGAGACACCCACCATGTGACTGACACCCACCATGAGGACGGTTTCTCCCAGGCGCAGCAGAGGGGAGCCTGGTTTGGAATCCTGCGGCCCAGACGCCAGCCAGGATCTGAGAATGCGGGCACTTTGAAGGAAGGAAGACAGTCATTGGACACGCAGCGGTAACTTACTACAGAGCGCTGGGCAAGGCGCCCACTGTCCATGGACAGCTGGACAGGTTACGCACAGGACTATCGAAGTGGCCAGATGACCCTGGAGACATTCCTTGTGCCGTTCTGAGGTGATGGCATAGATCACACTGGGGAACAATTTTTTTATTTTCATTTTCTGTTGCATGAGCTTTTAGAACTTTTTCCATATATTTCTGCATCGCTGATTCTAAATCTGAAATCTGTTTTTTTGTGTATGCTCTAGTTTTTATGCAGTTTTAATTTATTTTTGTTACAGTTAATGGCAAGCATTGGTTTTTAAATTAGAGTTAAAGGGCAATGACTCTTAGATTGAACATAACCACAAGGCAATTAATGTTTTACAAACATCACTTTTACATAATTGTAGTTGTTTTTAAAAGTAATAAATTATTTTCTGATAAAAAAAAAAACCAACTTATTCTGTTTTAAGATTGAATAATGGCTTCTTTGAGTAGGCGTAAATGTAAGAATAGTCCTGACACCTTCTGTTCTATATGTGACTGTTACACATTTCAACGTCAAAGGCACAATATTTCATCATTTGTGACACGTGCATATATTGCCTATTTTCAAGTTCCCCTTGGTGATCAAGACAAGAATTGGGCTCCTCATATTGTGTGTCATAATTGTGAGGAAATGCTTCGTGACTGGACAAAAGGAAAATGCAAAGGTATGCCTTTTGGTATTCCCATGGTTTGGCGTGAACCTAAGGACCACAGCAGTGACTGTTATTTCTGTCTGATCCATACAAAGGGCATCGGCAAGAAAAAATGGCATATGATCGCATATCCTAATATTCCTTCAGCAATACGACCTATCCCACACTCTGAGACACTCCCGATTCCAGTTTTCAATGGTTTTATTTCTTCTAAGGACGAAGAAAGTGAACATGGTGATCAAGTGTATTCTGATAAGATGCATGAGGAAATGGTTGTAGAATCTGAAGGGTCTTCTTCTGATGCCAAGCAGTCATTAACCCCTCAGCAGTTTAGCCAACCCGAATTGAATGACTTAGTAAGAGATTTGGGCCAATCAAAGAAAGCAGCTGAGTTATTAGCCTCCAGGCTTCAAGAAAATAATGTACTTCACCAGCCAGCTAAAGTATCCCCTTTCAGGAAGCATGAACAAATTTTTGTGGACTTTTTCCCAAAGACAAACACTTTGTTTACTGTCATGATATCAGTAGTCTTCTCAGCCAGCTAGGTGTTACACTTACAGTCCAACAGAATGGCGGCTATTTCTTGACAGCTCTAAATGGAGTCTGAAATATGTTCTCCTACACAATGGTAATGTTTATGCAGTGGTTCCAATTGGTTATTCAACTCATCTGTGAGAAGATTATAATGACATAAAAATTGTCCTCGGTTTTCTGAAGTATGAGGAGCATAACTGGATCATTTGTGTGGATCTTAAAATGGTCAATTTCCTGCTAGGACAACAGAGAGGTTTCACAAAGTACCCTTGCTTTCTGTGTTTGTGGGACAGCCGAGCTCGGGAGAAACACTGGACACAGAAGGAGTGGCCAAAACGTGAAGCTCTGGAAGTAGGGATGCAAAATATTGTGAATGAACCTGTAGTTAATTGAGACAGGATCATTTTCCCCCCACTTCACATCAAACTTGGCTTAATGAAGCAGTTTGTTCAGGCTTTGAATAGAGAAAGTGAATGCTTTCATCATATTGTTTCTGTTTTTTCTGCCTTGTCTTTCGAGAAGATAAAAGCAGGTGTATTCAATGGACCTCAAATTCGAACCCTCATATGTGATGAATAATTTTCCAGGAAGATGAATAAGGAGGAGAAAGCAGCATGGCAGTCTTTTGTGGCAGTTACAAAGAACTTTCTTGGTAACAAAAAAGCAGAAAACTATGAACTTCTGGTTCAAAGGATGCTGTTGGCTTTCCGCAACATTGGATGTAACATGTGCGTTATGATCCACTTCCAGAACAGTCACCTTGATAAGTTTCCTGAAAATCTTGGAGCTGTTAGTGATGAGCAGACAGACTACTGCTGGAGCATCAAACGAGATTGTCCTCAACAAGTACACAAACGCAAGAGCTACAAACGCCAATTTTTACCTGAATCGAATTTAAATAAATTTTGCGCAAATTTTATGATTAAAATAAGTGTTTTATTATGTTCTATTTTGAAATGGTAGACAAATTCTGATGCAATTATATCTTTTAGTGTATTTACTACATTATAGATTTTATTATATTTTCACAAAGACGATGCCCAAGAAGACATTCTACTTCATTATGTTAAACTAAATGTTGAAAATTTTACAATAAGATAAAAACCTAAAATCTTGAATTGCAAAAAAAAACCCCTGTAGCCTACAGAGAAAAACTAATGCCAGATTTGAGATCAGTGCACTCGAATTAGGTACAAACAAGTGTTTTTGTGGACGCAACAAAACTTTTGTTCCCCGGTGTTATCAGGCACGTGGCTGGTGTACACCTTTAAAGAAATTGCTCTCAGCAAATAAATTCAACGTTTGCGAGCGATTGATTCCGAGGAAAGTGTCGGGCTGATGAACTGTTCTTGGGATAATATGTGCTTAAGTGACGTCGCAAGAACCACCCACAAGGACACCCCAAGGTGCTCGTGTAAATACGACTGAAAGGAAGATGTATCTGTCGATAGGTATGTGTGTGGGAGGGGGGAGGTGTGTGTGTGTGGGTGGGTGGATGTGGGTGGATGTGGGTGTGGGTGGGTGGGTGCCCGAAGAGAGGATGTGTTCTCTCGGAAAAGCCAGAAATATTCCTGTGGTTTCACTATGAATTTTTTAAAGCTGCTTACATGCTCTTCTGCTCTCCGTTGTAAATATAGTTTCTATATAAATAAATATTATCTCATTGCCAACCATCTCCATTAGACTCCAGCAGACCATGAAACAGGCTTTGCAAGAGAAAGCAAAGCTCTCAGGCCACCTCCCCCCAAAAAAACAACAACAACCACCACATTGTTTTGGCTTCTAGCTTAAGAACTCATGAAGAAATAAAATTTTGCATAGCAGTTTTGCTGAAAATACACTGTATAATCATACCTGTAAGAGCTGTCAAAGACAGGCTCTAAAAAGGATGGCAGATGATGTATACGTGTGAACGATGAATGCTTCTATTTTTCACCCACGTCTTCATCTCCCTTTCTAATATTGCTAACGTTTTCACTGTCTCAACAATCCCCATGTAAAAGAACGTATTTTCTCTAAGGCTGACATAACCCAGGAAGAAAGCATCCTGAGATTGCAGCCCACTAAGCTAAAGTCTACCTAAGGAATGAATCTAGCCCCTGTCTCCCCCACCCACCCACCCACCCGCCACTTGACTTCAGCACATCATTGCCAAGGATAACGTCGCTAAAATCACTACGGAACTCAAGAGCGAGTCAGCGGCCACATCCTCAATTCCACTCTGCTGTGTGGCCAACGCTTCCATGAACCCAGCTGTCTGTTTCACTCACGAGGCAAACGAGGCCGGCGGACAGCTTACAGACATTCAGACATGCACGCACACAGTCCCTCATGGCTGTGGGCATTCGCTGAAACCATTGTTTCCATTGTATCCCTTTCAGCAGCTTTCACAAAGAGCAAGCACAGGGCCAGTGCCCGGGGTTCCAGATTGAAGTCCTCTTCCAAAGAAGCATTAAAGAGTTACATCTCCCCGCCCCGCCCCACCCCCATCCAGAATTTAAAGCACACAGGAAGTGTAGCAACACAGAGGTTTGCAACACACGTCTGCTGCCAGGTGTAAGAGTTGGCAACAATCCCTGAGCCACTGCGGGAGCCCGCCACAGCAGGCAGGGGCCCCGTTTGTTTGATTGGCAGAAGGCCTGTCTGGGGCGGCCCAGCCAAAGCACAGGAGAGCCCCAGCAAAGAGGCCGTGTGAGGGTCCCCGGGTGCCCACGCAGCAAAGCCATCCGAGTTCTGCAGCGTAAACGAAACTTGGCAAAGGATTTCCCGCGTGGAACACAACATTTCCGTAGCCCCGGGCTTTCGACCTGGGAGGGAACCTTCATTCATCGCCATCCTGCAGTCTCAGCGCGTCTGTATTGCGCGTGGGATTGAGGCGATTTGGGGTGGCCGTGGATCACAATCGAGGATCGCGTTCACATCTCCAAAGGATTTCTGAAATGACGCCGTTTTAAATATGAGCTTACTTCTACAGAGGGATCCGTTTCCGAAAACGTTCATCAGTCTTCCGTTGGTGCCGGGGATGCACCCGAGTGAGAGCGGCGAGTGGACTCTGCGGACGTGTTAGAGGTCATCTTTGTCAGTCACATTAAATCAGTGATACGACACCCTGAGAAGGGTCCGCAGATTCCACCCCATGCAAAACCTTCAAGCAATACAGGTAACAGGGAGTTCTCCGGCCAGCGATGCAGGGAACGTCTTTCCTGGATTCATGGGGCAAAAATGCGTGGTGAGCTTTGAATCCGAGGTCAAGAAAACCCAGGGGAAGAGGGGCGTGCCGGTAACAGGGCGTCCATCGGGAGCCGTAGCTGGGGGACTGGGAGAGAGGGGGCATTGCCCGGGAAGAGTCATTGGGACCCCACAGTTCATTAAATACAAGAGGCAGTGGAGAGGGGAGAGTCAAGATGACCCACCTGTATCCCTGAGGAACGGGAGAAAGGTCTGCCCCCTGCGGAAAGGAGGGTGGGGTGCTACAAAGAGGACCCCAAGTGACAGGGAGGCTACGGCCGAGACTGGGGAGTCTGAGCCGACAGCGCGTGTGCGTGTGAAATGTCCTAAGAGCATCTGGACCTAGCATGTGCAGTGTCATGTGACAGTAACACGTCATGTACAGTCTCACGCGTGGCCGGTTTATAGAATTCTGCGTCTCATCCACACAGAGAACTCCCTGGGCCCGCCAATCGCTCACGACAGGATGGGGGAAATAACCTTCATTCTTTCTTTCTTTCACTCCAAAATACACATTTTTTTTTTTAAATCATGAAGGACGTATTGCGTTTACTCTCCATCAATGATCATCTCAGCCCGCTCCCGTTAAGACAGTTCACAAGTAAAATTTAAGATATGTGAGAAGCAATTCAAGACACCCAGAAAGGGTGTGCTGTGTCTTCCTTTATGTTAAGAATTACTTATCTATTGGAAAATATATAAGACAGCTTGTTTCCCCACCATGGAAAAGACCAGCATAATCCTTATCTTCGCAATCGGGTGACCCATTTTATAATTCCACAAGGGGATACAGCATTGCACCCTTTTAAAGGTACATGTTGACAAACCTAGTCCTCAGATGTCATTGTATCCAGATTCAATGTTGCACTAAATCCACTTATAAAAATCCTCTGCCATCCTTTCTGCTATAACTGTTCGTATTACTCAGCTCCCATTTTCTATGATATGATTAAGTCACATGAAATCTACCCAAACTTCTCTGACAGAGTTATTCATGATGTTTCTGTTATGTCTCTAACCCCGTTGGGTATGAGGCCAACTAATAAGTTTAAAAAAAAAAAAAAAGTGAATCAAAAGGACATCCGTGTAACAGTTTAAACATCCAAAAATGAGGAGTAGCAGCTTCAGATGGGGCAAACCGGCTGTCTTTCTAGAAGGCTTTTCCCAGGGTATCAAATTCATGATTTCCTTTACCCTGGGCCATGATCTTAAAGGTCTTACCATGCCTTACATGAAAATGTTCATGCACAACATTAATAAGTGCCACCATGCCAGAAATAGCCATTTGTCATAGTTTATTCATTGGTTGATATTAACTAGTTTTTTTTTGGGGGGGGGGAGGGGAAGAAAAATTCTAGATACACAGCAAAACTGAGCAGAAACTAAATGGAAGATTTCCTCTCTGTGCGTGGTCTCCCTTCTGCAAGTATCCCTGCCAGACTGGTGTGTTTGTTCCACACATGCTGTGGGCTTTGACATACGTGTACTGGGAGTGCTGGTCATTGTAGTATCACACAGAATAGTTTCACTTTCCTAAAAATCCTCGGGGCTCTCCCTACTCACACCTGCCACCCTCCTACCCCTGGTATTGCAACTGTCCTCACAGTTCTGCCCGTCCCAGCTGGCACGGAGTTGGAATCACACAGGATGCAGCTTTTTCAGAGTGGCTACTTTGACTCTCGTACACAGTTTTCTCCATGTCTTTTTGTCGATCCTTCTTTTTTTTTTTTTTAATTTAGTCAGTGAGAGGAGGGGAGGCAGAGAGAGACTTCCACATGCGTTCCCATCAGGATCCACCTGGCAAGCCCAGTACAGGGTGGTGCTCTGCCCATCTTGGGCATTGTTCTGTTGGTCAGCAACCAAGCTATTCTTAACGCCTGAGGCAGAAGCTATGGAGCCATCCTCAGTGCCCAGGCCCAACTTACTCCAATTGAACCATGGCTACGGGAGGATAGAGTGAGATAGAGAGAGATAAAGAGAGAAAGAAGTTAGAGAGAGAGGGGTGGAGAAGCAGATGGGCCCTTCTCCTGTGTGCCCTGACTGGGAATCGAACTCAGAACTTTCACACATCAGGCTGATGCTCTACCACTGAGCCAAATGGCCAGGGCCTCATTTCTTTTAAGTGCTGAGTAATAATAGTCCATTGCCTGGATGGACCATAATTTATTTATCCATCGTCTATTGAAGGTCATCTGGATGGCTTCCAAGTTTGGGCAATTATAAATAAATCTGCTATAAACATCTCAAGGCAGGTTTTTATTAGACATAAGTTCCCATGGCTGCCTACAACTTTCAGTCAGTTCCAACCCCAACTCTCCTTCAGAACTACAATTGTCACCAAGATCCACTCCAGGCTGGTCCTCCAAGTTGAGTTTCTGGGGGACGTGAAAACTTCTCTCACTAGAAAAGGGAAATGTTATAGAAATATGAATGAGCACTTAGTATTTTATAAGAGTTTCAATATCATTTATACAGATGTTTAATACAGACTTCTTAGCACATGTTAAACTCCTGAGATACAGTAAAGCTGCCATTTGAAGGAGAGTATTAACATTGGTGTTCACTGTCCAGCTGGTAGAAAATGAAATGCCCCAATGCCCAATGAAAATGACAAAATGGAATGGTTTTTCCAGGAAGCACATTCTCGTCTATCATCCATGCTTGGTACAAGTTTTAGAGTGAACATATATATTTAAAAAGAGAGAGAGAGAGAGAACTACAGGAACCATGTTTTCAGAGGCCTTAGATCCCATGGGGGGAAGGCAAAGGGTGTGACCCCTGCAGCACCAGAGAGTAGTATCATTAATTCCAAATCATAAATCCCACCGAGGGCTTGATGTCCGACCTGGGCTGACACGATCATTTTGAAACCAGGAGACAGAAAGCGAACACCATTTTCAGTACTGTTTGGGGAGCATCAGGGGAACCTAATGAATTCTGTTTACTAGACCTATTTTTATAGGCATAGGGTTTCTCTGATTTTTATGGTATTATTTTTAAAGTAACAGGTAGAGCTAAAGATGAGAAGAGCCTATGGGTTAAGAAGTTGCTAGTCAAGTCCTCACACGATGGTCTCAGTCACCGTGGACAGCGCGCGGCCACTCACGCCAACCCAGCGGGGGATCCCGGTGTGTGAGAGTCGATTCTCGGGGAATGCGAACAAGAAGGGAACTGGCCTCCATGTCATCCCGTAAATGGGAACGTGGCCATGAGAGAGGCGGCCTGGCATACGAAAGGAGCTTTCTCTCCCCTTAACTGCCTTACTGGGTTCCCCCCAGGATGGAGAAGGAGCCCTATATTCCTAAGTACAGGAAGCCGGTGGCAGCTGCAGCGAGAGCCACGAGCTACCAACATCCGGCTCATTTGTGCCATCTGAGATTGCTGACGCGTGACAGCTAAGAGAAGAATGTCTCCTGGTTGTGCAAAACCAAGTCTATTCTTAGAGCAAAACCATTAAGGAAATGACCATTCCAGAAAAAAATTTATTTTCTGGGTAGAATGTCAACCAACTTGCCACACATTTTTTTTTTTAATGTGGCGTGACCAAAAATCTGCCATTTGTGTTCAAGCTCTAGTGAAAGAATCATTACCAACAACCAACTGATCGGCTTCTCTGCTTTCCTCCTGACTTACGCCAACTTCCTTCTCAGGGAAGGTCTTCCCCTTTCAATGGAAATATACCTTCTATTTTCATGAAGTTCATTCCTCAGAAAGCCAGCCCAAAAGGAAGGAAGAGAAAAAAAAAAAAAAGAGATAGCTGTATACTTATATTACCTTGGTTGATTTCCAGGATATCAAAGACACTGATAAACTTTATGAGAACGTGATTTCCTAATGCCAGCATTCACGTGTCCTACCATCTCCCAGAATTGAACTCGAGTCTCTCCGATGCATAGACATGATTTAAAATAAATTCTTGTTTCACTATCCTCCTTCTTTCCTCCCTCCAAAAAAATCTCTATTTAGAAACTCAAAGTGATAGTGCCAGCCACTTCTTCCTTTCTCAAAGACCGCATCTGTGACTCCCGTGAATGTGGCAGTTGTAAATTAGTAACCATGAAACAAGGATCTGTCAGTGATGGCCGAGTCCTTCCTCGTGGGTTATAGCGGTACGCACCCTGGGCTCCTTTACACTCTGAGCACATAACCCCCTTCTTTAGACCAGTGGTTCTTCACCTGGGTTCTATTGAACCCTAGGGGTTCCATGAGTCGGTCTCAGGGGTTCGGAGAAGCCTCTGCCGCGGAGGCCAGAATAAAGTAATACCGTCATTTGTTGTGAGTTCATGCACTTTGTTGGTTTTGTTCTTTGAGCAAGGTGATGTTCACGCACGGCTCATTTTGTGCACCAGTAAAAAAGCATATAGTTATGTCTTGAATTTGGAAAAATAAAATCCTATTTTATTTATCACTAAAGAAGGGTTCGGTGAATGCGCCTATGAAACTGGTGGGTTCGGTACCTCAAAAAAGGTTAAGAACCACATATCATAACTACTTCCTTTTGTTTTTACTTAGATAAACAAGCTTGAGTTCCTCTCTGTTACTTACCCTCAAAGATTAGTAAGCATGATACTCTACTCTTCCCAAGTACCAGCAATTTCACCTAATGACAAGGGCCCACGCCTGGTCGGCCTTCCCACGCATTCTCTTCCTGGTGGTGGAGAAACTTCACGAGACACAGTCTTGTCATTTTTGAAATCGTAGCAGCTCACGCTCTTTTCCAAATATAACGCTGGGGGCAGTGAGCCCTCAAACGGCCCGGCTGCTGCTGGCCTCACACCGCTCATGTGATGGCTGACGCCCTTCGATAATGACGTGTTCATTGCCCTGCTTCTCTTCACGGTTGTATGTTTTCCTGGACCTTTCCTGTTACCCCGAGTCCCTTCTTTACCTATAAACATTTTAATTTATTTTTATCTATTCATTTTAGAGAGGAGACAGAGAGAGAGAGAGAGAGAGAGAGAGAGAGAGAGAGAGAGAGAGAGAGAGAGAGAAAGGGAAAGGGGGGAGGAGCTAGAAGCATCAACTCCCATATGTGCCTTGACCAGACCAGTGCAGGGTTTTGAACTGGCGACCTCAGTGTTCCCAGGTCGACGCTTTATCCACTGCGCCACCACAGGTCAGGCTACATATAAACATTTTAACAAACGTTCTTAGAATATCTGACTTGATACCAACGGCATGTTTTCTCAAGGGTGCTGTTGGAGCAAAATACCCCCCCACCCCCCACCCCCACCCCACCCCCGCGCTGGTCTTTGATCAGCAGTAGCGTGTCAAGGAAACGTCACATTCTCCTTCCCGCTTGTAAATTCCGTGCGGTGTGTCTGCTAGGCATTCGGGACGACGCCCGTGTTAAGCTCAGGGACAGAAATAATACTGCCCACAAAAATCAGGGGATATTTCATAACGACTATGACGTGATCAAAAAAATAAAAAAGAAGCCTTTGATTTTTCCTTTTTTATTAAACAAGAACATCAGAAAAGCAAACGACGAGTCAAAGACAGTGGTCCGAGGATGCCCGTGAGAGAGGCCACACCAACTTTGGTCCCACTGGTGAAAACGCGCACGTGTACGCCAGGCAGAGAGGGCGGGAGTCCCCGCACGTTCCCCACTCCGTCTCGGTTCTGTGAGCCTCGTAGATAAGGAAAACAAAAGTCAGGAAGAGATGCTCAACTTCGCAGGGAAAGAGGCACTGGAAACTATGTATCTCACAGGAAATAACTCTCAGACGCTGTTCCTGGTTAAGGAGGAGGCTTCCGGAGAACGCAGACTCCGCTGTCATCGTGAGCGCTGTTCTTCCTACTCAGGAGGAAAATAGAAACAAACATCGGTGGGAAAGACCCAGGCTTTTTGACCGGACCAGTGCAGGGTTTTGAACTGGCGACCTCAGTGTTCCCAGGTCGACGCTTTATCCACTGCGCCACCACAGGTCAGGTGAGACTCAGGCTTTTAAGTCCCCTTCTGTCCCAGTGAGAACAAGTAATGCCCAATTACTATTTCTAAGACGGGTTTAGGTAATCCATCAACCTGTGATTGAATTATTCCAAGAAGGACTTTTAATTAAAAAAAAATAATAAACCACTTTTAGACAAGTGATATCTAATAGAAACTCTGATTTCAAGTGTATTAAAAAACACACACACACATTAGAGATGTGATGTGTTTGCATGTTGGTGTTCAACGCTCATTACGGGCGTGTGATAGAATAATCTGGTAAACGGGCAATCTCATTAACACATCTATCTACCTGTTATAGCTATGAAAGCATTAGACCAGTCTCTGAGTCATTCAGACTATTATCTTCTAAATGCCCATCACACATGGGCCAAAGAATATGGAGCCATTTTTTTCAAGTGGAGATAAACAACCAACCAAAGTACACAGCACACAGACGCCAAGAAGAGCCGTGGACAAAAATGAACCAAGGAAAGGGTACTGTCATCTCTAACGCATCTTTTTCCACAGAGGAACATCATCCCTGTCCTATTTCAAGTGTGAACACGATGTTGCCTAACAAATACTTCAGAGAAACCAAATGGGAACCCTGATGAGTTTTGGCTCTAATAACATGCACAGCTATTTGCAGACTTGGAAGGACGTGACAGGAAACACAATTTTATAATGATTTAAAACCGGCTCCTGTAAATCAAAAAGCTTCACCAACTTCTACAGCAGTGGTTCTTAACCTTTTCTGAGGCACCGAACCCACCAGTTTCATATGCGCATTCACCGAACCCTTCTTTAGTGATAAATAAAATATGATTTTTTTTTCCAAATTCAAGACATAGGTATATGTTTTTTTACTGGTGCACAAAATGAGCCGTGAGTAAACATCACCTTGCTCAAAGAACAAAACCAACAAAGTGCATGAACTCACAACAAATGACGGTATTACTTTATTCTGGCCTCCGCGGCAGAGGCTTCTCCGAACCCCTGAGACCGACTCATCGAAACCCTAGAGTTCCATAGAACCCAGGTGAAGAACCGTTGTTCTAGAGACTATTGCTTATTTAGCAAAGGGGTCATCCCCCCAGTCACCTCCATCAGTACCACCCCCCACCCTGACAAATGGCACACACACACACACACACACACACACACACACACACACACACACACCTAGAAAGCAAACACACATTTCATTTAGCTGCTAACATCACTCACAGGAAAGTAAGGAAAAAGCTGTCTGAGAACTTGCCCCTCGGGCTTACTCCCTGCACCAACCTGTGTCCCATGTGAAGTCGGCTTAGGACCCACGGCAGTTCACAGAACACTTCCCACCCTCTGCCAAGCTTCTAATAACAGCTCCCCTGGGCCCGCATGGGAGGTGTAAGTGCTCACTTCCCCTCACGCCGACAGGGGTCCAGTCCCTCAACAGAATCGCTGTTCATCGAAAGAGTATTTTAGAATAGTTGACAAGTCTTCCTCGGCAACTTGGCCCATAGGACTTCCCCGAGAATGCAGTCTTGATTATTTTAGAACAGAGAGTAGTTATTACAGTTGAACCCTTGTCTAAGAAGAGGGCACGCAGGTAGAATACAGTTATCGGCTCTCGGCAAAGGACATCTCTCCCGCAATCCAAAGACCTCAACTCAACCCTACGGATAAGGTGTTTTTCCATTAAGCTTTCCTGCAGGCTTGACCCAGCCTCAGAGACGAAAGAGAGAGAGATTATTCTCAGGGTGACTCAGCTGCGGGGGTGGCGGCGAAGAAGCTGAAAAGTGGGTAAAGAAGGAATTCCAACCTGTCACATCCTAAGAACAGAAGACTAGAAAGTTACTTTAAGGGCATGGGAACCACAGAGGATTGGCTAAGGACTGGCCCCTGCGCATCCTGCAGAGCAAAGCACACAACTGCCTTTTCTTTGTTCCCATTTGAGAGAAACTCACCATTTCCCCCAACTTTTAACTTTTAACTTAAAACTGGTGGACTTTCAAAGTTCACTATTGATGCAATAACCCACTCTGATGTCTTTTCAAATGACTTTGAAGTGGTAAAAATAAACGGATAAACAGGCTTGCCGGAAGACTTCTAATGTAAACAGACAGAGAAAAATAACTCATGAACATCTCCTGCTTTTTCAGATAAGGAATTTTCCTCATTTTAAGAATGATTCCCCCCCCCCTCAACGGTCTCTTGTTTGGAAAGAGTCAGGCTGAAAACTTCCAGAATTTCTTCTTGCTGGGGCTGAAGACAGGAGGTGTCGCTGAGGAAGCCTGCGCTCCTGTGATCACAATGCTGATGCTCACCCCAGGATCTCACCCGTGTCAGCCCAGGACTCTCATCCACAGACAGAAACGCCCTCCAGAGAGAAGACACCCCCTACGAACGTGGCAACGTGTACAGACCTATATTTTGTTGAGCCCAAGCTCTGGTACAAGCTGATGCTGGTACAAGCTGACATTTTAAATTTCTTTTTATTTCATTCATTTTAGAGAGGAGACGCAGAGTGAGTGAGAGAGAGAGAGAGAAGGGGGGGGGTGGAGCTGGAAGCATCAACTCCCATAGGGTTGATGCTTGTTTCTACAACTCCCAGTGTAGGGTTTTGAACTGGCGACCTCAGTGTTCCCAGGTCGATGCTTTATCCACTGCACCACCACAGGTCAGGCAACACGCTGACATTTTAAATGAGGAAGGAAGGGAGGGAGGGAGGAAGGGAGGGAGGGAGGGAAGGAGAGAGGGAGGGAGGGAATAATGCAAGACAAGTATTGAGGATCACACATCACAGACACGTATTTTCAAAAGCACCACGTGGTCAGAAACTTGCCAAGAGGAATCAACAATCACAAACCCAGAAAGAAAAAAACAAGAAAACTTGCCAAAAATTTGAACCCTTTTTGCCTGGCGCACTAAATATACCCTGAGGAGGCACGCAAACTCAGAAGCTAATCGCATCTGAGGGCTCCTTTTCTAACATGTGACGAAGAGCATTTGAAAAAGGAAACACAAAACCCATGTGAACATGACTCTCTACAGTCATCTCAACTCAGATTTAGAATTTGTGTCAAAACCGTACATGAAGGGCAAATAAAAAATCGATGGCTTGAAGGTCTAGTTTATTAAATCACTCTTTTTATATCCTTATAGAACACACAAAAAAAGGCAGTACGTGCTTCTTAATGAAAGCAGTTACTGCTAGTTTAGTAAAAACACTTATGGGGGAAAAGGTTCTGGAACTTCCAAGTGGAATCCCAACCACTGGACTCTTTTCCTTAAAGGGTATCTTCATCCAAAGGTATCACATAAGTAAGATTTTTCTTCAGGGACCCAATTACCTAGATATGTTTTTGACAGTCTGAACAGCTTGTCAGAACAACAAAGCATTTTGCTAAAGATCCAGGAGCTCAACAATTCTCCCCGGGAGTGCCGAGGCTCATCCAGATTTCAGAGCAATTTGCGCCATTAGTACCAAGAATCACCCAGATTGTATTTTATTTTTTTAGAGAGAGACAGAGACAGAGAAAGAGACAGAGAGTGGAGAAGATGGGGACAGACAGACAGGAAGGAAGAGATGAGAAGCATCAGTTCTTTGTTGCAGCACCGTAGTTGTTCATTGATTACTTTCTCATATGTGCCTTGTCTGGGGGTCTTCAGCTCAGCCAGAGAGCCCTTGCTCAAGCTAGCGATTATGGGGGTCATGTTTATGATATCATACTCTAGCCAGTGGCCCCACGCTCAAGCTGGATGAGCCCGTGATCAAGCAGGTGACTTTGGGGTTTCAAACCTGGGTGCTCAGCGTCACCGGCTGATGCTCTATCCACTGCGCCACCACCTTGGTCAGGCAAGATTCACCCAGATTTCAGAACAATCTTCCCTGTGATTGCCAAAGTTCACCCAGATTTTCGAAGTTTCCACCACGAGCGCCAAGACTCATCTCGACTTTAGAGATGGCAACAGCATGCTTTTCATTCAGAACTTCACTTTATGACTTCACTTATGAACACATACATAGCTTCTCCAAAATCATTCTGAACTCAGGAAAGGTCTGCCTCCCAAGAAGAAAATGAGACTCAAGTGAAAAGTTTGAAAATGTTTCTACACCTTTTAACTTAACTTTTTTTTTTTTTTTATTGTGGTGACCATTAAACATGAGAAAAACCCACTTTTTTTGTTTTGTTTTGTTTTAGACATTGCCTCAGGCATTCCTTTGCTGACACGTTTTTGAATATCTGTCACCCCTAGCCTCCTAAGTATAAAAAGCGCGTCCATTTTATGTGTGAACGCTATCTTAGAGCTGTTAAGGGACTTCCCGAGGGGAAGAAGCGGCAGGGTCAGAGAAGAGATGCACACCCTCCCTCTCAGATCCATCCGCGCGCGCGTGTGTGTGTGTGTGTGTGTGTATGTGTGTGTGTGTGTGCGCGTGTGTGTGTGTTTAGCACTGCACAGGTGCCTGTCTCTCCTCTCTCTCCAACCGCCTTCTCTAGAAGGACATCAGAGAGACGTGATTTATTTTATCAAGGCGAACAGTGAGTGGTCAGTGTTGGAGATGTCTGATGGCGCCTTTAAGGACAGCAAGGACAAAATGTTGGCGCTACAGGAAGATGGGGAGAGATGGCACTCAGAACCTCATCACGTCTCAGCACGAGTGTGGCGTTACCATTAACTCCTTTCCCAGGGAGCCGAATCTCCTGCCTGCGAATCCTTCGCATCCTCTCTTTAGCCTCCTTCCCCAAGTATCTGAAAATAAGTTATGTTTTCAAATCAGTACATAAAAGGACCACTGTACATATATCTATATAGAATTAAACATATATACATTAAAATATGTAATATGGTCGCATATACATCTTTAATACATATAGTACTGTATTTAATACATAATATATAAAACACATAAATACATAAAAACATGTGTGAAAATAAAAATATTATTTATTATATACGTAAAGTGTTTTTGACCTATCTATACATGTACAGCGTCCTAATAATAGGGAGAAAATCAGAGACACTCAACCCATGGTATGTATGAATTATAAACTTACAGGCCTTGATTAAAAAACTCCAAAAGTTTGAGTTTTAGGATTGTTGACGTGACAACTGAAAACAAGCCTTTTAAAGCAAGTCTCAGGAAATAATTAGGGACGGGGGCACTTTCCTCACCACTCCCTCCCCCCACAACCAAATATTCCCGGAGTCTATCCGAAAGGGCAAAGCATACCTTCATGAGAAGTCCTTAGGACCCTGTGAGTGTTGTCAAGTAATTTGCGTAGCTTGAAAACTGAAGACATGTGACAAAAACTAAAAGCAAGAATCAGCTTTTCAATACGCAAAGAAACAGCAGTCAATTCAGGTCTTAACATCCTGACACCGCTGGACAAAATCCCTCATCTGCTGCTTTCCAAGTAACAGCGTTTGCAGCCGTAGATGGTCACTGCCCGGCTGTGGTCAAGTGATGAGCTGCACACAACAGCGATGCCCTCACAAGGCTCCTCTCTGCCTCTACCCGCTGGAATGACTGTCCATGGTCTAGAGCAGGGGTCCCCAGACTTTTTACACGGGGGGCCAGTTCGCTGTCCCTCAGACCGTTGGAGTGCCAGACTATAAAAAACACTAGGAACAAATCCCTATGCACACTGCACATAACTTATTTTAATGTAAAAAAACAAAACGGGAACAAATACAATATTTAAAATAAAGAACAAGTAAATTTAAATCAACATACTGAGCAGTATTTCAATGGGAACTATGGGTGCGGATGCATCCTGTGCTCCTGTCACTGACCACCAATGAAAGAGGTGCCCCTTCCGGAAGTGCGGCGGGGGCGGATAAATGGCCTCAGGGGGCCGCATGCAGCCCGCGGGCCGTAGTTTGGGGACCCCTGGTTTAGAGATTCTTTTCCTGCCAATCAACTGATGGCCTTGGGGGAAGGCAGGCAAAATGCATCCTGCTCTCCCAAGTCACCAGTTCTCAGAATAATTCCTCAGCACCCTTCCAAAGATGCCTCAGCTGCTTTTCTGTTTGGGTTGCCGCTAGCCTGTTGCCGGCACAGTCTCCATACGGAACGTGTTACGTTCTTCCCCACCCCTGGACAGAGTTAGTCGTGTACCGACAGAACCCCTGTGGATCTTCAGCTTTTGAGACGACACCAGTGGTATCTGAGAACGTTCCCGTGTCAGTGATCAGCCGAGCTATGACCGTTCATTTTTTTAGATGTGAGAGAACACTGTGGTTTTTGTGAGAGGGGAAAAAACTGCCTAAATACGTAAAACACTTGAGTCAAAACATCTCAGATTTTCTCAACATTAGCCGATGGCAAGGAGGTTGGGGTCTAGAAACAAGCTTGGGCAACACGTTTTGATGGGGGTATTAACTGTAGTTACGCTCCTTTTTCTTTTTAATTTTTTTAAAATTCATTTTAGAGAGGAGACACAGAGTGAGAGAGAGAGAGAGAGAGAGAGAGAGAGAAAGGGGGGAGGAGCTGGAAGCATCAACTCCCATATGTGCCTTGACCAGACCAGTGCAGGGTTTTGAACTGGCGACCTCAGTGTTCCCAGGTCGACGCTTTATCCACTGCACCACCACAGGTCAGGCCGCTCCTTTTTCTTATACAGCGTGTCTGTAAAGTCTTGGTGCATGTCAGTCCTGTGACCGGTCAAAAGTGCACCAGGACTTTACGGACACACTGTATTATTCTTCCATACACATCTGAAAAGTTCTCTAATAAAGTTTCATACCATCTTAGCAGCAGAAGTCAACAATGTCATCAGAAAACCGGAAGACCGGAAGTCCAGCTCATGCCCAGAGAGTTTCTGAAAATTATATGAAAATACATTCAAGAAAAAAGATAAAATAAAAAGGTTACTGACACAACCTCCCTTTTCCACTCGAGAAGAATTTGAACATCTCAAGAGAAGAGAGAATCGGACAAGTGGGATTCTTAAAGTATTCTTTATTAAGATCATTAAAGTTGCAGAACCAACTTTATCTTGTAAAAGGCACAAGGAGACAGCTCTGATAAAATAGTCAAATGAAACAGTAACTTACGGTACAAAAGACAACTTGAATGCACATACAAACCCCGCGTGTCTGTTTCAAAAATATCTCACTGCGTCTATTTCATGGGCGATGATTAAAAATATAAATCGCTGCTGTATAATAAACATCTGATTGTGAACGTCCGGATAGCAAAGTGAACAAAATATTTTATTGCTTTGCACATACATATATATTTTTTCTCCCTGTAATTTCAAATTCCTAATTCTTTCACTATCTCCTCAACCTTCTCTTAGAGATAAAAAAGGAAATTCCACGTCATCTCATGCAGGAGAGGGCACATGGTGCTAGAGAACTCCCTCCAGCCTTGGGGGCTGGTGATGGTGGTGGGTCCCTGTGGGTGTTCCCTCCAAACTCCCTGTTCTGCCACCCCTCCCCCCACTCCGGAAAGTAAAGAGAAACCGCGCTAGACCACTAAGGGAACAGCGTCCCTGGCCCCTGGCGCTCTCAGATGCGTCATGGATGCTGGCCAAACAGAAGAGGTGTTCTGTTTTGCAAGAGGTGTCTTTTGTTCGAAGTGTTGAGTAACAGCAGTCTGACAAGCTCGTTTTACCTGTTTTCCCCTCAAGAGATTTTTTGCACAGCTGTAAAGTGTTAGCCCAGTAAAACCTTCCAGAGCTCACAGGGGCGCGGGCCAGCCGATGTGTGTGTGCATATGTGACGTATCCGACATCTGCACGTTACTGCGCTGTCACCTCCCTGACTGTGAAGAGATCTCACCCTCCTTCCAGGTATAACCTGGGAGCTCCTGTCTCGTCTTCACAACCTGCCTCTTCCTACAGCAAGCAGCCCGGGCTGCTACTACGGAAGGGGCCAGCAGAATTCCCATCACAACAGGAAGATGTAACACGAAAGCCTCATCCCGATGTCAAGAAACGCCACCATTGCAGCGTGAGAGGCAGCCTACTACGTGACCGTATTTCACAATCACTGCCAAGCTGCTTGGCCACGTCCCGCGTGGACGGCGTGTAAGCAAGAAGCTGGTCACGTTCCTGGCGCAGGACGTGGGCTCTACAAATAGCCGCTGAGTGAGAAATGGAAGGAAAAACAAAACAAAACAAAAAAACCCTGGCTTTGGTTGTGTGTGTTTTAATCGCTTTCTAGTTAAGCATAAGGGGTCAGTCTAGAACTAAAATACTACACCCCCTGCACCAAATTCGGCCATGAGCAAAAAGCGATGATTTCAAAACAGAAAAACATCTCCGTCAGTGAGAGCGCAGGGGGTTCCTCGGGGTACAGGCGGCGTCTGGAGTCCACGACGCTCACTCCCCTGAAACCTTGTTCAAAACTGAGAGGTGTTCTGGCTTATGCCATGAGCACCGTACAATTTCTTACACTCGTTGTTTTGTCATTTTTCTCTGTTACGACAGCA